>VZTU01011489.1:0-40305 GCA_013400835.1 Zapornia atra
CCAGTCAGACAGGACTGCTGGTAGATGAAGAAAAAGGGTTTTGCAAGCACATCTGCCAGCTCCCTCCAAACCCTCAGGTAAACCATCTGACCCCATAGACTTGTGAATGTCTAATTGGCCTAGCAGGTCTCTAACCATTTCCTCCTGGGTCATGAGAGTTTTGTTCTGCTCTCCCTCCCTGTCTTCAGGCTCTCGAAGCTGAATATCAAGGGAACATCTCACTTTACTATTAAAGACTGAGGCAAAAATGGAATTAAGTACCTCAGCCTTGTCCTCATCCCTTGTCACTAATGTTCCCCCTGCATCCAGTAAGGGTTGGAGATTGTCCTTGGCCCTCCTTTTGCTGTTGATGTATCTGTAGAAAATGGACCAAGTCCATAGAAAGCAGCTGAAGAATTAGTATCTTTGTGAGAAGGGTGATGTTTTTTCTTCAGGCATAATTTAAGCAGCATTTTTTTAAAGAGTGTAATCAAATACCTCTACAATTAATAAACAGTTAAAGAAGAATCTCATAAATTAAGATCAAGTCATTTGATAAATATGTTTAGGTTGTTGTTATTTGTTGTCCTGTCAAGACATGAGTGTTCCATATGCAGCTGAAATGTCAGTAAAATGCTGACTGTAATATAGCTCAGTCCTTCTCATTATTGAGACCAAAAGTAAACCAGAAGGTTCCAAAGCAGCTACTGTTGTTAAGGATAACGATGGAGTTGCACCCACAGTGATTTAGATATATTTTGGCTACCTTTGTTGTTAAGAAATCTGTTTCATGCCCATATGAAGGCGGGAGTTTAAAAACTAGAACAACCACTCAGATTGATTTTTAGGAAGATGAATATTACCATAACATTTCTTTCTGCAAAGGCAAAACTGGGTTTTGTTCTATCAGCTCAGGATAACATAACTGTTTTCATACGTATTCTTGCAAACAAGACAATGTTCTTAACAGTCAATGTCAAGGTATCAGTATGTGCTTGTAAAGAATAACTACTAAGCAGCTAAAACCTGGAACATATGAGCATACCTGAAGATACTGGTACTCACAATAAATTTGGATTGGATTAGGAGTTGAATCCACTCTTAAAAGGTTGAGAACAGATCATCACTGATTTAATGAGATGAAGGTAATCTATAACATCCTCAATAGAATGGTTCAAGTCCCATGGTGAATATATATATCTGCTAAAAATAGTTGAAAGAATTAGTATTTTAAAATAAGCTGTCCTGGCTCTCTGTGAGTAGATTTGGTCTTTTAGCTCTCTGGCTGATTATGTCAAAGAGCATCATGAATCTTTTAATCGCTTCAGCTGGTCCATCCAGGAACAGAGCTTTACTGCAGAGACATCATGCTTCATGCAGCCAGTGAGTCTTGCAGAAGAAACACCAGTCAGGACGCACGAGAGAGCTGACAGCAAAGGGAGTGCTGCTAAAACAATTGGAATTGCCATAATACAGCTGCTAAGAGGTCCTTCTAATTTTCTGTATCTGAGGGTGTGTTTGCATTGGTTATTTCAAGGAGATTAAAGGATATTTCTTTATACTCTGAGTTGAAAAAAGAAAAAGAAGCTGTGTGACTTTAAGACTTGGACCTGTGGAGAGCCTGGGTATGGTATTGCAGGCAAAACATCACACTAACATCATACTTTGGTTTTCCTTTCACTCAGAACATGGGTAGAGTGGATTTGTACCAAATTAAATGAAATACACAACATATTACATTGAACATAAGCATAAGAACCTTAGATTCTTCTGCTGCATTTCAAGAAAACCCTTATACTTACCCAGTTCAACTAAATGCTTAGATTCTACTTCCTCTAAAGATAAGCACACCAATAGCTTCATTTACCAAATGGAATAGAATTTAGCTTTATATTCTGAAATAAAAGTATCTTGGAGCTGACCTTGACAATATACTTCCTAGGCGCTTATCAGTAAATTGCTCATTTCCTCTACAGGATAAAAGAAAAGTATAATTCAGAGCTATAATCCAATATGTTATTGCCAGGTGTGCTTCAAAGGATGATACAAAGTACACTGTAGCTGTGGAATAATTTGCCTCAGATTACAATTTCACCGCAATCCTTAGTTACTAGAATTTGGTTTACACCTGCCACTAACACATTCCATATTTTCTCCTACTTATGGTAGAGCCATAATGACTTTGAACATACAAAACATCTACAGAAGAGCCACTAGTTCTTAAAATTTACCAAATTGTTGACTTCAACAGTTTATTTAGTAACATTTGAGAAAGTGACTTCCATTTTAATATTCTCCATCTCCAGATTATGCTGAACATGTCCTTGGTCTTTTGTCATGATTCTCTAGTCGATAAAGAAAAAAGATTATTGCAGTCTATCTTCTGTAAGGCTATCCATTATTTCATGTGCAGTGTCATATAAAGGTGATGTCTATTGCTTTTGAAGAAACTTTATCTCCTCAGGATTCCCCGTGAAGCAGACTGATACAGAAGTTATTTTTCTTCTTTAGGTTTTTGTACTTCTAAATGCTTCTTTCAATCCCTTCAGGATTATAACTTCCTTGCAGACTTTCTACTTCCAAAATACTTTAAAATTCTGTATTCCTTAGGTTTCTTCTCATTTAGAACATTCTCAGGTCTCTGAATTGGTCTTTTTGAAATCTACTTGTAGGGTTCAGTTTCTTTCTCTGAAGAATATGTCCTCTGTTAAAGGGAATTTCCCTAATTTGCAAATTAACAATATTGGCTTTTCACTTTGCTTTTCTACTTCTGGAATTAACAGGTAAACAAAGCTATTGTGAGTAACTTTGAAACAGTATTTTCTCACGTGGTTAGTGTTTGAACAAAATCTCACAGAACAGATGATGAAATTAGACGGCTTCCTCTCCAAGAAGAGAACGCAAATGTCATTAGAAGTATGTGTCATGGGTTCATGACTGAGTAATTCCAGGACTGATGTAGAAAGACTTGGATTGATCATTTGGAGGTCTTCTCTTAGAAGAGGTTTTATATCTTCATGGACAGACTTTACCTAAGCATATGGGATAGCAGCTTGCAATGCAAGCTGGCAGAATGAATAAAAAGATCTTAAAACTGAGAGATGGGAAGAAAGCCTGAGAAAGAATCATATAGTTTCTTCATTTAACACCCAGGGCAGGGGGGAATTTTGGCTTCAGAAATGTGGTGGCAACAAATATAGAAAATAGGAGCTCAAAGACTGAGGAGTTCAACTGGAGTGCTGATAAAAAAATCAGTTGAGTCAGTAAAAGAATGTCAGAAACCTATGCAACAAAGTAGGGAATAAAAAAAAATGGTGAGAAATTAAAATCAAACTTTATAGAAGTAATTCTGCTAGAATGGAATTGCACCAATGATCAGAGAAAAAGAAATATTAACTGAAAAGTGTATAGTCTTCATAAAAAAAAAAAAAAGAAGGAAAAAAAAGAGAGAGGATGGTATTCTGGAAAAAGCCAAAATTAATTTGGGGAAGAGTTATAAAGACATTCTGCAGGAAAGTACACAGAAATCTGCAGTAAGATGAGATCACCTCTGTTTTAATAGGGAAATAGTAATGGAAACAATTTAACAATGGGACACTTCAGCTCCTCATATGTAAAAGAGATAATAACCATACTAATGACTGTTGAGTCCTGGACATACACCCAGTAGATTTCTTCATTGTACAGTCTATTTGCCAACATAAGCTGGTCTTTACTCTGATAAAGAACAAAGACATCCCTGAAGAGCCTGACATAGAAAATAAGGTTGTATTGAAAGTAGATGAGATTATTTTGTTTAAATTGAATGGAAGAATAAACAAAACATATAACTAAGGAGTTTTCCACATTTTGATAAATAAAAGAAGCTAATTAGGAAACTGCAGTCAACTGTATTGGGGAGCTTAGGGATGTGAATGTGGAGAAGTATTGTCAATTCTTCATATTGAAGACAAAAATATTCTCTGGAAATTGCACCAAAAAGAGCAGGGAAAAAATATAAGAAAAAGTTCCAGATCTAGCTGGAGGAAAAGTTGTCTCAGCAAGGATACTAGGGGCAAGAAATAAGGCTAGAAAGAGCAGGAAAATATATGTCAACCGAAGAAAACTTCTAGAGAGAGCAAAGTTGGATAAAATGGGAACTGACACAAATTCCTAAACTTAATTGGCTTTGCAAAGACTTCTAAAATGAATAAAATGTCCTTTCACCACATTAACAAAACGAAAAAGCAAAGAGGTGTTACTGGGGGAGGGGAATATGTAAATAAACCTAAAATGACTGCTGGTCTGAAGAAAGATTTTGCTGCAGTTTTTAATAAGGACAATAAAATGGTGGGCTTTGGGACAAGGTAGGCTGGTGGGTGAGGAATTAGCATATCTACAATAAAGCAAAAATGTCAGGGAGATTGAATATATCTGATGGCAGGGATTTTTTAACATCTGTTAGATAACAGTGTCATGGGTTCTGAAAGGAGAGATAGCTTTAAAAAGGGGACAAATACATTCTCTGATCCTCACTCCTAGTAGGGAAGTGCTGCTTTCTCTCAGGCTGTGGCAAAGAGCTTGGCCTTCACGTGTATTCCAAAGAGCAGTTTTGCCATGACTCACCTGCAGCTGGGGTGCTCTCACATTTTACTACCCATTTCCTCCTTACGTGGTATGGTTCTGTTACAACTGCTCTTCTTTTTGCATGAATGATGCTAGCAATAAGTCAGGAAAACAATTAGTCAGGGAGTAATGAGAAAACTAAACCATAGTTGCCACCTCTGGAAGACTCATATGTCTACTGTAGAGTATATGTTAATATGGCACTTGTATTTAGGGTAGTGAATGGGCTGTAAAGGAAGAATGAAATGAGAAATCTTCAGGCTTCTTAATCTCATCTTAATTGTAGGCAAGGCTAGAGAATCAAATTTGGAATTAAAAGAAAATGAAAGATGCAGGTAAAGACAAATTGAATAAAATTCAATGAGACCTTATACAAAGTGTTTGTACCAATGTCATGGTACATGCCCCGGCTACTAACTAAGCACCACGCAGCACACTCTCATTCTCCCCCAGCAGGATGGGGGAGAGAATTGGACTAGTGAAAGTGATAAAACTCATGGGTTGAGATAAAAACAGTTTAATAGGACACACAAAAAAGGAAGAAAAAAAGAAAAAAACCCACAACCCCAGACTGCTCAGCTGCTCAGCCCAGGCAAAGCCCTCATTTGCAAGCAAAGCAAAACAAGGGATTCATTCCCCACTTCCAATCAGTAGACAGATGTTCAGCTATCCCCAGGAAAGCAGGGCTCCATCACATGTAGCAGTTACTTGGGCAGACAAATTCCATCACCCCCAAGTCAATGATGTGCAAGAACCCCAGCTGCTGTGCCAGGTTGCCAGCACAACCTCTCAGCCCATCCCCATTTATAAACAGAACATTATGTCATATGGTATGGAATATCTTCTTGGTCAATTTGGGTCACCTGTCCTGACTGTGTCCCCTCCCAGCCTCCTGGGTGCCCCTTGCCTTCTCGTTAGGGCAATACGAGAAGCTGAAAAGTCTGTGACTGCTTGACAACAACTAAAACATCAGTGTGTTATCAACATTGTTATCCTGAATCCCAAACACCATGCTACACCAGCTACTAGAAAGAAAATTAACTCCATCCCTGCTGAAACCAGGACAACCAACTAATCTTATCATCTTTATTTAATGAAAGCTGGATTTGGACTTTCTGTACATGGGAGGTTGCTCTAAACTGATCTAGCCTTGGAAGTACATATGCTAGGGTAGAACACATAGTCTGTTGCTACCACTGCCTGGATGGTGATGAAAGAAAATTTTTGGACCAGAGGGAGATAACCTACATTGAACTAATTTTGTCTTGTTCAGAAGTATTATGCCACAAAACACAAAGAGAACTAATGAAATTTTGTGATAATACAAAGTTCAGAGCACATATTGATACAGGGAGATGTCAAGATCTATTTTTTTCCTTGAGGACTGATAGAGCAGAAAGAAAGTGGATACAGTATAGTAGCATGAGGTATGAAGTCAGGTACTGAAGGAATAGTAATTGTGTGGACTGAAAAGACAGGAGAAAAAGAGCTGCATTAGCAAGTGACTGCAAAAAGAAGAGTCATCCAAATAATGCTAGCACATAAAAAGAAAATGTGTCTACAAGGCATACCAGGTCCATTTTGTCCATCCAGAAAAGAACAGAATAGAATGTTAATATTGTTTACTTGAAGGTGTTACTTCACCTGCATTGCTGTAAACAGTTCAGTTTTCTCTTTTTCAAGACAGATTAATTCAGCTGGGATAGGTGACCTGAAAGGTCTAAAACAATCAGGGAAATGAAGAGCCTGGTTAATTAGAGTAAACTAAAAGCATTTGTCTTGTTTACCATGGAAAAACACAGGTTGAAAGGGAAATATGTGATTGTTCTCCATTAATTCAGCACAAGATTTGTCACTAGGTAGGGAAATGACCAATCCAAGTCAGTTTACACTTATGATTCTACAAATAAAAAGCTCCACAATAATTTAGCAACTAATAAGCACAAAGTTAAAATAAAAAAGTGTTTGATCCATAATATTATTACAAAGAGATAGAAGAGTTTTAAGTGTTGAGGTCAATGAACTTTTGTAAATGCTGAAGTCACATTCCCATGATTTTCTTAATACTGGGCCGCTTCAAGGTTAGAGACCCTGAATATGAGAGAGAATGTGAAGGCCAAACACACATAAATCCAAGGCTAAGAAGTCCATGAATCCAGAGTTCAAGAAATCTGGAGTACATAAGCTGACACTGTAAGAGTGGGACCTCACACTCATTCACATCAAAATATACTCATCAAAATATATTCTTGTCAGCATCGCTGCTGATAATAAAAGATGATTTCACCAAGCAGTTTCAGGACTCAGGAAACCTATTGAACATTTCAGTTGTATCAGTAATGATTTTTTTTTTTTAAATATCAGTCTTATTGTATTAATATGATCTGCTGGAGGACAGGCAGTGAGAAGGAGGAAAATGTCTAATGTAAAAATGGAACTTGACAAGTTACTAGAAGATTTACATGATGACTTCTGAATTCATATGTTGATTTCTTCTCACGTAGTTATAGGTGACTACATTGAGATAGTCCCTCTTGATTCTCTTTGCTTTTAGTGGAGGGAAATAAACACTTCTACGGGCTGAATCGTTTCATCCTAAAGTAGATTTCAAAAATAAGTTAGATTAACTACACCCTAAAAATGTTTATTTTTCTTTATTGATTATAAAGGGAGCTCAAAGGACGGAGTTCAGAAACAAGTATCTCCACTGTAGTCTTCTAAGAGACAAATTCCACACCAGGAGACAACTGTCTTCTATCCCACTCAATGGAATAATAAAAAAGGAGGAATAAAGGAGAGAAATAGAACTTATGTGGCCAAAGAGATTAAAAGAGCATTTAGCAATGGAGAAAACACACTCTCAGTTATGTCACAGAGATGCTGAGTGAAGGCTACAGAAAGGGAAAAAGAGTACAAGACTTGGTTATACTCTCAAACACGTTTATTTAGTAGACAGACAAGTACCGAAATTACAATTCTATGTATAGGAATGTTTTATTTTGTACAGATGTACACATGAAAAGTATTGTCCATCTCTACAACCACACACACATTGGACAGAATGAACGATGCAAATGCACCCATGTTCTAACAGGTAAAACCCCATGAATTTTTACTTGATTTGTGTTGCAACAGCACTTTGCCATTCAAATGGAAATCAGGGTCTCATCATGCTGTGTTAGATGTTATACATAGACAGGAAAATAGTGGAAAGAGTGAAGAGGGTTGACATCATGCACTAAAAATATCACTCTCTGCTAATGTATTCTCTGGCAGTGCACCAAGGTTAATATTAGGCCTTCTGCCAAAAGTCAAAAGGTCCCAAGTCCACACTACTCTTTGAAATGATACTGAGTTAATGTGCCTAATTCTCACCTCTCCCTGATTTTCCTGGCTTCAAGGCCAGTGAAATACAAATGGTTTGCTTTATCTCACTCCTGTGGGAGATACCTTGCCAGTTCCCACGTTCAGAAGTGCTTCCTACCAGGTTTTAACCCCAGCCAGTAATGTTCTGGTTATAGTTATGGCTACACAAATGTATCCCGACATTCTTAAAAGCATCTAGTGGTTTTGACTGATTTGATGCACCTTCAGGGTACTTGACTCTCCAGCCCGTGTAAACTTTAGCACTTCAAAAGTTTAGCACTTAAAAAGCTGCCTTCAACTGCGCGTGCCTAATTGATGATACCCAAAATCAATAGCGGCTTTTGAGAATTCAGAACACATTTGAGATTTCAAACAGAAAGACTGACTAAGACTAATTTATTTAATTTTTTTCTACATACAAAGTTTTATTTAATTTGTAGTGTGTTGGACAAAGTTACTGCCCTCCTTAAATAGAAATCATATAAGCAATAATTCCTGTAAATTAGATCACTTTTAAGCGATCAGAAGTTGCTCAGCCTCGCTCAGGAAAACTGGGCGCAGTTATGTAAGACAAGCATGTTGATTCATACCAATTATGCTATGCATTACTTGGAAGAGCCTTCACAAATTTTCTCCTCCCCCTCCAAAACCAAATTTGAACGTGGGAAAGATGCTTCTGTATGCTATGAAACAATCCTTCTGCTGTAAGGCTGGCAAAATTCCCACTGTTTAAGGAGTGAATGAGCAATGTCTAAAAGTACCAACCCTGCCCATTCTGCATTTCTCTCCTGCTGAGTGTAATACTTACCAGCATAAAGGCTAGCAGGTCACTTTATTTCACTACATTCTTATGTCTCATATTATATAATAGCATTAAAATAGATTTGCTTTTGTTCATGCTTTAATTTTAAGGAGAGTGATGCATAATTGCATTGTTTTCAATTTTCAGATTTCTCTGTAAAGCCTAGGACAGAAGAGTGTTGACAAAGCTTGGGAATAAGCTAAAGCCCTGTTCTGCTTTCTGAGAGGAAGGTTGCTATTTGTACTAGAGAAGCAGCAGAGCTGCTCAATTTATTCCTCATATACCTGTACCTTATTTGAACTCCCAAACTCTCATCCCTATGCAAGAAAATCTCTCATTAGCTTCTTCAAAGAGATATAAGTGTTCATGATGCTATAGCTCTTCCTTTTTTCTTTGGTCATCTGGACTCCCTGTGTCTTGCCACAACCATTCCACTAGCTTCATCCTGTCTCTCCCTTCATCCCTTACTACAAGTCTAACTCCTTTCATGCCATTTTCCCTCACCATGTCAGTATACTACATCCACTTCCCTTGCAAGTATGAACATGTTTCTGGTTTGTTCAGAAAGAAAAACCTGCAAATCCACCTGCTTGTCCATCTTCTTTCCTTGTCTGAGGCTAAGGGCTCCCAAGCACTGCCTTAGCTGTCCACCACCTTCCATTTCCATCCGTCGCTCCACTCACTTAAGTTTGCAGTCCTTTTATACTCTGCTCCCTCCTTAAGAAATTTTCTTTGAAAAGACCTCTGTGGACGTTTACCAAACTATCCTCTTTCAGCTTCATCCCCAAGAACCATCTCTTCCCTGATGGAAAACTAAAACCTGACAATTTAAAAGGTATTTTAACTTTATGAAGATTATGCAGAAGGAGCTCTCCGCTGTTCTTCATGGTACTTATCAAAGATGAAAGATCCTTGGGAAAGGGTCAGTGACATCACATTAAGAATGAACCGAGGAGATCAATTAATAGGTAGTTGAATTAGGTAAGACCACCACGTCTTATTTCAACAGTCTTAGGCACTTTGATCAGTATCTATAAATTTATTATTCCAGGCATCACTCTCCCAGTTCAAACCCTCTCCAGTGCTGTCGTTTGAATGAAGAAAACGGCTCAGAAGAAAGCCCCTCTCATGCCCCGCCCTCGTCCGGGATTTGATGGCTCGGACAGACGGCGCTCTCCAAGCAAGAGCGTTCCCTGAAAGCTCCCTTCCCCGGAGCCCAGGCGAGAATCCCTCCGGAACGCACCTTCCCCCGGCGCTAAAGGCGCCGCGAGGGCGCTGGTGAGTCACGGGAGTTCCCGAAGGGAGCGGAGCTGGGGGGAAGCGGGGACCTCCCTCCGCTCCGTTCCGCGGCCGTGTGCCCGGCTCCGCTCCCACCCGGCCCAGTGCTGCTCGGCAGCCGTGGCTACCCGCGCTGCCGGCTACTAGGGAGTGCCGCCTTCCTCGCTATAGGGTAAAGGTTTACCCACCTCGGTACGGCTCTGCTACTCTGAGTGGTTTTGGCCCCTTTGAATGTACAGCCCCAGTACCGTTTCCAGCGCCCCGAGTCGTCCCCTCCCTATTTCTTCCCTTGCTCACTCAAACCACACTTTCAGACGTCCTCAAGTTTGGCGCTGCTCCGGGGGGTGTGTTTTCGCTCATCCCCCAAAAACCAAACACCAATAAAACAACCACATGGGAGAAGCAAGTCAGTTCCCCCTCCTCCGGCCGGCGAAGAAGCATCCCGCTGCGCTTGGGTGTGAGCCGGGAAGTATGCTACAGAGCCCCTGGGCTCCGACAGCGCAGGGGTGCTTTGCACCTGCCTTCCCTCAGCAAAATTTTGTTGCTCCGCTTTGTGCGCACCGCGAAACGATGGCAGTCAAGACCTGAAGAAGGAATCGTTTTCAGGAGCTGCTTGGTGCTGTGAGAATGTAAGTAGGTACGTGGCTATTTCAGGGGTAGCGCCTTGTACTGCGCCAATACCCAAGAGCCAGCCGAGTGCAGGTACGCTAGCAGCAGCCCAACTGTGCGTCCCAGGTAACAGCTACAGCCGGCTGCATCGGGGGGGAAGAGAGTATACTATCCGCACTGAGTACGTCTATCACGTAAGTTGGCTGCAAGGAGACAAATCCGAGAAGTTGGCGCTAAGTACAGAGTTTTGTAGTTGGAGACACGTGTAACTAGTTCAGCAAATAAATCACGCAGAGCCAAATTTTAATACACAAAGAAAAAAAATAAGCTAAGGACACGATTCAAGAAAAAACACCCGACTTTATTTGCTGCTTTCTGGTTGAAGGCTATTTGGCGAGGGCACAGAGAGACAGACGATTTCACGACAGACTATTGAGAACTCCGATGGAGACCGGAGCGTGGTCTGCGCCGCTTTCCCACACGCGCACAGCCTCTCATCTTCAGAACTCTCATGCAAGTTTTAAAGTTCCTTCTTTCTTCTTGCAACCGCTTTGGGGCACGGTCTTTGTCTCCAGTACTTTAGTCGGATGGCACCGATTTCCCCCATCAGTAGCTCCACAGAGACCACACAATGCCTCGTTAAGAGCCACTTTGGGACCCGCATTCCCCCCTTAAGGGCCGGGGCAGGACAGGGCGCAGGCTAAAGCGGAGCGCAGGGGCAGCGTGCTACGCGGGACTGCCACAGGACCGCCCCCGCACACGTTAGAAAGCAAGCACCCGTACAGGGGGACTCTCTGGTCCCCCGCCTTTAGGAGGTAGCCCGTCTGGACTCCACAAGCACGCTGGTCTCCTCGGGGCAGTTAGGAGCGGGGAACAGGGTGCCCGCGGGGCTCCGGGCGCTCGTTACCACTTGCCGCTGCCGGGGCGGGTGCCGGGGCTCAAGCCCTTACCTGAGTTCCTGAGCTTGCGGTTCTTGAAGACGGAGACGATGACCAGCAGGTTGCCCAAGATGTCCACCACGGTGGTGAAGATCAGCACGCTGGAGAGCACCGTCACCACCCAGGCGGGCCGTGGGGCACCCGCCGCCGCCTCCCGCTCCGCCAAGCCGAAGCGGCTTCGCCCACCCGGGTCGCAGCAGTTCCTCAAGGAGCCATTCTCCAGCATCGCTGACACTCAGTCCCAGCACCCCGCGCTGCGCTCCCACCGCCTCCTCGCGTTGACCGGCTGCTTCCTCGCCAGCAGCTCGGTGTCCCAGCGCGGCAACCCCACTGACTGGCCGCGCGGGAGGGCGGGAAGGGTTTTAACAGCAGCGCCGCGCGCACTGCCCCTCCCGTTCTCCCGCGGAGCTGCGGGGCGGGGCCAGGCGCGGGGGTAGCGGCCCCCTGAGGCGGTACGGGGAAGCCCGGGGGCGGGCACTTCGCCCGAGCCCCGCCCTGGGCCACGCCCCGGCAGTTGGGACAGGGGGGCGCCTCTCTGCTAGTCTGGGGAGTGAGGGGGGGAATCCCCGGCCGGGGGGAAGATGGGTATCCGTGCTGCGGGGCGGGAGGCGGCCGCGGACGGTCATCCCCGGTGGAGGCTTGCGTGGCCCGGGAGAGCTGCGGGGATAGCCGCCGGCGGGGAAGGGCCGGGCGGGGGCGCCCGGCAGCGAAGCACCTGTCTCTCGTCGCCTGTGCCCGCAGCAGCGCCCGGCTGCGCCTGACTACAGGCAACGTCCCGCTGTCCGGCTCAGCCGCCAACCTCCGCCTTCCGCGGCGGGGAAACCTTTATTTGTCTGTCGTTCGAGGCTCGGTGCAGCGTGTTCCCGGCAGCGCAAGTCCGCAGAACCCCTTCCCCTTACGGCCTCCGGGATGTCAGTGCGCCAGGATCGGGGTTTCTTGACTCACCCCTTTCTTTAGTTTGGGCTACGGCGGATCTAAAAAGGCTTTTACGCTTGCATTGCCGTGGCCTTGTACTTTGTGTTTGAACAAAACGCTCTGTCAGATCAAGAGTAAGGACAACGCCTGTAGGGAGATAACTGCAAAAGTCACGGACAGGACGTGCTCGAAACCAATGTCAGCTCTGGAAGGAAGAAGTGTGGGTTTCAGAGGTTTTTCCATTCAAGACATTAGGACATCAATGGCCTTCACTCCAGAATGAAGTTCGATACGTACAGCTTCATTTGGGATCCCAAAGTGACAGATGCCGTGTGCTCATTTGCATTAAACTAAAAAGACACATGGCACAAAGGAGGACAGACCCTGCCTGTATCTGTGCCTGGCTTCCAGCACAGCTGGCATAGTTACCAGCAGCCACTGACAGGGTATCGGTGGGTTCACGTAGCATGTGCTGACAATTAGGGCTGCTCACAGCAGACATAGCTTGGGAGGGTTTTGTGTCCCACTTTGCATTGTTTTCAGGACAACCAGCCCACACCGGATTGTTGTCCTGCTTCCAACTTTTGTCCCACTTTTGAGAATGATGCAGCAAGGGGTTACTGTGCAGCTATATTCCTCCTCTGTGTGTCTGTTAACACAGAGGAAGGTATGCCCTGTAGCTTCTCAAGTGTTACATCTTGAGACAGTCATCCTCATTAAGTCAATTTGGAAAAAAATAGGCAAGTTCCTTTCCAACAGCAGATAATTTATTAGGGCATATTGTTTCTTTGAGACTTACCTTTACACAAGTGTGCGGTTGTGTTATCAAAATACTCCAAATTATTGTGTGGACTTCTTTTTTCCTAATTAGGAATAGTATGTTTATGTTATTTTAAATGTATTCCTAATAAATTTTAGGTACACTGAGGTACTCCTGGTTGGAATGAACATAAAAGTGTGCATGTGGCTTTTTGCAATGCTCTTATTCACACTGAATTAAAATAAAAATAATCATGCATCGTACACTTTCATTTTAATGCCAACAATACGTAAGGCATCATGATCCTTTCCATACTACAGATGGAGTTACCACAGCTTCATGGCTTGAACCAAAGAAGGACTGTCTTCTGAGAATTATCACTCCTGAATAGTTATTTTGCAGCTCTGCCATAGGAAAGTAATAATTGCACACTTGACAGAACAGGATTGTTCTTGATTTTTCTCTTTCTTCAGAAGTTTAAAAGGAAGCTTACTGAAGGAAATGCTTATTTTCTGTATTCATCAGTGCAAAGAAGGATTTTTCTCCACTGAGCAATAACTTACATTTAAGAAAAGCTTATGCATTCCAGTGTTTCCCTTTATCTACTTCTGTTCCAATTTCTCTTTTCAGGAAGTTGGTATATCCACTGCCCGCTATCTGTGTACGATTCTAGTCTTATTGACTTCGTATGGAAAACTTACAGGTATTATCATTTATTTTCATGCCTTGGGCTCTTTCTGGGCATCTTTCCAGAGTCTGTATAAGTGCTTTTAGGAGAAATGTACCAATTCATTGTCTGTTATTACTACAGGATTTATCTTTAACTGTTTGTCAAAAGCTTAAATTGTCCCTGAGTAAAAGCGTGAGTTTTCAAGGTAGACTTCACTCCTGGCATGCTCCAGGTTTGCAGTTCATCCACACAAGAGGAACACTATATATTTTCCCTGCCACACACCATTGTTATGTATCATCAGTCATTTTGGTTTTTGGCTCCCAAAAGTGTGCCAAGTGATTTAGAGAAAAATTAGAAAGAGATGGCATGAGCCATGGCCTGAACTTGTCCTGGCATATGAGCCTGCTGCAAAATATGAAATAAAATAAGTGTTGCTGGCTTTGTAACAGCAGTCTGTCTTCTGTGGCCGTGCTGGCATTTGGCAGCAGGAAAACAAGTAGATAGGAATCAAAATGGTAGCCTTTCTGCCTCAGCAACCTGTAAAGGGCAGGTTCTTCCTCTGATCTGAATTCCGGCTGTCTTCATTTGTATCGGTAATATTGCTCTGAATTATTATTTAGAGCTATCTATAAAAGGGTAAGTTATAAATGTTAATCTTATTTGCTTTTCAAAATGATTGATTAAACTGCATTATACAATCTATGGATGTTCTTACTCAGCTTTTTAGTAGCCTTATTTCAAATTAACTAAATTATTTTTGAAAGTAAAATGTGTATTTAAGCCTATTGATTGTTACAGTTAAAATGAAATCATTCATTGTTGCTGAAAGCACTTCTTCTCAAAGAAACACGTATATTCTTCACAGTGGATTGCTAAGACCTTTATATTTTTAAGTTATGGGAATTTTTCTTCTAATTCTTTGTCTAGTAAAAGTAACTGTTCTGTGTTTCTTTTTGACAACAATCTACGTTTTCTAAGGCAAACTATATTTTTGTTGCAGGGTGAGACCAGGAATTGCCTGGATGATGGAACAATCAAATATTCCACACATTGCTTTGCTGCCAGAGGCTATACTCTCTTGTTTGCCTTTTCGTTCTTTTCATTCTGAAGACAAGTAGCTGCTTCCTAGAGATACATTCGTGCACTGTTTTCTGTGTTTTCTTGATTTGATTTTCTGAATGGAGTTATCTTCATTTGGTCACAGAAGCCAAAACTTTTCATAAGAATGAATGAAATTTCAGGACTGAGGTTCCTACTGATGGAATCTCTTGAAGTTTGAGTATTCCAGCAGAACAGAAGAAGAAATTCTGTCTCTTCTATTTCTACCAGACCAAAGGGTACTTAGAGATAATACACACAGTCTCCAAATAATTTTCCTACTTTTAACTGTCTCAGTATGAGTTGACTGTGCTCACAGCATACACTGTGGCAGAGGCTGGAGTTTGGACTTCCACACTGCTTCCATTTCTATCCATTTCTTTTCATTTTATAATTCTATACATGTTTCTGAGTCAAATTGAGCCCAACCACTGTTTAAATGAAAGCCTTTTTGCCTGTCCACTGCTGTCATGAGATTGTACAGAAATGTGGTGTCTCCTTCAATAGAGTCTGTCTTTTCTGTAGAAACAGAATAGTCACATAATATTTTTTTGTCTGAGTTTCATCTTTCCCCATGTGATGTTGATACGTTTTTAGGTGAAAATCAAAGCCTTGGTGGGGAAAGGGTTATTGTGTTTTCCAGAATTTTCCAGCCTTTTTTCCTGCTGGACATTGCACATAAAATGAGATCTGTCATCTCATTCTTAATAATTTATTGGTGTTTTAGTCACATTGAATTTCTATGGCACACAAGAGGATCCTTCTGCTGTGAATTGTCAGTAAAAAGAGCCACCTGGTTTTGAAACTTTAATCAAAATAGATTGGGCAAAACGAAGATGGGGAGTGGGAAGGGCTTTAGGTTGGGTACATCTCAACTGAAGAGAGAGAGAGAGGTCTACTTCCAAAGGACCTTGTATGTTCATTGTACTGTCATCGTTGGATAGGTGTGGGAGGCAGGTGGAATGAATAGGCTTCTCGCTGTTGTTGGACCCAAACGGAAGAGGAGCTCTGATAACTAGCTTAGACCTGTGTTAGGTGATTAAAGGTGGCTCTTGCTTGCTGAAGATTACACCAAGGACACATAGCAGGGCTAAAACTAAACCTCAATCTTCTGATTCGGAGTCTGTGTCAACATTTCAAAGCTGTCCTATCTCCAAACATGCTCAAATATTGTGTCTTCCCTGTTCTTAATAGATATATATGTGTAAAGGTACTTCATATACTATAAACATACACACACACACACTCTTACTTTCTGTGTATAATAATGTACAAGCTGCTGTTGCTGCTCCACTCCTGGGGCTATTCTGCCAATTTGTGTCATGCTTTTCTTAGATATAAGTGCTAGGCTGGAATGGAAGAAACTGATTTTCTTTCATGACCCAAACTGATATTTGAACTTACATTTTTCAGGGGTAAAAGGCTAATTCCATAATCCTGCATAACCCTCTGGCTAATCCTTTTTAAGATGGAAAACAGAGCCAGAAGAAAATAATTGGTTTATATTATTAAAGGGAGCTACCACAATCCCTTGTTCATGTAGCATTCAGGTGCTGTTATCTCTGTCCTTCAGCTTGTTTCTGCAAACAGCTGCTAGTTTTGTCAGAGCCAGGAGGCCCAGATGGGCTGGGGAGGGAGTGTTGCACTGGCAATCAGAAGGTTCTGAAGTCCACGTGGTGAATGTCCCATGGATTTGCCACAGCACTGGGGAAACCTAACTTCACTTCTTTGTCTCTTTTGTCATGTTAAAATGAGCCTAAGGAAACTCTGTTATGTACTTCTTGGGAGGGAACTGGGATTTAATTAGTTAATGATTTAAAATAGATTTAATTTTGCCATGCAGCCTATGGTCTTTTGTTTAAATTAATTCAAAACTATTGTGGGTAGCTTGAGCTGCATAAAAGCAGCTTGTAGGTCTCTGCCAGTATCAGCAATAACAGATGGTTTACTTCACAGGGTTGACCATGGGTTCAACATGAACTGAAATTTGGAGCCAAGGAATAACTGGGTTTGGTGAACCAAACAAGTTGACAACTTGAACACAACTTTTTAATAAAGGGGTCAAGTTTCATTCTTTACCACCAGTTTCCACCAGTGTTGTCCCAAAGACGATATGAACTGTGCTGTCTTGAGCTCTGTCATGGTGTCAAGGTGTCAGCTATGATATGAGGTATCACCTGAGATCAATCAGGTTGCTAACACAATATGCACAAGAGATTTTTTCTTAAGGGAGTGGAAGCCTGGCTCTTTCTCCTTTATCCAGGTCCTGATTTTCACAAAATCTCCAGAAGTTTAATAACCTCAAGGCTTAAGCCCATCACTCAACTCTGGTGAAATTTATTAAAAGTTTAAATTCTGTTGGGAGGGGCTAATAAAAGGATAGATGTGTTAACAGAAGACACATTACCTTAAAGTCCTGCAGGTCCCATTTCCATAGGAAGTTTACTTTACAGTGGTCAGGAATTTGAGGTGCTTCCATCTAGAGTGCCTGGTGCTGTATCCACTTGCTTGTATGCCAGAGAAAAAAGGACTGTGACTGGAGCTGGAACATGATGGACTCATGGGAATAAAAAGAAAGTTGGACTTGGTGACTGCTCAATTAGAATAGATTATCCTTTTCTGACAACAACCATCAAACCAACCAAATAATGTGTTTAGCTGGATTTGTTTTTCCACTGTTACCTATGATTCAGCTGCAACAGCCTGTCCCTTTCACTTTGATAACTAACAGGAGTACCAGTGAGTCAACAGTGGTTGATGGTGTGGTGCCATTCAGTTGCAATGTAGATGGATCATGTTTCTCAGGGTTAGGAGACAGAACAATAGATCATTGTGTAAATTGGAACTCGTCTGGATTCATTGCTTTGCCTGAATAACAAATGCTGAGCCGCTGAATATCTGGCCACCCTGAGTATAACTGCTGCTTGGAGGTCATGCCTTTAGATCCATCTATCTCTCTTCAGTGACAGTCAACATTCAGTGTAAACACCACTTCAGTTACTATAATGGTGCCTAAGAGAGACACGTTATTGTAGTACCTGAAGTGGTGTAGTGCTCTTGTGATGGTCTTCATTCCAGGTGAGTTTCATCTATTAAAATCTTTGAGGTGAACTGTGGTTCTATGGGTATTAAATCATTCACTGCACTAGAGTTGTCTTCAACTTAATGTTGAAATTATACATCTGGTTTTAGGATTTTAGCGTGTCAGTTTCAGAAGAGGTTCTAAAGAATCTCCATCGATATTTTCATCTAGGGTGCAGTAAAAATCATGCTTTTCTTTTGGCACTCTCCTAGCACAAAGGACAAAATTTTATTAAAGGACAAAGTTATATTTATGGTAAATGTTAACTATTCATGCGTTGACTGGAATTCATTAGCTGGACAAAATGCCTGGAGGTATATTTGTGGAAGTGGTTTGGAATTGTTTCTTAACTTAGTATGCGTTAGCAGAAACAATAAGAAATGAAATACTGCCAGACTTGATAATGCTGACATGGAAGATATGACTGAAAGCAGAGCATCAGATGAAGAATTCAGGAAGCAGTTGGGAACATGCTGTGGTGGCACTACGTTTAAAACTAACATAAAGGAAAAAAGTCAACCTATCTAGCTTTATGAAGTGAATCTTCACTGAGGGTTGCATGGGTTACAAGGAAATGGTACAGTACATGAAAATTAGGAAAGGAAGAAATGACAAAACTGGCCTTTTTGCTAGCTTTGAATTTTAATTAGTGCATTGTTGAAGATAGGATACTTGAAAATATAAAGGAATAAACACGAGCCAGCAGTGTGCCCAGCTGGCCAAGAAGGCCAATGGCTTTTATCAGGAACAACCTAGCCTGCAGGACCAGGGGGGTGATCACATTCCCCTGTGCTCAATTCTGGTAAGGCCGCACCTCACAAATAATGGGTTGAGAGTTGGTAGCAGAAGGGTTGGTGAGCCTTGAGTTTACTTACTGCATTTTCTGGAAAAAGGAGGTAGAAAGTGAATAACAGCTCCATAGCATTCCCTCCCATGCAATATTTGCCTATTCATAATGTCTGCAATCTTATATCCATACATGTTTTTATGTCTGCTCTGTCATCTTAAAGTTCTTTTTGTTGTCACCTTTTGAAACAAACTGGACCTCATTTCAGACAGATTTTCAGTAATCTGGAATACTCTTTCTTGTTTTCACAGTCCTTCTGTCCTCATATTTATAGTAGAGAGTTTTTCCATTCCTGAATGTCCGTCTCAGCCTTTGAAGGTTTCATAATTTCACTGGTATTTCCTTTCTTATTCTTTGTCCTAAAGCTAGCCAGACTTCTGGGAAGGTAAACACCAAGCTTGTCACAGCCAGCACTGGTGCTGTAACTGTAAGAGTAGAAAACTACCAAGCCACCTTTGCTCCACAGCAGCTGATAGTGGATCAAACACAAAAACTTTTTTATCTTTTTTTTTCCCTTTTTCTTTTTTGCCAACCAGAATAATTTTAGAAAGCTGTTTTAAAGGCTTCTGCGGAGACCTTTGAAATGACAAGTCTTTTTCTGTCTTTTCTCCCATGTTTAAATCATGATGGCTCATGCCGTTACATACGTTTTCTGTTTCAGGCTTCCATTTATGATGGTGGAGGCTTCATTGTTTCAGAGACCATGGGACCAAGTAGGTGAGGCTGGAGGAGGATAGCCTAATGGGTCTAAACTGCTTTGTGCAGTCTTAATTAAAACTATGTCCTGAAACATGACAAAACAGTGGAAAAAAAAATCTAATTGGAAAGGTTAAGAAGAATACTATAAGATATGCCGTGCTCAGCACAATAGGACATTCTTGTCTTCTGTGAGACTGGAAAGAAAAAAGTAGCCTTGTACTGCTGTGCATAGGACTTTCCTGGTTTGAAACTCCTCCTGCAGAAATACTGGAAGTTCATTACACAGTTACTACTAAGCTGCAATGAGGTTTTGGCACTTGGGGAATAATAGTGCATGTGATCCTAGACCTGCACTTTGCTAGTGCTGCCTGCTTCTGGCATTGCTATCTCATGCCAGGTAGCAACTTTAAAACTGAATTAAGAGCTTTACCTGTTTGGAAGAAAATCAAGTGTAAGATTGAAATAAAAGTATGTCTGTCTAAAATTTACATTTGTATCAGCAAAGCCCTTCTGAAATCCATATTTATAAGAGCCAAAGGGTTTACTGAAACAAAGATCCCACTAATACTTTTTAATATTAAGACTGTAAACCGTTCTATTTGAGGTCACAATCAGTACAGGGCAATGGATCTTCCTCAAGGATTTAACTTTTTCCTGTCTGCCTTGTGATGTGATAACTGGCGAGGGCTGAGGGCAGCCCATTGTTCTGCTTTGTACAATTTGCACAGTCACCAAAATCACCCTGATGAAGTTGTCAGGCACGAAGTCCAACTCAGTCTACCTTTTGAGTACCCTTAGCATTTGTTGCAATTGAATAAAATTCACCCCAAAATTTACTAGTCTGTTATAGCATGCAATTGCAATGTTTTCTTTAATAAGTGTTACTTCAAAACTTATGTAGTAAGAAATAACACCCTTCCATAGAGTTTACACTAAACATACACATACAGACATGTAATAAGTAAGACTATTTATGGCATTTTTGGACAGAAAACATGCACACACAAAGAAAACTGGGGCCTACACCTACAGTTACATTGTCTGAAAAGCAGATTTGTTCCTGGGTGTGCAATAAGGCAATTCCCACACACAGAGGAGATGCAGCTTTTATTCACGCCTAGATGCCTGGTAGTTTTCCAGAAATCAAGCACACACAAAACTGGCTCTTTCCTTTTATTTATATACCAATGTCACAAGGTAATACAGTCCCAGTTGCAATGATTGGCTAGCAATTTACATGTAATTATTATAATTTCTGTGTCATCTTTAATCACTGTGCTTGTGTGGAGGAAAGGTTTTCACCCAACCAAGGGTCTTCTTCACATCTGGGTGTGTTTTTTTAGTACTGTAATGAAGACAGTTCAGTTTGGGACATGTGGACTTTGGTTTTCACTGCCAAACTGTTTCTGTGTGTATTAGATGTTCTTAGTGTATCAGGACAGTTAGTTTACAGGCGTTCCTTTAAACCATCCCCCTTGATCCTTTTCTTAGCAATTCCCTAGCAACTATCTACAATCTTCCTTAATTATGGAGCCATTGTAATACAGAGTCATGGTTAACTTTTAAGTTTGATGATTGGTATCAGTTTCAGATTGATTGGAAATAGATGGGACAATTTTGTAATTACTCTCGATCACAATTGAGGCAGAAAGCTGTAATCTTCCCAAGTGTTATGCCTGCCTTGCCCTGCTGTTTGCTGTCTTCCTTCTGCAGAAACTGTTTAGAAAATTCCATCTTGTCCATCACTGCTGCAGAGCTCTAATCTCAGAAAAAATATCCTTATATATTTCTATAATAGCCTGATCTACTCCTTGATAAGAAATGTTTACCTTCAAATTGCTACAGATTGTGTATTCTACACATAGGTGATGTATGGGTATCTCCATAGTCTGGTTTCTACCCTCTGCTACTTTTACTTGACCAGGTCCATCAGTTTATCCATAGCTGTTTTTAAATGTCTTGGCTGTAGCTCTACATAAACTTTTAAAATACAACCAATACATCGCTGTATCTGTTATACATGTATCTCATGGATACATGTACCACACTGATTTATCTCCATTTTTTAATGCTCAAAATATTAAGTTCTATAAATAGACAACAATTTTGGTATTACATGCACACCTTCATGAGTTGGTGGTCTATTAATCATATTCATTATTAACAAAATAAGATATATCCATCATCACTGAGACAAACAGTGGGGGTTTTTTGTCTGTAGATAGAGACACCTTTTATTCAGATTCAATTTCCCATTTCTCTCAGTAGTTCATATTTTTCTCTTGTTTTATCTTTAGATAGGGCAATTGACCTATAAGTGTTGTATTAATCCCTTTTCAGATATTATAATAAAATTAAATTAAAATCAAGTGAAACAAAGCCAAGCAACTTATAATTAAAAATAATCTTAGAGTTAGAATGGATTACTTTTCTGTTCTACCTCTGGAAGATAGAAAGGATTGTTATTAGCTATCATCTGACTTACTCCAGTTTAAGTATTGCCCTCCACAGGATTTTCTAGTGATATTAAAAACAGATTAACTACATTTGTATCATACAATTCATCAGGTAATATCCTCACACTATTGTTGTAGGCTCACAATTCATTATTGTTTTTCATCCATTATCTATTATTTATAACTGATAAATTAGTTTTAGCTCAAATTAACAGTTTTATTTATGCATATATTTCTTTCTTTTCCTTTTTTTTAGCTGCTTTTTTGTTTTGTTTTTTTTTCCATTTCCTTCTCTGTACTCTAAAAATAAATATGCTGTTTTTCACATATCTCTTAAAATGATAAATTATAGCGTTAACTGCAGTTTTCAAGGGTTAGGTCTTTCTGAGTTCAGTAATATACCGGCTACCTCTCCCTCTCTGCCTTCATAGGATCACACCTGAACCACCATTCTTTCATCTGTTAACTACTTACATTCTAGTGGCACTTTGCTGGCAGTTGTTTTCAAACTTGTCCTTTTCCTTTCTTCTTATTTTGTAGCCAATGGACTTCCCCCCCTCCCCTGTTTTTTTCATGCACACATTCACGTTTCAGTGAATTTAAAGAAACCACCTGTGAGCTTGAACTGCTTGTTTTCATGTAATTTTATTGCATTTGTTCAGCTTGTTCTGCAGTTTTAAATGTTTTACTTCCACTAATTAAGTATTCTGTTGTATATAGCTCTCTTCTTCTCAAACTTTTCAGAATGCATGTTAGAGGAGTCAAAAGCTGATGCTTCTGGGGTCATACCATATTTAAGTCTTCTACTGATATGATGCTCCACTCTTACCCCTCTTTCTTAGGTTGGAGTGCTGAAGATCATTGTTAGCAAATGGTAAAGCCCTGACTCTTTCCTGTGTTTATTATGCCTTTGAGCCTTTTGTTCATGTTCAAAATCTTCTTTGCTTGTAGGAACCTCTGTGCTAATTTAACAAAAGAAAGGATTACCAATATGATTCAGTGGTTGCAGGGAGTCGAGGCTGGTCAGCGCGGGGAAACAAGCAGTCGATTCAATATGAATGGTAAAGCAAGCTTCGATTTATTATGGTAAAAGGCACTCTTTTATACTATTGCCAAAGCATATTATAATTAGTACAACTGGATTGGTTATTAGTTACAGATTACATATACGTTCTCCACCCATCTTGAGGCCTGGGAACTGTGTTCCTTTCTCACCCTCAAGAACAATACAGCTTTCTCCACCTTGATACTGTGTAGCACAGACAGGAATGCTGTCCTTCCTCACTGTCACTTGTGTCCAGATGGTGTGGGGCCTATCCTTGCTAAGTTGCCTAAACGACTACTTGATACTGAGTTATACAGGCGACTGCTTGAACAACAATTGCTCCATAGAACCATGGCCTTGCTCCTCGAGCCATTCTCCACGTGGTCACTGCTTTTCAAATTCAGTTCCCATCCTGCTATCCCAATGATTGTCTCTCATTTCACCCATCACTCCATAGAGGTGGTATCCCTGTTTAAGAGCACTGTCATTTTTGTTGTTGCTTTAATCTGTCTGGGACTTCAGTTCCTTGTGATAGCAATTGGCTTTTGCATCCTTACTATGGATTTGCTTGCTTGGACCTCTAAGGCTGTCTGTATTGCAGAGCAGGCTTTGCAATAGCACATGGTATGGTAAGTGACTGTTCTTTTCCAGATTCCCCAGCACAATTATTATTATTATTATCAGTCCATAGTCTGGATGGGTCTGAATGACTCTCTCTTTATCCTAGTGTTCCGGATCTCCCAAAGGCTGTAACAAACCCGTTATGACTTTGAAACTGTGTTTACAGGGCCACTGTGTGTTTCTCTCATCCTTTGTGGTCAGTCCCCACAGGAGGATGGCAGGGATCAGCGGCATGGATGATTCTAATGGAATATTAAGCTTCTGTTTCCTATGCTCCTTCTCTAAAGAAGCCCAAACATCCCTTCAGCATTTCATTATTTTCCTGCATTTACTTAATCCTAGTCGCTTCTTGATCGCATTGAGCACAACCTGCCCCTGATATTCAAGCTTTCTTTGTTACATTGATGAATGTGCTAGTACATCAACCCTTAGCTTCACCAGAACGGAGCCTTCTCCAGTAGTCCAGTTCTACTTTGACCATGAGTCACGGGAAGGGGAGGGACAGGACTCCCAAGGCTATGGCTAGGATGGAGAGGATACAGGGACCGCTTTCCTCTCTCCTTGCACTGGTTGGGCATTGTACCAGCAAGCCAAACCTTCCCCATGCTGCTGCAGCAGTTTTGATATGTCTGGCCTTGCTGAGTCTCTTCTTCTGCTGTGCTATTTCTTAGCTCTATCTTAGGGGTTATGCTATTCTGCCACTCCTTACTCTACTCCCACACTCTCACCATTTACCCTGAGATGGGGTATCGAGGGAGTTATGCTGTCAAAGGTAACAGTTTGTATAGCTTTTAGGTTATTCTTTTCCCTAGATTTTTTCCCTTAAGTTATTATAAATTTACTTTTGTACATACTACTGCTGTGTCTCTTAACCAAGCTCATAAATTTATTCCCTACTGGCTTCCACAATTACAGACCTGTAGCCCTGGGGAAAGGCCATCCACCATAGTTGTTTTAAATGTGGCCCAGTCTTGACTTGGGGCTTGTCTGGCTTATTGTTCAGAAGACCACAGACAGAGCCTAGCAACATTTTCAACCCCACATATACATCTACATCCGTGCTTTTATTTGGCTTGTGCTCATCCAGGTAACACAATTATTCAATTTCTCATCTTGGATTTAAAGCTTGCACAACGCAACACATCTGCTCAGCCTGCTAGCACTTCCTTCACTGGTTCCTGGATCCACCTTAAACTTCTTTATCTGAGGGTTGGGCTTTTTTATTTTTCTTTCCTAAAGCAGTTTTGCCTGACCCGGAAGGCTGCACTGCTTTAGTGATCAGTAATTGCCTGCTGTGATTTATGTTTGCAACCCGGGCCTCTGGTACTGTCTTTCCTGTTTCTCACATTCTGCTCCCGCTCACTGAAGGAGATTTACTTAGTCACTTTACACCATTTATATTTGCAGGGTGAAGAAACAGCTGTCTATTTTGCACAGCCACATTCCCACCTGGGAACGCTAAATCTGGCATGGCCTGGTTTGGCACATTCTCCTAAAACTAAGCCTGTCTTTATAAAATGTCTCCTTTGACCAGGGTAATTTGAGTGCCACTGAGCAGTTGCCACCGAGCACCTGGGAAGTGGTGGCATCTTCACAATAAGGTTAATCAAGTTCTACTTCAACAGTGTTACAGGGATGGTCTCCAGGCAAGGAAGCATGAGTGACATGGAGGTGTGCATTGGCTTCAGGCAGCCATTCATTCTTGCCTGCACATTGTCTGACAACCAGAATGAGTAAATGCTGCTGTCTTGCACTGGTCCCCTTGCAAACACTTGGACTTTAGTTTTGCCTCGAAAAATACATCATCCCAACAGAAATGGCCAGGCTGAGTGGCAGAAGGTGTGCAGAAAGGAGCTAGCATTTCATCTCAGAGAAGCGATGTAAATCTGAGCAAAGTGCCGTTTCTGTCTTCAGCAGGTTCCTGACCTGCTTCTTTCCCATCAGTGAGGTCAGCGGTGGGCTGTCAGAGGGGATGTGTGTGGGGGGAGAGATCACCAGGTTTTGGGAGTGCAACTGATTATAAATGGAATGCTTTCACACATTAATATTTATGCAGCCTGCCCACAAATGGAAAAGGAAGGTTAATTTTAGATCTCTTTAAGTCGTATTTCAGAGGAATACAAATCTGAAGAGGTGGTGTGAGACCTCAGTGGCACGACTGATATGAAAAAGTGAGGCTTTTTGTCAGTAGACAATAGAGTTTTATCACATTAAATCTATAGTTTTTCATGAATGACTGAAGGTACATGAATTCCTTCATCAGTTTCACAGCCTAATGCAGACAGATTTTAGTGAAACTGGTTACTGTGCTATTAATTATTAAATGAGACCATATTATCCCTAATGGGCTTGAACCATCACCAAAAATGTTTTAGCTTCATTTTTGAACCTGCTAATAATAGTCTCACCTGTCTTGTTGCATGCTATCATTAGTCTAATGTTTTACGTTCTGACTACTCTCTAAGCAGCAAAACTTATTTTGGTAGCATAATGGTACATACAGATAGCAGCACGGTTTTGATCTGCATTCCGTTTTCAAATGCCATTATATCAAAGCCATTAAGCACTTGCAATGAATGGGCTGGAAAAAAAAAAGACTGTCAGAGAAAAATAAAGAGGTGCCATATTTCAGTGTCTCCGTGACTCAGCAGCGGATCTGTTGAGTTCTCAAAAAAACCAATATCTAATTTTTAGTCCTGTAAACTTGATTTCAACTTTGATAAGTCAACTGGACTCTTGACTTCCAATTACCACCATCACTAGTAAAGAAAAGTCTTTGAAATGAACACTGTTCCATTCGTTACCTATGAAATTGTTCTGACAGCCTCCTCTCTTCCCCATGATGTGTTTCCGAAATGACTGTGTGAATGTTGTCGGTGGGGACAAACTTCACCTTGACTGTCAGAGCCCCTGTTGTATAAACAGGATTTGTATTTAAAACCCCCATAGTTTCTAAAATTTGGAACTAAGCACAGTGAAACACACAGTGGAAAAGTAAATACAGAACTCAAATCACCTTGCACGTTTTGATAATAATTTAGCTGTTTCACCACCAGTTCTGATGCAGAAAAGAGGTGTTTTAATGTTGAATATGCTTTAGTTTGACTGTATGCCTGAATACCTCAACAAGAGGTAAGTGGTAATCTTGGTAATGACCTGCATCCCTCAGAGCAGAGACATGAGCTCCAACGAGCAATCCCTTCACAAGGCTGTTTAACGTTAAGCTCCAAATTACATATCCTGGATTGCTCTCTCATATATATTTTAATAAGTTAAAAGGATGGTTTGTTTCAAATAAGCTAATTACCTCTAGGCAAGAAATCAGTATTGTTAATGGCAGAATTAATGCAATTCGTCTCCTTAATCACACCCATTTTCACAGACTGATGCACCTACATGCAGTCTGTTTAATAAGACACATTCCCTATCTACTATGATATGTCACTAGCTGCAGAGATTAGGCAGTAGCTGGAACAGAAGAAAAATGTTTTTCAATTCTTGTTTCTTCAGAAGTTCTTGATTTCCATAAAATGGCTAGGAGGCAGTACTATGGAAAGCAATGATTACTTTAAAAGAAAAAAAGATTGGAAAGAGTACTACAGGGCAATTTGCTACTGTTTTGTGGATTCTTCTCCGGTTTTGTTTGTTGTTTTTTTTTAAACACACAACAGAAAGATCACAAAGGTCTTCTAGGGCTTGTGTGAAAAGGCAAATTCCTTTCTTTGCTCTGAGCTCTGTTTTTCTAATTTGCTAACCTGCATATAGCCATGGGTCAGAAGGAATTGTTCCAACAGAGCATACTTACAACATGGAATAATTTTTATTAAGTGCATTGGGTCTGCATGGCAAGGTTTTGATTGTGGGGGAGCTGCAGAGGTGGGTTCTGTGAGAAGCTGCCAGAAACTTCCCCCATGTCCAACAGAGCCAATACCAGCTGGCTCCAAGACAGACCCGCTGCTGGCCAAGGCTGAGCCCATCAGCCATGGTGGTAGCACCTCTGCGATAACGGAGTCCAGAGGGGCAATTGCAGACAGAGGGAAGAGTGAGATGTGGAGAGAGAAAAGAAAGGACTGCAGACACCAAGGTCAGTGAAGGAGAGGGAACAGATGCTCCAGGCACCAGAGCAGAGATACCCCTGCAGCCCCTGGAGAAGACCATGGTGAGGCAGGCTGTCACAGCATGCACAGTGTGCGGATAGAGTTAGGTTCAGAGATGCTATTCAAGGTATCAGGCTTCTTCACATGCCAGGAAATGGGAATCTAATAAATGGGTGTAATTTACACAAGAAAGCAAGAGTGATGAGAAGTGGCAGGAAAAGTAGCCAACAGGGAGGTACATACAAAATAATTCAAGACTGAAACAAGACACAGAAATATGATTTTGTAAATGCCCTTTTTTATCACCCTCCATAGCTAAAAATGGGAGGAATAGCTGATATGCCAGGGAATCATCCAGAGGGGTTTGGACATGCTAGAGAAATGGACTGACAGGACCCTCATGAAATTCAACAAAAGGAAATGCAAAATACTTCACCTTGAGAAGAACAACACCAGACACTAGTATATACCTGGGGCCACTGAGCTGGGAAGCAGCTTGGCAGAATGGGATGTGGGGGCTTGGACATGGTCCAAGCTGAACATGAGCCAGCAATGTGACCTTGTCACAAAGAAGACCAATCTTTTGTGACCCATCCTGGGCTGCATTAATGAAAGTATTGCCAACAGGGTGAGGTAGGTAATCCTTCCTCTCAGCACTGGTGTGGCCTCACCTGGAGACCTGTGTCCAGTGTTGGGCTCCTCATGGATATACGTATACACGTATACACGGATATACTGAAGAAAGTCCAACAGAGGGCCACAAAAAAGATTAAGAGCTTGGAGCATCTCCCCTATGAGGAAAGGCTGAGAGAGCTGGGACTGTTCATCTTAGAGAGGAGAAGGGTCAGAGGGATCTTATCATTGTCTATAAATACTGAAGGGACGCTGTGAATAGGTCACCTCCAGGCTCTTTTCAGTCATTCCCAGTGCCAGGACCAAAGGCCATGGGCACAAACTGAAACACAGAGCGTTCCCTCTGGACATATTTGAGGACGACTGAGCACTATAATAGGTTGCCCAGAGCAGTTGTGGAGCACAAGCATGGGCTTTTTCTTTTAAATTTTCAGCACTCAGTGAGATAACAGAATCACAGAATCGTAGGGTTTGGAAGGGACCTCCAGAGGTCATCGGGTCCAACCCCCCTGCCAAAGCAGGTTCCCCAAGACAGGTCGCACAGGTCAGCATCCAGTTGGGTCTTGCATATCTCCAGAGAAGGAGACTCCACACCCCCCTGGGCAGCCTGTCCCAGGGCTCTGTCACCCTCACTGTGAAAAAGTTCTAGAACATATTGGTGTGGAACTTCCCGTGCTCCAACTTGAGGCCATTGCCCCTTATCTTGTCCCCACAGACCATTGAAAAGAGGCTGGCCATTTCCCCCCATGTCCCACACTTGAAATATCTATAAATATTAATAAGTTCCTCTCTTAGCCTTCTCCAGTCCTTTAATAACAGTCTGAATAACTTGGTCTAATCTTGTAGCTGATCCTGCTGTGAGAAGGAGGTTGGGCTAGAGGCCTCCTGAGGTCCATTTTAGTGTGAATTATTCTATGAGGGTCTCATGTATTTATCTTTGAACCTTGCAGAGAGAATTCTTGGATTTTTTGTTCTGCCCCATGGCTGCTTTCCCTATGATTAAATATTTCAAGGAGAAAAATGCACCCACGATTAATTCATTGCAGAACCAGGACAGCAATGAACATAGAAGTCCAAACATACAACATGATAGTTGCATGTTGTTCCATATTTCTCCCGGTTTTCAGATTTCAAACTACAGGTATGTAAAAGAAAAAGGAGACTGTCTTCTTCCTGACCATTTCATTATCTTAACTAAAAAATAAAAGACAATAAAGCAATTGTGGTGTTGGAATTTGAGTTTATTCCAGGACAGCTGAGTTTGGCTCTGACTTCCTTAGCACACTGGAACTGAAAAGGAAGATATTTTGCCCAGTAAGTATTCCGCCATCTCAAAAATGGAGGAGGGGGAGGAACAACTCTGCTAAGTAAGAAAGTGACATAATTAGATCTTGTTTGTCCTTGGTTACATTTTAATCACACTAGAAATGAGAAATGTGTGTTTGAGCTGACTGATGTCTCATTGTGATAACAGCTGGATTTGAATTTAAAGGGAAGAATAGTCTGAGCGTCTGCTTGCTGCCTGTATTGTGCATTTGCACCATGATGGCAGTGAGAAAATGGAACAGTGAAGCGACATGTTTGATTCATACTGCAGAAATGACTGAGGTACACAGTGCTTCCTTTGAGACAATGCAAAAAAAAAAGGGGGGGATGTCAACTGTCACTAGGTATTTAAATTAATTTTAATGAAAATAGAGAGGTGCAGAGCAAGATAGATCAGGGAGGCATTAAAGACATTTAGATAAATTAGATGGATTCAATTTATTCAGACCTACTGAAATTCATTCTGAAGTCATTAAAGACCTTAACCATTAAAAATTCCCTGCAAGAATTTCTGTAAGCAAGGAAATCCTAGCAGACTTCAGAGAGCGAAATTTAAAACCAACAAGAGTAAATTCAATAGAGGCAATTGTGGGGAATAACCATTAGGAAAAGGAAATCAAATGCGCAAATATAAAAATGGTAACTCAACTGAAGAGCTGCAGAAAATGGATTTAGGCTGAAATAAATCAGAAATAAACACAAGTTAACGTATCAGAGAAATTGAGGCACACTGCAATGTTTTTTTCCAGAAATGCAAATTGTGATCTATATTAACAGAAAAGGAAATTTTTTTTTTTCAGTCTAGTATGCACTTAGCTAAGCTAAGCCTTACTGAAATATTTTGTCCAGTCTAACGATCATTTTTTTAAGTAAAATGTAGACAAATTCTGATTTCTCTCAAGAATTCTCTTCAAGAATAATCAAGGGATGAGTTAACATGACCTAAGAGGAAGGTCTAAAGAAATTGGATATATTTAGTCAAGAAAAGAAAACATGACAGCAAGTATGAAGAGAACATTCTGGTTGTAACAATTTGATATAAAATAGACAATGAGCAATTGTTTTCCATTTTCACTATGATTGGGGGAGACAAGAAGAAATGTGATTAATTACAATAAAGAAAATTGAGTTCGTGTTTTAAGAAAAGTTTTGAAAACAGCTTTCTGTGAGGAGATAAAGAAAAATCTAGATTAACAGAAGCAAACCAAGCTCAGAGAGGAGGTTTAAGGTTTGCTGCCAGAGAGCTGGGTCCTAGGAACAAGGCAAATTTGTACTCTAAAGCAGAATTTGAGGAGGCTCTTAAATATAAATCAAAGAAGGTCATAACTCACTTCATGTCCTCCTACGGACAGGCCTGTAAAATGTGCAATTAATTATTCATGTGCCTGGCAATGCTGATGTTAGAGAGTGACTGTATAAGAAATGACATGCTGTGTGAAACGTGGGGTCTGATATGGAGCGGAATGCATATTAAGCAATGAACTGTCAATGAATGGAAATGCAGAGTGCAAGATGGCATATAGCTTCTGCAAGAAAACAGCAGTATTTTAACGCTACTACTACTCCCTTCTGCATAGTAATTATGTTCCCATCTTATTCCATTTGCAGTTTACATCAGGAGTCAGACAGAGTAGCGAAGGGAAAAGGGTGGAGGAGCAGGAAAGAAAACTCTTGGAGAAGAAGTTGACATTGTATTTAGGGCTGCACTCAGAGTGTGTGCCTGTGAAGGCAAGGATGACGACAAAGCTGTTAGAGAATCCTTTAATTGGAAGTGATACTGCTGTCAAATGAACACCCATCCCCAGCCCAGGTCTGCCCAGGGATGCCAGAGAGGATGAAGGATTACTATCAGGGAGGTTTATGTGACAAAAGATACTTAGGATTATTGAGGAAAGGAGGGACCTAGGAGCAAAGAAGGAAGAGACAGTGTGTCTACCGAAGTTAGCTCGTTTTGGTAACAACAGAACAGCAGGTGTTGGGGAAGATAATTAAGGTGTGAAGTTTACAGTATTGTGAAATATGGATAATTGTGTTAGAAAGACACCTCAGGTGCTCAGTGGGGAGCAGCTCCGTGCCTGGAGAGTCTTCAGAAGTGTGAAATATGGTGTATAACCCGAATGGATAAAATGCCAATTAGCTCAAACTTTGATTTACATGAGGAAGACTGACATCCCTGTGAGTCAGGTATGCGGATCTCATGTGCAGGAAGGATTTAGTTATTGTTTGAAGAATTGCCAAGGTTTGTGGAAATTTGTCTCTCATATGTTCAAAGGAAAGTTTCCTCCAGAACTAAAGCTGGTCTGTGTGTCTGTAGATGTGAGTACTCTTTATTTGGTCAGCAGACTGCATTAAGGACTCATGTAAAGAGCAGGGAATAAGAGTATATCATTTAACATCACTTTGCATTTAAAAAAAAAAAAAAAGATAATTGTCCAAGTTACTCATTTAAAGTAGATTGTAGCATGTCTTCATGTACTGCAGAACACCAATCCTCCATCAATCTAATAACTTTATCAGCAAATTAATAAATAATTTATGCTGTTAAAGGAAACAATGTGTTTAAAACAAATAGTTCTCTTTTTTCCCCCATTTTTTTCTTATAACAAATCTATCAACACATTTGTGTCCAGAGGACAATAGTTCATAGATTATTTTTCTATTAATAGGGTGAGAAATGGTAAGAAAGGGGGGGTTGTTATACTGTGAAGATGAGCCTTGTGATCTCAGTGGAAGTTTATAACAGGTCAGTGTGTCTGTATGTCCCAATGTCTATCTACCAGTGTCAACATGCTTGAATGCCCATGCATCCAGAATGGATGACCAGTAAATCTGAGGTCAGCATGAGTAATCTCTTCCTTGAAGTATTAGTTTATGAACAAACTTTTGAGCTAAGGAGCAGAATGATTCTTCAGTTTCATTACATTATTTTTTATTTTCCATCTGCTTTAACCTAAATACGGTAACTGGTGGCAGGCTGTGCATAAACACAGAGGATGAGCCAGAAGGTATTTGTGTTAATTCAGCAGTCTTGCTCATGCTAATTCTTTGATGCCTTGAGTGGCTGTTCATCCAGAATATCTTCAAGGTGATGTGGAGTATTTATGAATATTTGCAGAAGGTATCTCGCTCATTGTAATTTTACTGGTGCTGAACAGCTGAGAGAGGAAGATTAGTTTGCTGTATCATCACTGTGGTGAGGACAGTCGCTCAACTACACTTCCAAGGGAGATTGTGAATTTCTTTGCTGTCCTATTATCTTGCAAAGGCTATCAATATTACACAGTGTGTGTTGAGCATTGTCTAAGTGTCTGTTGTCTAAGACATAGTTCCTCCTGTTTGAATTTCAATTCTAAAGGATTTTTGTATGCAACTTTCAATCTCACTGTGAGACTGCAAAATGAAAACTATCACAAATTTTAATTACGCATTTCCACGGCTTTTATTGACCCTTTTCTTGAGGGCAGTATGGATAAATATAGTGAAACTAGGATAAAGTTTGAGAGAACTATGTAATTCCATTTGTCTACATTTTTATAAGTTTATTCTTCAGCGTAGCAGTTGAGTGTCTTCTGCACTTCTGAAAACAATGTGTCAGAGAAACTTAGAGCTGATTCATCTGACTGAGTGTGCTATTTTCAACTACTGCTGAACTACTTACTCACATTCCCATTAACTGCAAATTAGTGAAGTTGGCATTTCTTTGGTGAAATTCCTATTTTAGCTGAAATAGATACTTAACATAACTCAAATGACCCACATCTCAAGAAGACTTTCACCATAGACATCTACAGTTGAGTAGCATAGATCCTGGATGGCTTGTTTATGATGACTGATTGCTTGCTCTGGCTGGGTGCAAGTAGAGGCATTCTGGACACAGCACAGACCCTTTGAAGAAGCAGATAATTGGAAAACTGGGAAGTTGGCTGGCTTTCTAACAATAATTATATACTAAACGGTGATAAAATTAATAATATGCTATAACTGTGTTATGCAAGTGCAAGATATGGAACCCAGAATATCTGGTCTCTTGTAGGACAGAAATGGTGAAGAACATTTTGCCTAGATTGACATCTACACTTGAAAAATCAGTTTCTCTCTTTAAAGGACCCCCAGTCTCACTAGCTCTAAAGTAATGCAGGATGTGTCTGGCTCAGAGAGTGTTAAGAGATTATTGCAAAATTGTAAGACCCATGTGACTGCAAAGGTGAAATTCATGTTAGATAAGGCAGAGCTGAAGTAGAAGAGGTGAGAAGGGTAGCATTTGGCCAAGGTGAAGGGGAAGCAAATGTCCACTGGGAGGGAAAAAAAACCCCATCTACCTTTCCTATCTTGATCCAGTGCTATACCTAGAGCCCTCTGTGATCTGAGGGCACAACAGCCACCACCAAGGTGGCTTTTTCTTGCTTATTTCTTAATGCTTCCTCTTTCCGGAAACTTTGCCCCAGACCTATGTTGCTTCTGTATACATAACACTTTTTTCCACATAGTAGAGCATGTGACAAATTCCACTCCTCATATTTGTATTTTTTCTGTAAAAGAAAACAAATGGCTCAGCATAATTCAACTCTTTCTCGTTTTAAAGGCCACAGCCAGTCTGGAGGGGAAAAATTCTCAACCTTGAAGTATCTAAGGCAAACTGATGGCATGTGCTCTTGCCTTCAGGTGTGCTCACACAGGGGCTGTTCATACTTCTTGTTTCTTCAGGGTTTTCAGCTGGTGTGCCTTGAAGACTGTCATGGTTCAGCCCCAGGCAGCAGCTGAGCACCACACACTATCTATATGTGGCATCTCTTCCTTGATGGCCTGAGGTGTCATGGGCCCTATAAATAATTCACTCTTACACTGCCAGTCAAGGTCTACTTGGACCACTCCAGTCTTAGCAGCCTGATTTGGTGTTCTTCAGTGATTCAACTCGGGTTTGTGGGCATCTATATGATGCACTTTTACAGTTAGGTTCTCTAGCTGGGAAGAAATATCTTGCTACAGTGGAGCAGCTCAGATGGGTTTGAGTAGCTACAGTGCCTGTTGTAAGGGTTCTTTCTGGCTCAGCTACAGTGTTGCTTTCTGAGGTTTGAGTAGCCACAGTGCCTGTTGCGGGGGTTCGAGCAGCTGCAGTGTCTATGGATCTGTTTTTCTTGTCTAGGTATTTGCTCATACCCTCCCATACACCATGCCACCCCTGACCCTTCAGCGCCAGGGAAGATCTCTTGCCAATATTCTTGAAACAATTTTTTTTAACACCTAAGACTTGAAAAACATTCAGGAGAATGAGCTATAGGCACATACTGGTCTGGACATCCCAGGCGTGGTCAAAGTTCTCAAAGGCTGTTGTAACAAGCCTGAAGGAAAAATTGGAGAAGAAAGCATCTCCGTTCTATCCCATCCTGTCTTCCCCATAAATTCAATGTGATTATTAAACAATGCTGAGATATGTTATCCAATATATGTTAGAAATGCCTCACACAAATATTATCTGAGGCTCATGAACACAGACGATGTCATAAATCGATATCACGCAGTACAAGGGAATTAGAACCCTGACTCCCCGAGGTGATAAACAGCTGGGCAGGGATTGCATAAATGGGTGTGGGCTCACATGCTAGAGCCAAGTGATCAAACAGAACATCACTGTTACCAGAACCTCTTTGAATAACATGAATGATGTTGATCACAGCTTTTTTTTTTTAACATGATTGGGTCAGATCAAGCCCCACATTGGGTGCCAAAAAGGACTGTGGTGGTTCAGACGCAGGCAGCAGCTGAGCAACACACACCCCTCACTCACTCCTCCCCCACAGGAAAACAGACAGAGCCCCCATGGGTTGGGATAAAGACAGTTTACTGCAAACACCGCAAAAGGGGAACAGTAACAGAGCCCATGGCTGAATTCACACACAAACACACACACACAGAGGCTGAATTCACACACAAACACACACACACACACACACACAGTGATAACACTGAGCACTTTACCCACCTGAAGCAGTGGTTACACAGAGCACTGCACCAATGTGACTACTGACCCAACTCAAACTGTCCCTGAGCTGGGCCAACTGGCCCTCCCCAACCAGCCCCTTTTACAGGGGTGTGATGTTACGTGGAAAACAGCACAGGCCAGCTGGCTCGCCTGTCCTGGCTGCTTGGAGAAGTTAACTGTTCTGACCAGAACCAGAACAAAGAGTTAGAAAATAAGTTTCAAAAAAGATTGTGGCCAGTGCCTAAACCTTGATTGATGCATGGGCTTTACTGTTGTATAGGAACATGGAACTGGGCTCATCAAATGAAATCCCATCCTCTGTAACTGAGAGCAACCATGTAACGTGTTATACACACAAGATCCCACATCTGTTCAGTCCACAACATTCTCTTCACACTGCAAAAACCCTTTAGTAGATCAAATGCTCATAAAAAATGAAGTGTGCCTGGGATGATTCACCAGAGCAGGAACAGTTTGTCAGTATATACCTGGCACAAATCAATAAGCATTTTCACCATGGTCCATGTGATTTTGGTAGTTCGAGCTCCAGTAACATTTACTCTTTGAAACAATGATGAGAAACATTTCTCACACAGCATAACTGGGTTTGTCACAAATATGACTGAGGTCCATCCAGTCAAATTATAGCTGTAATTCAAGCTATATGGAAGCCAAAAAGTTATTTTCTCTAATGACTTGCTAATTAACTAAGCCGATGGATATGTACCACAGTGAAGAGGATGTCCAACTGGCCATTTATTCTTGTCAAACAGAAATGTTTTTCACTCTCATTTTTGTTTTTCTTTTCATAGCTTTCAGTAGAAATGAGTTTTCTAGCCAGAACAGCAGCTAAACAATGCAATTTCCAGCAGATAGTGAATAAAAGTTCACTTAATGTCTTCACCATGGTCTAATGACTCATACAGGTGTTAATGATGAGTGAGACATGGCTCTTAACTCAAGATCACTAGGTCACTGGGTTCATGTATTTCACACTCTATTCCTCAGGCTGTCAGCAAAGTGTGATCATGTACTGCAGTCACCACTGCTCATTACACCGAGTATCGCTGCTCCTCATTATACCATATAATGGGTATGAGTGTAATCTCATTGTCTCCCCATCACAGCTCTACACAGCTACTAGTTTTGCTTTCTCTGGCTTTAAGTATCATTGACTGGTTTAGGTCATTCTAAAATTTCCTGAAGTTGGCTGACCTCATCTATGGCATCCGGGTACAAGCTTGGTAAAGTACACACCAGAGTTAAGACAAAACTGCAAAGGATTCAATTCAGAATTCTTTAAATTAGGGTGTTTTCATGGACAGATCTATATGTGAGCTCTGTGTCTAGGTTCCAGTTATAGTTCAGAGACATCTAGGACTCCTTTCAGTTGCCAGCACTTCAGTACATGAGGTCTTTGAGGGTGCCCAAAACCTCTGTGCAAGGTTGACAGATGTGACAGTGGTCCTACAGCAAACCTGTGCCTCTTTGGATTGGCAGCTCCAAATAGCACCTTTGTACTACTTCACGACACTAGACACATCTGCTTAGGCAGACAAATTGAGCTCCTTTTCATTACAGTGAAGGGAACCTTCTCTCCATCCTAAAGCAGCTAGTAGCTACCCATTCCTTAGGACTTTGATTTAGCTGTTGGAAGATAGCTCACGTGCTTTGACTATCTGTGGTCCTCTGCCTTGTTACCAGCTACCAGTGCAGAAGGACACAGCTTCTTTTAGGTTCTGTGTTATAATAACTTGCCCCACACAGGTTCTTAAGTACCATGAGGCATCTGCAACAGCACTAGAGATTTACATTTAGGCAAACAACTTTAGCCACGGGAGCCCAAAGGCTGTGAAAGGAGCTTACCTTGTGTGCAGACATGCACAGAAGTATCTAAGATTGGAAGTTAGCTTGCAATTGCTCTCACCTAACTAAATCCTCAAGTACTAAGCTTTCTTTTTAGGACCAAGATTCAGCATTTAACTGGTCTGTAAATATGAGACCCCCCTCATTTAAGGGACTAGATATGTGAGATTTCAGTACCTGGGGCTGGCAAGTATGACAATTGGAGGCCAGGCAAGTACACTTGGAAATCTCAAGAGGCACTAGATGCTCATGTTTATCAAGGTTATTAGTACTGCACTGTTGCCTTACTCAATGGTAACTCCTCTTTCTAAATCTATTTCCATAACTAATCATAAAAAGTTTTAACCCTGTCCAGTCACACACATTCACAAAGAACTGTGGGTTAGAAGTAGAAGCCCCTTTTTCAGGAGTGTGGTGTCCCCTATATTTAGGTTATGTGATGACAGAGCAATGACAGTGAACATAAAGACCCTGGGAGGAGCAATGCCAGTCGGGGGAACCCTAGGAACCTAACTGGGGGTAAGTTCACCCCAAACTGGCTACCAATCCAATCTGAAGCCTTCAATGTTGCCCACAGGAGAGGAGAATGAAGTCCAAGCTGTTGAGGGTTGTTCATGTCTCTGTGAGAATGATGGTCATTTCTGTGGTTGCTGACAAAGGCAGCACATTCTGTCTGTGTTAATCTGTGTGGCCAGCTGTATTAGTGATTGTGGACACAGAGCCACAGCTACCTCCACGAATACTGCCAGGACAGGAGGAAGCACACTGAAGCTTGTAGCCCACTGGAGTTGGCCATCTCTAACAGTTAGATGCCCAGGTGGAGATGTGAGTTTTATCTGTGCTGCTTCCTGCAGTCCACACACTGGCAAGAAAACAACCCACAAAGACACATACCCATGGTGTGGGTCCTACGTGTTGAACCTCATACTGTCAGTCTACAGGCTGGATGTAGGCTCATCATAGCACTCGAAGTTTCAGATTTCTTCCCCTGTTACAAAGGATCATGTTTCTTTTACACTCCTTTTCATGCTGACCTTTTCTTTAGCTTGAAAGACTCTAGTTCCTTTGTTACTGTTTAATTCAGCTGATGCCTGCCTTTCTCCTAAGCATCATCCCAGTTTTTGGGTAAACACTCAGTCCAGCAGTTTTGGGTGTTCCATTCATGCTCACACTTTCTACACACTTAGATGCTGTTATCCAGGCCACTTTGCCAAGGCTGTGCCTAGCAGGCACCCCTGTGCTGGGATGTGGAGAGACTGACCCAGACAAGATGCAGGCTGGAAACATGTCTCATGTCTCTCAAGCCAGTGCTGGAACTGCTGGAGTGGTCTGTTTCTGAGCTATGACCATTGCATACCTATTTTGAATACTCCCTTCTTTCTCCCATGTCACTGGGGATTCAGGTCCCCACTCTGCAGGAATGCCATTCACCAGCTTTGCAAGACCTAACCCCCCTTGAGGCTTCCCTGTCTCCATCATGGTGGTGCTGGACAAGTCAGATAGTACTTGGAAAATGCTTTTAATTTTTTCAGTACAGTCTTTTATTACTTTTTCTCTAATGCACCTGCTGTTCACAGAATAATACACTGCTCAAAGACCAGTAAGATAAATGAGTTAAAAGTATTTCCCTAGGTCACTCTTTAATATATCCTAATGATATTGGGATAAATATATTAGCCAAAATCAATGAAATTGACTGGTTATTTACCAGAACTAGTCCCTGGAATTGGTTTTAATGTTGATTTAATTAGACTTTCTAAGGGCTTTGATGTCTTGATAATATTTTTTGTTATTATGAACTAGAATACAAAAAATTATTCAAACTCCAGAATCCATGGACTGCAGTAAGTCATATGGAATCTTCCCAGATTGGCACATATTTCAATCCTGTTTTGAAAATCACTATGCTTATTTGCAGCTATTTTTAACCAATTTATCCATTAAGCTTAAGTTATAGTTAATCACAATTAGAATTTTTTCCACAAGAGAGTGCTGGAAGGCACTCACCAAAGGGATATGGGGGGACATTGCTTATAGAATTTAATCCACCAACAATCATCTAAAACAGCAATTACCACCTAGCAGGCAAGTAACACTTATCTGATAAACCATGTGTTGGTACTTAGTGTGCTACTCTAGACTCTTTGGTGATATGAAAATCCATGGTGTTGCAGGGGTTTTAAGGGCATTTAGCACATGGCATTTAAAACAGCAGGAGCTGCTGTAAACTCAATATAAGACTCAGAGCTATGAGATGATCCCTCTTGTTTAATTTTACTCTCTCAGGAGGAATGCTAGATCCTCTGCTGGCACAACAGTTGCAGATTAATTGACTTACATACCAGCTGGTAATTTGCACAGTATTCTTGGTTTGCCATGCTTAGGATTAGAGTATACGTGTCTCAGTTCTGGACAACCTGAATGAACAAAAATGATGACATAATCTTACAATCTCTACTGATTTTTCTAGGAGGTGATGAAAGGACTTAGCTGTTGGACTTGGCAAGATTAATTCTGCAAAAAAATTGAGGTGAAACTGAGAAAAAGATGTCTAGATTCAAGACCTTTTTTAATTCTAGGTCTCTTACATGCTAGGTTGGACTAAAATCTTTTATTTCACAGAATCACAG
>VZTU01011490.1:4069-38175 GCA_013400835.1 Zapornia atra
TGCTGAGTTAAACCACAACACTCCTATATAAGGTCTTTCCTACAGTGTGGGCTGTTTTCTTTTCCAGTAGCATTTTAAAGCCATCTGTATAAAGAGGCATCATCAAGGGCAAAACTCCCTTGGTGTCTGTCAGCTAAACTGGGCAGGCATATGCTCTGTGTTGCTGGAAAGAATATAAAGGCAGTCATGATCCCTCCCTGTTGCCTGGGAAGCAAACAGACCTAAGAATGTACATAAAACCTTTGTTGTCAGTATGACTCCCTTGGTTCTAATGAAAGAAATTATTTTCAAATCAGCATTGTGATGGCTGCTTTTAATAACATATATTTCTGTAGCAATGTGGTAGAAAATATTTGAAATTGATCCTGACTTGAACAAATAATGTCAGAATCTGTAAAGGCGACATCTAGTTTTTGGTGCTACCGCTGTTGTCAAGTCCTATGCCCAGAGAAAAGTGAAGACATTCTGGTAGGGAATAAATATGTTATGGTAAGCAAATAGAGAAAAGGAAGAAAATTATAGAATCCCAGATGTGGGTCCCACATCAGGAAAGTGTCTGGCCATGAAAGTTTAGTACATGCCTTTTGTCTGCATTCACCTTTGTCAGGGCTGGGGTTGGGTGTTTAGGAGGTGTTCAGAGGAGTTGAGAACCTCATTTCTTTGGAACTTGCAGAAAAAATGAACACTCACTGAGACTGTTCTGCTGAAAAAGAACCCTGATTGAAGCAGGCTTACTTCCTGCTGAGGGCAATGGGGATATCTCAACATTTGTAGAGGAACTATTTGCCTTTCTATGTTTTGGTCATATATCACCTATTAGTTTCCTCTAGATTACTTTTAATGGCCATATCAGACCAAATAGAAGTTCGCTGAATTCAAGAGTCCTAAGACTACACCCCAATTAGGCAAATACACTTCAAATTTTGAGAGCTATAAAGCACATCTGGAAAAATAATAAATCCTATGTGATTTAATCTAGGTGATCCTGCTCTGGCAGGGGGGTTGGACTAGATGATCTTTCAAGGTCACTTCCAACCCCTAATGTTCTGTGATTCTGTGAAACTAAAGCCCAAACTTCTGAAAAATCTTTACCAAAACTAAATCTTGAACTACTTAAGCCAGAGTTGCTGAAATAAGAATAGAAAATTGCCATTGTGTGTGTGCACGTGTGTGTGGGTTTGGTTTGGGTTTGGTTGGGTTTTTTCCTTCAGATAATTAGTTCATTCCACAGCACCAAAGCAATTAGTTTAATATTTATAAATTTGGGAGAGTTTTGAGAGTTAACTGGTCAGGAACAGTAATGCCATAAATGTTAACAGAACTTCAGTGGAATTATTAGCTTAATAATAATTGATTTAAGGCAAGAAGTATAGAAAGTAATTTGGTCTTTGAAGGTTAAAGAAAATCACAAATTAATAGAAGACAATGGTTGCTATTTCAGCTTTAATTACAATGTTTATTAATGACAAGCAAAATGAAAGCTAAGGCTCATATCTGTCTCATTATGGTCTACAAAAGCCTATTTTTTATGCCTTTATATAGATCTCTATCACATACAGAAAAAAAAGTGTAGATAGAGAATATTAGTGTAGATTTTCATGAACAGAACCAATGCATGCTAATAACCATTTTGAGATGCCAAATGTTTTGAAATAATACAACTGTAACAGACAGAGATTTATAGACCCCTAAGACAGTTTTTGGCAATATTTTACCTCTGATCCACACCAGAAAACATAAGGATCTGAAAATCCTGATAAACTAACTGGGTAGAGAGCTGCCTGACTTGCAGTATAAAAGCAATGAGAGATGCACCCTTGGAAATGCAGTGCACTTGGTGCTTCTGAACATGCACTTCTGAACACTAAAAAATTCTCAAACTGGACTAAATTGAAATTGTTTGAAAAAGTCTTTGGCTAGGCTTATGTTTCTGTTGGTGTACACAGTAAACACCTTACAAACAAAAAGTCAAGAATCTGGCTGCCAGCAGGGTGAGGACATTATACATAAAGAATTAAATACAACAAATTTTGTGATAGTGGACACAGTGGGATAATGTCATTCATAGCTCTTCTGTATTTGGGATATGGAATGCCACCTATGAATGACATGAAATACATATCAAGGAGGGAAAGAGTATGCTCTTGGTACAAAGCTGTAGCTATAAGTGAAGTAACTAGTTACTGGGGCTGCGACACTGCTGCGTGGGTCACAGCACTGTACAGCAGAGCAACTGTTCTGTTGAAGAAGAGAGAGAAATACTAGGAGTTGGGCAAGTACTGCTGGAGTTGAGTGCAGCAGCAGCAGCTCTCAGCTCTTGTCCTACATCGTTTTGAGCAACAAGTTTGAATCTACATGTCCTTTACTACTCTTTCCTTCTGCCCCTTTCATGCTCAGCTGCCCACTTTTAAGGCAGGAAAATTCAATTCTAGTTTTATAACCTCCATTGCCACCTTCTTTCCTAGAAAGAGGAAGGGGCAAATTCTGAGAGCAACCAAGGAGCTTTGGGAAATCTAGATCCATAGAGGATTTTTAAAAATGTACTCGTAGGAAGTTCTCTGTCATATCTGGTCTCTATAAATTAGATATATTTTTTTAAATATATTTGCTTGGTATTCAATTATTTTCATTTTTTCTTCGTATCTTTAATCCTTTAATCTCAAGCAGTCTGGTACATTAAAAAAAAAAAAAAAGAAAAATACATCTGCTGGAACCATTCTGCTATTTTAAATCAAGTTAGCACAGCATTGTTATCAGCTGAATCTATTAATTTAATTTATATTACGTCAGCCTACACAAAGCTTTTTCTTTCATTATAATTTTTTCCCTATTCATCAGTAAATCCTTTCTCAATTTTGGCATTTTTTCCTAACCAATGGAATAATATCACATTTTTTATTTTATAATGAAGTATTGTGTCTATATATGAAGTATAGAAGGGAATGGACAGTGTGTAAATTAACCAACAAGCAGACCACAGGCTAATCCGGTTATTCATTCAAGTACAATTTACTTTTGGACTTGTTCTGCATCAAAGCAATTGCTACTGTCTTATATAATTAAAAGAATAAATCTTTTTGCTTTATAGTATTGTTGACTAAATCCAAAGTCTCTTTCAAAGCTTAAGAATGATTTCACTCCCTTTAAGGAGTTACTTCCCAGCAGAATTTTATATGTATGTATGTGCATAAATGTTCAAGCTGGTCCAGTTACAGAATTTCCCTCTTCCTTTTGTCATAGTTAGTGCTTTAGTGAGATACCTATCTAAGTACCACATTGTGGCCTGGAATGAAGACCAAAAAACCCTTGTGCATATTTGCTAACTGTGAATTTATTGAAAGTCTTTTCAGCATGACTTAAAAAAGCTCTGTGAACACAATTAACACACCAAAGTTACTATTCCTAATTCGCTTGCGGATTCTGTGCAAAATTCCTAATTCTGTGCAAAACTGGAATTTAAAAACCATCTATAATAATCAGATTAAGAAATGGCGTTAAATCTGAAACATCACAAGCAAAATTTTTGTTTTCTAAAGCAGCAATTTCTGAAAGGAATCCATAGACCTGCATTTAAACAAACACTGAATCCAGATAATACATTAACAGAATACTGAACAGGGTGGTTTTGATAAAGGTTTGTTATTTGTTTTCATTTTGATACGGTGTGGTCATGCCACAGTAATCAAAAACTGCAAGGAATTAATGGAATATGGTCACTGTCATCACTGATGGCAGGATTTATGATGAGATATTTGTGCATTGATGTACCTCCCTGTTATTAATCTTTTGAAACTCTTGTCTCCATGCCTACCTGTCCATGGATATGGAACTGTAATATACAATATCGAGCTATGCTGTTAAAAAACATCTTGGTATTTGTCTTGTTTTGCCTTCCACTAAGGAGTTTATGTTAGCCCTTGCTGTCTGAAGAGAAAAAATTTTATTAGTGGCAGAGCTGTCAAGGATGTTACAGGGCTCCCTGGAATTCTTTCAAGGAAATGTCAATTCTATCAATACTGAGGGAGTTCAGAGCTCTATGAAAATAAGCCAAAGCCAGACAAAGCACACTTATCACATGAAATGGACAAAATTGAAGTTTCAAGAGCAGTTCTCTTGAGATATACATCTTCATATGTCTAAATTTACAGTTCAGATTCAGCAGGCCAGCTTCAGGGGATGTATAAGATAGATGAAATTAGGTAATTTTATGTGCACTTCATAAGCCTCTTAACACCCTACTCCCAGATGTGTAAATTCAAGTGCCACATGTATATCTGCTGCTACTAGTTTTGACCTAGTTTATTAATTTACACCCACACTTTCCAACAAGTTTAAAAAAAACAACAACAGACAAACCAAGGCAAATAATACAAAGGAAATCAAAGGGACCAGTTAGACTACACATTTTCTGGATGACTAAAATTCCATGAAATTATCTCATCAATTTTTTTGGACAATTTTTATAGTAATTTAGATGTAAATTGACTTGAACCGGTAGGTTGCACCTATTATTGACCAGTCTCTAGTGTTGGTGCTGAGAAGTAACTGAGCCGGTAGTCAGTATAGCTCTAGTCAACTGGGATATAATTCATCATGGGTAAGAAATGCAACAGTTCACTGAATTAGAGCCTTGATGATTCATAACTTGTAATGAAATCTGAAGAGTCTGTGAAAAATAACTGACCTCAATAAGTGCTCTTTTCAATGTTTTATTACTTCAAATTAGTGAAGGGAAAAGTTTGCGTTCTAGATGGATCAACCAAACTATCAAACGTTCCCCATCCAAAAGGCCAAACATTAATAGATAATATATTAAAAAAAAAAAGTTCTCTGTCAAGAAACACTTTTATCTCTTTTCTTAAAGAGAACATTTTACAGAATGTAAAAGCAATGAAATACAGAAAGAAAATGAGACAATTGTTAATTACAAAAGGTTAAACAAACTTCTTAAACAATAGTCTTGACCATGCAAAGATTTGATAATGCATGCTTTACAGACAGTGTATAATGTTAAATTTTAAAATGAGGGAGAAGTAATACAGACTCACTCCTTTCTAAATCAATATTGAGTTTGTCGATGACAGCTATAATGCAGATTGGCTGGGCTGTTATCAATGTGACATGTTTCAGTCCATGAACATTTACAGGATCAAGACCTATGTTATAACTAATCTCATTGCAACAACGTATCAAAAATATGAAAAGTGTTATTTAGATTTTTCTGGACACAGTGAAAAAAAATCTTTAATTTCTTACGAGAGTCTCTTCTAAAGATACATCTATACTCATGTTGACATTTTCATATCACCTGTCAGGTGGTGAGAATGTGACAATTCTGTACAAGACATAATTATTTCGACAAAGATTGGAGGTTTTTAGTTGAATGAATCGGTCACCTGATGAATGCTTTAGATAGGAAATGCCTCTCCCATCATCCTGTGGGCCAGTGAAGTGAGCTTGCATTTGCCTGGCACAGGGTTCGTTAAAACTCTCATGTTGCCTTATCTTTTGAGAACAGCTGGCTGGTAAAAGTTGCATATTGAATTGCTTGAGCTCATTCATATTTCAAAGCATGTTTATATCTGTCAGTGAGCAGTTTTATAACACCCCCTTATATTTTACATCAACAGTATTAACTACAACTCATGTTGTTCATTGGCTATTAAAAGTAACAGATGGTACACTGAGCTGTTTTTTCTTCAACATAAAGCATGCACTCAGTTGAATTTAAAATGTGTTTCGGCTCTGAAAAGTGATTTTCATAAAATATACTTTGTGGATTCCACACTGATTGTTTCTCAATGACTCTCGAATGAAATCATCTCTTCTAAGTTATAAATTGGGCTTTCCAACTGCTTGCAAGCTTGTGTGGTTTGTGAAAATAAAGCGGGTTTTAATGGTACCAGAATACACAAAGGAAAAATGCTTTGCAATCTGGATTTAGGTGCCAGTTTTATTCATGTCATACAGCCAGGCACAGATTCTAGCTCAGTGCCCATATCTGTACCAGCCTTACCCAAAAAAAGGACAAAAAATATAAATATGTAAAACAGAATATGACTAACCCTTCAAGCTAGACCCTTGAAGTGTTTCTGGCAGTTTAATGGAGTCCACCCCAGCCTGCAGCTGGAATTTCTGTCACACTGTCTGTCACTCCTTACCTTGTGGCTGCTCCTGTTTGCTTAGGATGCATCTAATATTTAAGCAAATCATTAGCTATCTGGCAGATGAAGTTTCCTTGCTGCCCAGATAACACAGATTATTATAAAAAACTCTGGCCTCTCACTCCTACCTGTGTCAGGGTTATTTTCTAGGGATTCTGTTTTGATTCTGCAGCTTTGATAAATCTCTTTATGTAAAGTAACAGGAGTCGCTGAGAGATGTCATCTTATAGCTCTCTCTGGCTTAATTTCTTTTCCTAACCCTTTTTCTCTGACAGCATGGTGGTATGGAGGCATCGGGCATAAACTGCATTTAGAAAAACTTGGAAGTTTTTAAAAGCTGTAATATAAAATAAAAATTTGGTGCATTTTGATTAGAAGACCAGCTCATAATTAAATGACAGTACATAAGCAGTTCATGGTATACAGAGGTCCAAGAGACAATGGATACCTCACTGTTGTAAGGCATTATTTCCTTATTTGCTCCACTTGAGGGAGCTTCCACTTCCCAGGGAAGACATGCAGAAATTTACTGAAAAAAATTCTTTTCATATGCCTTTTTTGTTTACACTTTAAGTGTTATTTGTATTCTGACAAACCAGTCTTAAGGAACACCTTTCTCTGTGTTGGGGTGCAACATGGCAAAATTTTTCCTAGTTAGTTGTCCTGTGCAAACTTTAAAGACATGGGGAGGGATGCATTCTATCATCTCTAAAACAAGTTATATACATGTTTTCCCTTCCAGGTAAAAGCATAAGAGAGAGAAATAGAGAGAACTCTAAGCACAATTCAGGAAACACTGAAAAAGTCATGCAGCATTTGGTGTTTTACAAAGGATAACAGAGACACCTAATGGCAAACAAAGGGAACTTGTTTAACATTAATCCTGACAAAAACATTCCTTTCAGGGAAATAAGATGCTCTCCAAAAGACATTTTCATTTTGATATTCTAGTCTGGTTATAATATAGATGGATGCAGAAAAGACATTAATTTATGCACCTAGACAAAGTTCTCATCTCCAAATAATTAATTCTAATTTTTTTTTCTTCTGTACAAATATTGCAAAAAGTGCTTGGTTAGTCATCAGAGAATATATGTTTTGATTTCTTTCAAAAGACATTCAAAATTTAGTGCTTTATCAAAACTTCAATTTCATTGAATAGGATTTTGATACAAGCCCTAGAAGTTAGGAAGGTATGAAGGAACTTGTTCTGAGGATTTCCTTAAAAAGAAAAGCAACCCCCTCTCCTCTCCCTTTTCCCTGAAACTGTGGTGAAATTGGAAATCAAGTGACAACTGAAAATCAGGTTCCACCTGCTCATTAGCAGGCAAAGATCAAATTCAAACAAGCACATCAGATTCACATATACACCACATACAGGCAGGACATGAAACTCAGCATATTTGGAATAGCTGCCTTACTAAGCAAATGCTACTCTGCTGACATCGACAAATAACTCACCAAAATTACAGCTGTGCATGGAATCGATATGTTGAAATAATGTGTTTCCTGGGTAAAATACAATGGACATGGGCAGCAAAGACTGGCAGTCTAAAGTCTCTCTTGTTCTGGTTACCATTTTGTCCCTGAGAATATCTATCTGTTCCTTAATTAGGTGGGATTGTAGGTCATGATACAGCTTGAAGTGAAAGCGCCAAGCTCAGCTACAAAACATTCACAGATATACACAAACCTGCATAGTTATAATATGGTTATTCTTTTCTGATTTCTTTGCTTTTAGATTAATTGCTGTAGCACACTACTGACACAATGCCTAATAGACTGGTTTGAATAATGAAGAATTTTGTGATTCATTCCAAAAGGCTTTAGGATGGTGGGTTTTTTCCTTATCACCTTTCTATAGACAATCTTCTACTTAAAAATAATCAGTGTTATCTGGCTGCGTTTTCATCTCTAGCCTAGCCACATCAAGAGTGGAGGAAGTCTGAGGAAAAGTAAAGGATTCCATTTTCCCTCTTCCTCTCTCTCAGTAGTAAAAGTCAAAAAGGTCTCATTCCCACAATATTTAAATATGGAAATTAAAAATTGGTCATCATCATCGATCAACTCCTGTTCAAAAATGGTATTTCTAACCTTTCCATGGATTTTCTCATCTATACGAATCCCTGTACAATAATTTCATATGAACACTCTATAAGTGCCATGCAAGTGCTGTTTTACCTCCTTTATAATTTAGCATCCACAATAGAAACCTCAGGAAAAAGGTTGGTTGACTGGCAACTGAATATGAGTCAGCAGTGTGCCCAGGTGGCCAGGAAAGCCAATGGCATCCTGGCTTGTATCGCAAATAGTGTGGTCTAGGGAGGTGATTGTGCCCTTGTACTCAGCATTGGTGAGGCCACACCTGAAGTACTGTGTTCATTTCTGGGGTCCTCAACATAAGAAGGACATTGAGGTCCTGGAGTGAGTCCAGAGAAGGGCAACCAAGCTGGTGAAGGAGCTGGAGGACAAATCATATGAGGAGTGGCTGAGGGAGCTGGGGCTGTTTAGTCTGGAGAAGAGGAGGCTGAGGGGAGACCTTATCACTTCTTACAACTGCCTGAAGGGTGGTTGTAGAGAGGTGGAAGATGGTCTCTTCAGCCAAGTAACAGGAGATAGGACAAGGGGAAACAGCACAAAGCTGCACCAGGCCAGGGTCAGATTAGATGTTAGGAAAAATTTTTTTACTGAAAGAGTTGTTGGGGCCTGGAACACGCTACCCAGGGACGTGGTTGAATCACCATGCCTGGGTGTGTTTTATAAAAGGGTAGATGAGGTACTTAGGGATATGGTTTAGCTTAGGATGGGAATGGTTGGACTTGATGATATTAAAGGACTTTTCCAACCTTGTGATTCTGTGATTCTGTGAAAAAGTTCTGTCTAACATAGAGAAAAGCAAGCTCTTTGCCAACATATATTTATAAATACAGTGGAGCTTAACATAAAGAATATGTTTCCATTTTTAGAAGTCATAATCCTTTAAAGATTATTTTCTTTATCATGAAATTTACAAGTGAAAAATATATTCATAGAGAAGCAATATACAAACTCTGAGGTTTCTGTGCTTCTTACACATCTCTCTCTTGAAAATACATATAAACAGACATATCTATCCCAGTCTAAAGGTCTACACTGGGTCCGAGTAGGAGCTTTCCCCACCCTTACAATGTTTTGTATTGGATTTGGCTGGGATGGAATTAATTTTCCCCACAGCAGCCCTCACAGTGCTGTGCATCAGTAGCTGAAAAGGTGCTATGGACACACCAGTGTTTTGACTGCCGCTGAGCAGTGCTGGTATAGCACCAGGGCTGTTTCTCTACAGCATCCCCTCCCTTAGGAGTCATCTGGGGTGGGCAGGATCTTGGGAGGGGACACAGCCAGGACAGCTGACCCCAAGGGATCAAAGGGATATTCCATATTGTATCATGTCTGCTCAGCAATAAGAAGCTGAGAGATAGGAGAAGGAAGTGGGGGCATTGGTTTTTTACGTTTGTGTTGCAGAGTGACTGCTACACATAGTGGTTGCTACAGGGAAGTTGCCATACAATGCCTGCTAATGGGAAGAACAGAATAATCTTTTCCTTTTGCTTTGCTTCTGCACACATACTTTTACTTTTTTTGTATTAAACTGCCTTTATCCTGACATGACTTTGGGGTTGTTTTCTACATCTTCTTTTTCTTCCCTCCCTGTCCTGCTGAGGGGGAGAGTGATAGAGCAGCTTGTTGAACACCTGGTTTCCAGCTAAGATTAAGCTACCTGCTTGCTTCCTCCTTACAATGAGCTTCAACTCTCCAGTTTGCCAAGATTAATTTTAGATATAATTTATACAAACTGGCATCAAATCCTGTGGTGTCATCATGTAGAAACACTTGTGCCAAGAGGCCAGAAGTGTTCAAAACAAACAACAACAAAAAAATCAACAGGGACTCTGCTGCACACATCCGAAAAGTTACTTGGTTTCAGACTCAGTAATCTGCATGCAATAAACCTACCTGAGCACAGAGGTGTCTATTGACTTAATCCCAACCTCAGCTCTAGTTTTCATCATAGCCATGCAATACCCACCAGATCAACACAAAGCTGTCTGGCCCTACAAATGCTTGTGTTAAATTTGTTCTCATGCCAACCCTACGAACAGCTACAGCTCTAAATTATCAGACCTCTGGAACAGTCTCCCTGTACCTGGTGCCAGTTCCAGAAAATAAAACAGAACCAGGTTTTCTCAACTGCCTGTTTTATTTCTCTTGGAAGCAGCAGCCAAAGCTGTGGCTCACCAGTCTCTGACAGCCTGAGCAACAAAGCCATCCTTGGCAGCATCTGAACAAATTGAGAAAAGTGACAATGGTGGGAGTCTATTCAAAGCTGTCCACTCTTGGCAGCCCCTAAGTAATGCCACCAATGGACCAGGTTTTCCAGCCCTCGCTGCCTGTAGCACTAATTCTGAACTAGCCAGTCTCTCTCAACACAGCCCTTAACTTAATATACTGGTTTTTGCTAGCCTGTACAAAGCTCACAACCCTAATCTTAGCTTTAATTACACCCAGGAGTCGTTAGCAGTTCGAGAACAACATAAAGCAAGCAGTTCTCTACTGATATAGGCATTAGTACTAGAAAGGTAACCTTTAAAGCATGCAAACATACCCTTATGTAATGTGATCCGAAATCTGCTCTGGTAATCTCTGCTGAACACTGACCTAATTTTAGGCTTTTCCTGGTGAGTACCAGCCTTGCAATAGACAAAGCCCTTTCTGGCCTAGCCATAACCTAGTTTATTGTCTTGTTGTCTGAACGTGACATTTATCTCTAGCCACAGACTTAACACAGGTCGAAATCCTAGCCCTGAAAATCTTGAAAACTTCTCCACATGTAACATTTGGGTAAAAACTTATACAGATTGGGTTTATTGTGTCTTGTGTTTCAGTTAAAACAAGAGGTTTTGATAGGTTTTGAGGGGAAGGTAAAATAGGTGAACCGACTGTGAGTCCTGGCAGATCTTGAAGGAAATTGCTTTTGCATTTCTTCCTTAGAAGCATATGCATACAAAACCCCAAAAACCAGCAAAATATTCCTACTTCCACAGGGGAAAGAGACTGAAGAAGTGTCATGCAAGATATACGTGTCCTGTATTCAAATATTGACATTATTTTGTTCTATAGCTGGGTAAAAGGTCACTTTATTCATAGATCTGTAAAAAGGGATTACAATTTTCATGATTCTAAAGAAGATTTTGTGTTTTCTCTTTTATGTCTTTTATAACCAGAATAAAGAACATTGATGTAAATATAAAAATGAATATTGCAACAGTACTTTAGGCTACCAGTGATAAAGATCTATCATAGATTTTTAAATTAAGACCTATTAGGTTTTTAGAATCAGTTTTAATTATAATTAAGTTTTTTTTTAAATTGTGGTGGAAGAGTGGCTTTCCTTAAACTGTTGCAATCAATAGCTAAATTATTACCTTGCTAAATAAATACACTGTTTTGCAGTTCCTCCTTGCCCTGAGTTAGAAGGCAATGAGATTAAACCTATCTCAGACTTAAATTCTGTGCTTCTAATGACCAGGGGAGCTGACACAATCTTTGTAAATAAAATTTGGAGAGTTAAGCTGATGACAGAGAGGGTTTAATAAAAATGAGGATATTCACACCCTACCATCAAGTAAAGAAGAGAATGTTCGTTCTTCACTGCAATTAAAAATTTCTTCATTAGCCATTTATGGAATGCATCTAATCCATATGGAATCAGTATTTTCATCTCATCAGCCTTCATCAGGACTCATGGTTCTGTGCAACCTCATAGCTGCTCTTTTGCTGGAATGTCCAATTCCAGCCCATTTTGTATCTGATTGGGTGTCACCACTGGAAGAGAAGAAACTGATGAATTCCCTGGCCTGAAAAATGGTTCATGACGATTATATATAGATTATTGTCAGATACGTTTCGCAAAATACTGTCGAAAGGAAAAAATATGATGATGAAAGAAAATATTTTTCTATGAATCATTCATTTCTTTTACGAATATGTTGCCATATATTGCTGAATTGGGAGAACTTTGATCAACCAGAGACTCACTCCAACCACCTTTGAAGTGAGCTCTGCTGTGAGTCGGAGATTTGTCATTGGATTTGCAAAGACATTTTCTGACCTATATTTTTTTCTGTGTTATGGGGTTTAAGAAAACCAAATGGAAAATATTATCCTTAGAGTTTCTAATTCCTTTATTTACCAAATTAGAACTTAGTGGAAGATGGCTGTGTTGGTGGGACAATAAATTAGCAGTAGAACCTTCATGTAGACAGGCTATGTGACGTTGCACAAATCACCTTGTAAAGCTTTATTTCAGTTTTGCTGTTTGTGGGATAGAAATAACGGTTATCTCCTCTTCATAATGGCGATCATCCAGCGTTGTGATGGAAGTATACAAGAGAGCATTAAATGCCAATCTACTTGTGAAATAAGCAAATGGGGTCCAAAATGTGGTGAATCTCCCTGCCACTGGATCACTCCACTCTGTCCCTTACTTGAGAAGAAAAGCAAAACATGATCTAATGCATTTCTATGAAAGCAGTGACAAAACTGTGTTGATCTCTTTTTTTTCGTGAGGAAAAGGTAATGAAGACTATTCTTTCCATTGAGCACGTCCTCTAAACTATCTAGTATACAGGGAAATTACTATATGTTCCCTGTTTTTTTTTTTTAATTTTATTAGCAAACTACTTAATATAGCAGCACAATTATTACTAGGCAGCTGAGATGGTTGTTGGGGCAGCCTTGAATAAACTGCAGCTCCCACCTGTACTTTACAAATACGATATCTGCAAACGTGATTTCGCAAAATCGGTCATCTCTATCCCACTAGTTCATGTGCTGTCAGAGTAATGGCCATGACATTCTCAATATTGTCAGCAATAACGCTCCATTGACAAAAAGAAAAGAACGAGGGCACATGAAGCCCCAGGTCTGATAAAACTTGTCTTTCTGCCCTTCTTAACATGACATGTGGTGTGTACAATTCTGTGTGCTGCCCTTTCTATGAACAAGTGCTTTGGGGGAGCTTTCATAATCTCTTGCATGACTGGGTAGACACCAGTAAAGCAAACTTCCTTGTTCCTGTCAGTCAAGCCAGTCTGAAATTTGAATTAGATTCACTTTGTCACTGAAAATGGACTTTGTTATTGTAAAGCCTAAAAAAATGTTTAAAAACCAAAACAAAACAACAAACCCAAAAACCCAAAAAACTCCCCACTTAAAACCAGATCTTAATTCTATATAACATTCCATGTGGAAAGAGGCACATGGGTAAGAATGCTGCTGCAATGCAGATTTCATAGTTCTGTGATCTTCCTGCTTGATTTCATTTGATTTGCCTATGGTGCTTTTGTAAACTTTCACCATCTTAAACACAAAGTAAAGGTATTAAGTTAGACAGGGGTTTTCTGGGGTTTTGTTTTCAAGTGTTTAGGTACTGAGAAGAGGAATGGCTTTTTCCTAATTGCCTTTGACTCTGGAAGAGCATGGTCGGTGGAAACCTGAGCAGTTTAATACAGCAGAGCCTGCTTTCAGATTTGAGCATCTCTAGCATTTTTCCCAGTGCTGAAGTGATTTTTTTTGTCATCACGTCAGAAACTGGTACCACTCTCTTGGCAGCGCGTACGTGGTTAGAGAGAAATCTCAGGCAGTGGGAGCCACGCGCCACCAGAGGGTGCCAATTACTTTCCTTGGCACGATCCCCGAAATAATCTTGTCGGATAAACGCTGCACTGTTTACTGCGTGGGCACGTTGAGAAGGTTGAGCGGGGCATTACACAGGCCACCAAAAGCCTCTGGGTGACACTTCTCATGATCATGAAGCCATGTGAGACCAAGCATGCAGCACACAGCCCTGCGATCAAGGGTGGCGTGGCAAGTGTCTCTGTACTGCCCTGCAGAGGCAGGATCAGGGATGTGGTTTGGATGACTGTCTGCAAGACCTGCTTTAAAGCACATGATGTTCCACAGCTGAGAAACCCACAGGCAAGCGGGCGACTAACAAGGTGTGAGGACAGGGATGTGTTAGGAACGGCCTCTGCAGAATAGGCAGCAAACTCTCAGTGTAGCATTTTAACTGTGATATGTGTAGAGAGTTTGGTCATTTTTGCATGTGCTGAAATTTTAAAGACTTGACAGCACAGGAGGTTTCCTTGTTACAGATAAATGTTCTTGATAAGAATCTTCCCTTGACTTTTCTTTCCTCTCTGATACTGCAGCTTTCCCATTATAAACAGCCATACTGCTGCTCTGAGCCTTCAAAGAAACCATTAGAAGGAAACAGAAAGGAAGACAGATTTGCAGGTAATTGTACAGAGGGAAGAACTTATAAATGATGAGCATTTTAAAGTCACAGTAATTGCTATTCTACAGTCATAGAGTATTAAAATAGTCTGTACTTCAAAAATTTGGATTTTTGCTTGGTTTTTTTACATAAGTTTACTCAAGCATAAAAACACAGTGGTGGTCTTACTTTGGGTTGTTGCTTTTTTGTTTTCTGGTTTGTTTTGGGAGAAGTAGTGAGGTTAAGGATGTTGTGGGTTAACCTTGTCTTGCTGCCAGATGTCCACCTAGGTCTCTCTCACTCCACACACTCAACAGGACAAGCAGAAAAAAGTAAGGAAAAACTCGTGAGTTGACATAAAGACAAAGAGATTGTTTACTGATTACTGTCATGGGTAAAACAGACTCACCTTGGGGAAAGACTCATTTATCACCAACTAAGAACAGAATAGGACAAGGAGAAACAAAGACAAAAACATCTTCCTCCAACCTCTCCCCTTTCCGAGGTTCCTTCACTCCTAGCTCTTCATACCTCCCTCCCACCAGCAGGACAAAGGGATGAGGAATGGAGATTGTGGTCAGTCCATAACAGCTCCATTCTGCTGCTCCTTCCTCCTCATGCTGTTCCCCTGCTCCAGCATAGGCTCCTCCCCAATTTGAATCTTGGTTTCACCACAGTCCTCTCTAGGGCTTGCAGGGAAGTCTCCGGTACCTGGACCACCCTCTTTCCTTCTTTCTCCTCTCACCTTGGTATCTGCAGTGTTGTTTCTCATGCATTTTTCTCACTCCTCTTTCACTACTAGTATACAGAATGATTTACTCTTTCCTAAACACATAGCCTCAGAGACACTTCACCCATGACTGAAGGATCCAAACAAACCCTGGGGAAATCAGCTGGAACCAGCTGTGTCTGGCACAGGGCAGCACCCCCTTCCAGTGCCTGAGCACCTACACCCAATACAAGGGATTAAGGGAAAACTACAGCGTTCATATACCAAAATGAAGGGAGATATGGAGAAAAGTGTGAAGAGGAAAGGGGTATCTGTTAAGTTAGTGAAGAGGCTGAGGTTTCTTTGTTGAAAGAGGGAGCTGCAGATTGTACAGAAGGGCTCCTGGGTCCTGTAGCACACCAGACAGGTTGTGCTGTAGCCAGAGATCTGAAAGAGTTTCCTAATGTAGAGGGATAGCCCACAAAGGAAAACACTATACAGGCAGAGCAAAATTTCCTTGCAGATTACAGTTTTGCTGTGAGATACTTCTGTGTTTTACCAGTAGGCACATGAATTAATATATGTGTTCACTAACATACCATGCCAAGCCACTGACCCAAGGTAACATTATTGACATTGTGATATATGTCCCTCTGATTCGTGTTAATATGGAATAATGTTGGGGGTGCAAAATGACAGACCCTTGTATGGTCATGGGCCTGGGAGGGACAGTTTGAGATTTTGCATGTACTGAATGCAGTATGTTGAAGCATCAACAAACTATATAAAGGATGTGCAAATCTTCGCTTAAAGGACCACAATGTAGCACATTGTGATACTACTGCAGAAACAACTTGTCTCTGAAAGGAAGGTGATCAGCCAGAACAAGAGGGAGGCGCCTCAAACCTGCGGAACCAGCTGCCCGACCATTAGCAAGACAAAAGTTACCTGGCCGGCACTCCAGCGTGTCAGCTTAAGATGCATATGGTTATGTCTTGTGGGGGGGGAGGGGGTTTATCATGCACTCCAGCATGTCAGTTTAAGCTGGTGGGCTGTGTTATCCCTGGAAGGTATAAAAGCCAGGGACTGGAACTGTTCGGGGTGCGTCTTGGTGGGGTCGAGACTCCCGGCGCACCCGGTGCTGACTGTGCACCCCAGCACCCTTTGCTTGCTTTTATTCGTTTAAGAAATTGTTCAGTTTGGTTAAAATCCTGTTTGGGACCAAGTCATTTATAACAGACATCTTCTCTGTTTTCCAGCAATTTTCTCCCCGGATAACAGTGGTAAATCAATTAATTGTCCGGTGATTTAGTTTTATAAAGGTTAAGAGCTGCAGGTGACCAAATGCATCTGTGTTAAATAGGAAAACTTCTTGGCTATTGGGACTGTTGGTGAGTAGTTTTGACCATAACCAAAACACAGAAGGGAAGGATGCTCCCAACTGCCTGGTGCACTAAAGCTTCTAAGATATCGTTATCTTAGCTGTGAAATTTGCCCTAATTTGAGTGTGGTAGGACTTCTTACAGGCTTAAAGTTAAGCCACAGTCCTCTGCTGAATCTAGGTCAAAACAATGATAGAAGGAACTTGCATAACTAATGTGTTTGTACCACATTCCCCTCTGCCTCCAGCTTCAGAAAAGGTGTCAGGTGTTTCCATGCAGCTGCCTCTGCTGAGAGCTGACCAAGCAGACAGAGGAAATACATTAGAAAATAATTGTCTCTATGTGGGGAAACGTTAACTCTTATGTCTCTTTAAAACACTGTAAGTGCCCATTAGTGAGGAAGTCAAGGAGTCAGTTGTTCTCAGGAGGGACATATCAGCGTTCACTGCCGTGCTTGTATTGCATACCCTGACCTTGCATTGTGACCCACCACTTAATTCTTTAGGAACCCTTATCAGACCTGAAGCTCCTGTGAGGAATGTCATCAGGAAACCTATAGGAGACCAGTTCCAAAAAGGCAGTGAGACACCTGCCTGTCCTAAATCTTCATGTTAAGTAGGTACAGGATTCCCTCCAGAAAATCTGCATATTTGACAACTAAAATGGTGACTGTTTTTTTATCAGTTTCAGGCGTCTTCTACTGCACATGGAAATTACTAATTTCCTACTAGTTCCTTTGGTATAGCATAAATTTGTTTAGACTGCAAAGAATGAGACAGGATGGATCTGAGAGATATTTACACAAAATTGCCTGCCTGGTTTGGCATGACATTTCCCAGGCACTTACTGCAGGTTTATTCACATCACATAAAGCCCAGACTTTGTCTTGAGAGTTTTGGAGACAAGGAGGGACCTGAGGGAAACTCCATGAATGATCCTTGATGTTAGTAGAACATATAGGAGTTAATGAAGGTCTTTTGGGGGATGGAAAGTGATTTTACGTAGACCACCCATAATTTCTGACCTGACAAGAGTGTTTGAACTGTATGGAGGAGTTGCAGATTGGTTTTAAGGATTGTCAGTCGTGGGTGAGATTACACAGAGAAAAGCATGCCATCCTCCAGTGTTAATGAAATTCCTTTGGTGTTCATGGAAAATGTGGATATTGGTTAATGGTAGTATCTGACTATAATTATCTCATTTGTTACTTCTTGATGCCTTTTTGCTATAAATAGTATAACTTAGTAGGAGGATGCCAACAGGAGTGAGGATACTTGGACTTTTCTTTATACATAATTACATTATGTTCATTCCTTAGAGACTGAGTCAGGTAAAGCTGTCTGAAAGGGAGATTGTTTCTTGCCTTCAGTGACTACTGATCCTGCTGAAATACAGAAGACAGAAGAAACTGCAAGAGGTGTTGGGAAGAGCTAGAGGAAAGGCTGTCAGCAGTTCAAACAGCAAGACTGCAATGCTGCTGAAAGGAGCAGAGGGAGGCCAGTTTTAGTGGAGAAGGAAGGGCTTCTGTAAGCTCCTTTACTAAGCTGTACAGTGTTCGTCACATCTCTGAAAGTTACTGAGTGACTCAAACCAAGGCTGGAAGCAAGACTCGCTTGCAAAGACATATGAGACAATGGGTGAGTTGGGTATGAACCCCTTTATCCATGTTATGCTTGCCCAAGTCACTGAATTTTCTTTGGTGAAGTTTGTTATCTCGGTTTATAGTCTAATAAAATCATGCTTTCAGAACTTAAGAAACTTCATCTTTTTGGGAAGCTCACTATAGAATGAAATCTGAACACCTGAATATCTCAGCGCTCTCACCAGCTTCACCAGCTCAGGAATCCATTGCAAGCTCTTGGGACAATTGATGTTTATGATTTTTTCTCTCTGTCTGCTGGAACTCTGCCTATGTGGCTTTCATTTCCATCTTTTCTTTGAAATAGCTATACAATTGTTCATGTTGATATTACAACACAGCTATCAATTGCATTGTCAACATACATCCAGTTGATACCAATGGGCTACATGTTTGCATCTATTTTTTCTTAAAATTCATCAGTGTTTGAAACTTAATAACTGAAATTATTGCAAAAAAGCACACTTGTGCAATCTTGTATATCTGAATTATCTGTTACCTTGCCTGAAAACTCAAAAAGATGATGTTGTGTATACAGTTACATTTACTTCATTGTACATTATTCCTCTATCAAAAAAGATAAATGAAATGGAAAGCTAGAAGAGCTACAGTAATCCCACTGTGCAAACCAGGCACAAGTTTCTGAGAATTTGAATTGCAAGAAATTTCAAGTCCATTTTCAAACTATATGACTTCAGCCACAAGTGACAAGTAGATAGTTACTAATGTATTTTATTCATATCAATGTGCATGCATTTAGGTAGTTCTGAATGAATCGTATTCATTTTAATTTACAAAATTATATCTATCTATCGGTTCTTAATTGAAAGTTTTCACAGAAAAAAAATAGTTATAAAGTTTAAATGTTACTGTTTGATAAATAGTATTGCCATTTATTTCAAAATGCAGCAACAAAATAAAGCCAGAAAAATCTGAGTTACATCAAGGAATTAGTTGTAAAGGTTGCAGAGTGCATTTTCATTTTATGTAAAAGTGACTTTAATTAGCCAAAGGCCTTGTTTTCAAGAAAGGATAAAGTGTCAAAATCCAGTGCTGCATTTTAGGCCAAATGCAAAAAATGTAGCACAAAATGTAAATATATTTATGTAATATGCTCATAAATGATTCAGTGTTTAGACACCAATCTAATTTTGTTTAAACTGTATCACTTTATTGTAGGCTACAAGATTCTGAATTCTGAATTCTGAATTAAATTAATGGGCAATATGGATTTAGCTTTTGGGAAGATTTTGTTTGCTTGTTTTTACTCTCAAAACGCGTTTTTCATTGTGGGGAAAAAACTTAACTTTTGGAGTAGGAAAAAATAAAAAGGAATAGAGAAATCTCTTCCTCATTAAATAGCTTTTCCTGAATTTCTTTCCATTTGACAGTCTTTAACTCTGATGGTAAGTCACCATTTAGAACTTTGGTGCCTCTCCTATTAGAATTTTCAGGAGAGAAAAAATTAGTAGCCTTTGGTAAATGAAACAAAGATTCTCAAAGTACTCTCCAAATGGAAGTGATGATAATAAAAATAAATTCTGTGAAAATATGCTGCATGATTTAGTTTAATTGATGAAGCAGCTCTTTGTAGGTGAGTATGATCTGCTGTTTGATTCTTGGGCCACACAAGATTTTGACGGGACACATTCTCTGTGAATTTCCTGTATTGTACAGATATGGAGTGCTAGATTCTTCTAGAGAGAAAATAGCTCCAAAACAGACAAATGCCTGGGCATTTGTCTTTGCTTGTGTCAAAATTTTGGAAACAGGAGATTTCAGGTTCCTTAATACTAAAAATACGTTTCAATGAAAAGGTATGCAAAGGTTTACCATCCTTAGAAAGAAAAACAGAAGGCACTTCTGAGGTTTAAACTCTCAATTAACAAGAAAAAAATCAGGAAAGGTCCCTTAACCAATTCAAAAATAGGTGGAGGGTTTTGTTTGTTTTGATTTGGGTTGAGGAAGAGGTTTTTTCTTGGTGGTGGTAGGTTTGGGCTCTTCTTTTGCCGTACAATAAAAGCCTCTAGGTTATTAAGCTAGACTAAAATGTGAGCAAAAAAGTGGCCAATGTATGATCAGAAGAAAAACACCAGTGAGGTACAGTGCAAGTTGCTAAATGTCACTGACTTATTTTTATGCTTAGGGGAAAAACAGACAAACAAACAAACATGTTTGATACAATATTTGAGCCAGGACAAGCAACAGAAAGATCATAACACATGGCAAAGTGGGGAACAGCACAATCTCATGTCTGTGTGAGCTACCCTGAACAGCCGCCTGGGTTAAAAGCTCTTGTGCAAGAGCTATCTTTTGATCCGTTCTCTTCAGCATGGTAGTTAAATTCCTGAAGACTGTACAGCTTTCAAAGAAAAGATAATTATAGTAATAAACATGCTCTTGGAGTATGGACAATGAAATTCTGATGGTAGGTAAAAACTCGATAGTTGGAAGGAGTCCTGGATAGCTACTTCTCCAGTCATGTGCAACAGGCGAGTGAATGTCAAGGTAATTTGGGAATGTTTCTCTTAGCTGCTCATATTTGAGCTTTTGAGCTTTATGTGGTGTGTTCCCTTCATCCCTTTACACAGACTCTGTTTGATTTAACTTACTTGTCATTGGGAAGGAAGAAGTGCTAATTTCTGAGCATAAAGAGTACGAGATGCAGGTGTGTTTCAGTGCTGAATCATGACAAGTGATCTGTGAATCCATTTTCCAGCTACTATTGAAAGCTAAGACAGGTGAGCTATAATGTCCTCCATGCCTTAAAGAATGTACCAACATAAATATATGGAAATAATAGACTTGTTCTGAAAAAAAGTGCATGGTGTGCAGAGGAGGAACCATGCTTGACAATCTTGTTTTGTGCTAAGGAATAATGTTTGTATGAGAGCAAATTGATATAATAGGCCTCAGGAACCACTGGAGTAATGACATTGTAGAGGTTGGTAAACATTGTAAAAAATACAGTGAATTCTAGCTAGATTTGAGAAGAAAGAAGATACAAAGTGAGACCATAGTACCATGAAGTCCTTGTTATCATCAGAAGACACAGGCACCTAAAATGTCTCCTAGTCTTACATGTTGAAGCTTCTTTTATCAACACTGTGAATTTGGAATTTGTAGCTTGTAGTTTAGTACCCTTTGAGTTCTTGGAAGATTTCTTCTCTTAAAGTGTCTTCATTCTTTTCCAGTTTTATTAAGTAAGATAACTATATTTTCTTATCATTATCATTCTCTTCTAAAATGTATGACATTGTGTGCCATGAGAAAATGGAATTTAATACTTGGTGATCTATTGGTTATGCTTGTTACTGTTTTCTTCTGCATAACAAAATGCTTGTTCTTGTTTCTTAACCCTGATACTGTTCAGTTTTGACAGTCGAGGTGCATAGTTTCTGTGTTTTGAAATACAACTTTCTTTCATCAGTTAAATTAAATCAGTTTTGAATTTGCAGTACAATATATTGTTGCAGTGTGAATAGACTTCTTTTTCACATGTAGGCCCATCTCATTGGTCTGAAGTGGTTTTCCAACCTTCCTGAACCATGTTCTTGGTCTGAACTATGTAACCTACTTGAAAAGCTTCTTTTGCTGTCAAAATCACTTGTGTTTTTACATGTTTGTTTTAGAAAATGTAACATGCAAATCAATTTGTAAACTTGATTTAATTAATTTTAAGAGTCTATGTCTCAAAATTTTCTCAGGAAAAGGCTATAAAGCTCAATATTATTTTTGCTTAGTGTGCATTTTTGGAGAGGGCCTTTAAAATACATTTAATGGGCACATTGTTACCATCATGGGAAGGTTTCCTTTTATTCAGTGTTTTCAATTTGTTGCTGTTTCTACTGAACAAAACAGGAGGCTATGTGTTGTGCTGAAGACAACGCTACAGCATTCACTAGAGTCATGTTTTCTGTGTAAGTCTCAGAAATAAAGTCAGAATTTACCTTACTTATAGGAAATTTTAGTTAAAATACAAGAAGTACTGTGTAGAAAAAGTTTTATTAAAAAAACCAAAAACAAACAAACCAAAAAACCAAAACAGGCATCCAAAAAAGGTTTGTTATTTAAACATGTTATATTTGTATTGCAATACCATAAAAGTTTCTGAAGGGAAAGAGGAAATCTCAACAGGGCTTATTATCTCATCTGCAGATTCCATCCATTTAGGAAGAGATGAAACCTCCTCTTGTTAATTAGGCTGCCTGTGGTGTCTTTCCCTCCCTACTCCTGTCCCAGCTTGAACTCCTTGTGTACTCAGAAATGTACAGAGTATTTCACTGCCAGTTCCACAAGGGCCTTGTGCAACGACTATACTTCTTCCCTGTTCCTACTCTGAATATTGTGTTTGTTTTCATGCCTTCGTCTCTCCCTCTGAGCTGAGCAAAGGAAATGTTCCTTGTGATTTCAGTCATTTGGAACCAAATGACAATAGCTTTGTAGGTCTCTTTTGTAGATCTGTTTTCCTGAATTCGGGCTTGAAGTCTTTGAAGGCCACCTCTGACAGTATGAAACTTTCCGTAAAGGGAAGATTTTTGTCCTTTTATATAACTGTTATTTTTCGTGCTCCCAGCATTTTAATTACAGTCTGGTTATTGCCTTTTTTCCTCTTGTTCCCGAAAATGAAATCTGTGGGAGCCAAAAATAATTGGAAGCATGATAAACCTCAAAAGAAACTGAAACTAAAGCTATGATCTTTTGTTTGTTTCTTTCTGTAGACTACATTTTGATAGACAGCACTGTCAGACATTAGCATCTGACTAGTCTGAATACTACTGACATTTGAAGACATCATAAATAACCATTTAACATAATAGACCTTAGAGATTTGAACAATTCCTGAATAAAACTGTATATATGTGTCAAAACTGGATGTGGTGGTTTCACTTGTTTGCTCAGGCTTATTCTAAAATATAATTTCAGTTTAAACTTCAGACTTAGAGACAGGTATTATTTATTAGGAAAAAATGGTCAAGACAATTTTTTGGAGGAGGAAAGTCTGCCACTGAAGTAAGAGTGAAATGAGTTGACCTTTGTCACCCTATATAAGGTCTGATACTCCAGAAATTGTTGAGATAGCTGGGAAGGCTGTGCTCTGGCAGCCTTTTGCATTTGTGCTAGACTGTGTTTTCCTTAAATTCTTGTATCATACATCTAGTTGTCTTGGGTTTTTTTCCCCAGTTAGTAGTATATTAAGATTTGTGTGGTACAGGGTTAATGAGCCTTGTCATATAGCTGCCTAAAGTTCCATTACATTTGTACTATCATTGCAAACATCTCTTATGATCAAAACAATTGCCTTTGAAAGAGCTATAGAGAAAGAGGATACATTGCATATTAACAATGTGAGTTTGGGAAAGATATGTTTTAATACCATATATACCAAAAGAAATAAACATTATGCAGAGTCTTTAATTAACACAATTGCTTCTAAGTGTTGATAGTTAGGATTAATGCTGTTGGTTATGAAGTGGCATTTTTTTTCTGCCACAAATATAATGCAATATTTAGAAACTGAGCTTTGGGGTGCTGACCTCAATTTTATCTTGGGCAAAATAAAGCATTATGCTGACTCAGACTTCTTCCATCTTCATGCCAGAATGACATAGGCATTAATTTACAGGGGGTTTTGTTGTCTTTACCTAATTTAGTATATAAATTCCCATTGTTTGACATTTGTGCTGGTTTCAGCTACAATGTGTTAGTGTAACATTTATAATCATTGTTGAACTTAAATACTTTAGATTAGAGGATAAGAAATAGCAGAAGAAAAAAAAGGATATAAATTGTCCATATAAGTCATGCTAATTAAGAGGTTTATTAAATTACATTCCAGTAAGCCCTGAGTATTTCCTGAATACATATAGAAGAGCCTTCTCCAAAACCATTCTATTGATGCTAATCCTTGGTGTGCTTGTTATGTTCATGTTTCCATTGAGCACAATAGTATCCAGACTGTAAACAATTCTGTGATTCTGTATATTGGTGGGGAATTGCCTGTGCTCCGACTTGAAGCCCTTGCCCCTTGTCCTGTCTCCACAGACCACTGAAAAGAGGCTGGCTATTTCCCCCTGTGTTTCACAATCAAGATATTTATAAACATTAATAAGATCCCCTCTTAGTCTTCTTTTCTCAAGGCTGAACAGCCCCACTTCATTCAGCCTTTTCTTATAGGGGAGATCATAGAATCATAGACTCATAGGGGTTGGAAGGGACCTCAAGAGACCATAGGGTTCAAACCCCCTGCCAAAGCAGCTCCCTAGCTCATATTGCAAGATAGGCATCCAGACGAGACTTGAATATCTCCAGAGATGGAGATTCCACTGCCTCCCTGGGCAGCCTGTGCCAGGGCTCTGTCACCCTCACTGGGAAAAAGTTCTTCCACATGTTGGTGCGGAACTTCCTGTGCTCTAACTTGCAGCCATTGCCCCTTGTCCTGTCTACACAGACCACTGAAAAGGGGCTGACCATTTCCCCCTGTATGCCATACTTAAGATATTTATAGATATTAATTAGGTCCCCCCTTAGTCCTCTTTTCTCCAGGCTGAACAGTCCCAGCTCACCCAGCCTTTCCTCATAGGGGAGATGCTCCAGGCCCTTAATCCTCTTTGTAGCTCTTCTCTGGACTCTCTCCAGGAGATCATAGTCTTTTTTATATGAGGGTGCCCAGAACTGGACACGGTACTCCAGGTGGGTCCTGACCAGGGCAGAGGAGAGTGGGCAGATCACCTCCTTCGACCTGCTGGCCACGCTCCTTTTAATGAACCTATTGGCCCTTTTGGCCACCAGGGCACACTGCTGGCTCATGGCCAACCTGTCATCTACTAGGACCCCCAGGTCCTTCTCTGCAGAGCACCTCTGCAGCAGGTCATCCCCCAGCTTGTACTGATACAGATGGTTATTCCTTCCCAAGTGCAAGACTCTACACTTGCTCTTATTAAGCCTCATCTGATTTCTTACTGTCCAGCTCTCCAGCCTGTCCAGGTCTTGCTGAATGGCAGCGCAGTGTTTCTGCACGTCAGCCACTCCTCCCAGCTTTGTATCATGGGGGTACTTGCTGAGGATTGACACTATTCCCTCATCAAGGTCATCAATGAAGATATTAAACAGGACTGGACCCAACACCGAGCCCTGGGGAACACCACTAGTCACAGGTCTCCAGCCAGACTCTGCTCCACTGATCACCACCCTATGATCTTCTTTCTTGTTTTGCGTACCCTTAAAAATGGTACCCAAAAGCATAACCATGTCAGCCTTTTCTAATGGCAAATCTTTACCCTATATTATGGCAATTCTGTGGAAATAGCACTGAAGGGTTCAGTCATAAGAGATGCAAGCTACCACCTACTTCACAGTATTTCTTCTGAAGATATCAGTCTTGATTGTTATCCACAAAACGTGAGGGCTAACTCAACAAATTCCAATGTTGTTAAAATTATGTACTAGAGATAATAACAGACTTTGACCTCTTGGGTTTTCTCAGTAACTTAGTCCTGAAATTAAGGCTAGCTGTGTTGTCCATTCCCTTTGTGTCATTCCTCTAAGCTCTACAATGGTGATTTATAATTCATAAGTTAAGGAATATGAACTCTCTGCCCTGGTTATTTATAGAACTGACTCTCCATTTTTTGATAAGTATTTAAATTAATAATGTAAAAATCTATTGATTTTTATTTATGTGTTTCATTTAATATACAGGAATACTTATTGGGGCATTTATGGAATAGTAAAAATAACTCAAAGGCATAGATGATGGCTTACATTTAAAGTCTGCACTGGATAGGATTTTGGATTTTGTAATTTTAAATTATTTTTGTAACTTTACATTTTCAAGGCAGGGCTATATGCACACACTTGGAAGTACTTGAAATACAGTGTTACACCAATTTAGCTCACTCCTTTTATGTTAATGAGTTAGCATTACCCAAACAAATTAGACCTTATATTATGAGACACAACAACAGGACACAATAGATGTTGTTGTCAGTTCTTACACATTTAAAATCCTGTGGTTGTTAGTTTTCTATTTTCTTTAAATACTGATTGTATGAACCAAGTGTTCCTTGAAGAAAACCAGACCACATCTATTCTAAGTCAAAGAGCAGCTGAAGATTGTTCCATATTCTGAAAATCTACCATTTCAGGCAATTGTAAGCAGCAGTGGTGTTCTGATCTCATTGGTCCTCTAGTCTATAAAAGCATCTATTTAGCCAAAATTATTTATCAGCTTTCTTGACTTCTTGTGATACATATCCATCCACCGACCCATTTTTCCATTGAACTTTGTGGGCTGGTATTTTGTAAGACTTAGTACAGTATTCTAAATATTGTGAACAGAGTAAATCTTAAGCTGTGTTGCTGTTATGTTTTTGAAAATATACAAGCTTAATGATGAGTATTTTGCAAGAAATTACTGAGAACAAATAAACTAGCTTTAAAGTGAGTATGTTTAAGAATTAATACAGTGCATTTCTGTTATTTCTGACAAACTGCTCAACCTGAGCACAAAAAATTACAAACCCTCAATTTTCAGTACTTTTTGTGAACCAAACTCAAATAAGAGGCAAAAGTCATGGATTAAACTCAGAAAATCTCTGCAGAGAAAAGAAACACAAATGTAGGTCAAACATTCATCTGCTTCAGTACATACTTCCTATCTATGCATCTATCTATGTAACTATCACTACTACTGTGACATTAATTTGCAGACAGTAATAAAGACTACTAATTGCCCATAATGGCGTTCTGTCCAAATTCTACTACAACAGGCTTGTCATATCTTTTTATTTTATGATCTCCACAGAAGATGCTCTTCCTCCTTTCTTCGACATAAATGCAACAATTAAAGTACAGAAGAAGGTACTAAAAATGCTTTATCTTCAGATAGAAGGGTAAGGATGTAGATGTGGTTTCGCTGGCCTCCTCTCCCGTTTACTGCCTGTTACTGGACTTTATGCTGATTTTTCTGTGCATGAGGTGAAGTGCTCAAGTTCTTAAATGTGAATCTGAGGAAACTTTAGTGTAAGTAGTAAACCTACTCTTAAAGGAAATTTATTTTTCCTATTATAAATACCTAAATATCTCTTTCAAGTATGATTTATTTGGTGCTTCTGTGCATGAGGGGGAAGGGTTTTTATTTTTATTTTGTGTCTTCTCAAGCAAATTCTGTAATATGCTTATTCAAGCTAGAAAATGCACTTCAAGCATTACTACTTGACTCTTAATATGGTGCAGCAAATGCCTTTCTGGTAATCAATAAGGTTCCTGTAGAAGGATTCACTTAAAGTATCTTACTGATTTCTTTAGATTCATAAGTTAAAAATCTCTTTCTAATTTCCTTTGCTCTTGCTAAATTATATGCTATTTGAAAGGCCTTTTAATCTTGCACTGACTAAATACATTATACATCAATGTCTTGGAATGCCTACCAAAGCAAAGACTTTCAGTGACTTTATTTTTGAACAGTGTAAAGGAAAGAATTTTGATGCTCCCAATACTTATGAGAGAAGCAAATGAAATATTTCCATTTCTAACTCTACTCATTCTACATGGCTTGGTCTATACAAACTCTGTTAGTATTAAAGGTAAGACAATATTCATTGAATCATACAATGGTTTGGATTGAAAGGGACCTCAAAGATCATTTAGTTCCAAACCCCTGGCCATGGGCATAGGCACCTTCCATTTGACCAGGTTGCTCAAAGCCCCAACTAGCCTGTCCTTCAAGGAGGGGGCTACCACAGCTTCTCTAGGCAACCTGTTCCAGTGACTCACAAACTCACAGTAAAGAAGAGGTTAAAGTCTGTTTTTGTGAAGTCCAGGGTAGCAAGCTTGCTGTGCAGCTTCCTCACTGCCCTAAGGATCCTGAACTCCACAAATTCGCGGTCACTGCAGCCAAGGCTGCTCTAGAGCTTCACATCCCCTACCAACCCCTCCTTCTTTGTGAGAACAAGGTTCAGCTTGACACCGTGACTCCTCTGTCACTTGCAGAAGAAAATTGTCATCAATGCATTACAGGAACTGCTTGGATTGCTTGTGCCCTGCTGTGTTGTCCCTCCAACAAATATCAGGGTAGGTGAAGTCCCTCATGAAGACCAGAGCTTGTGAATGCGAGGCTGCTTCTATCTGTCTATAGAGGGTTTTATCCACTCAGGCTCCATGGTCACATGGCCTGCAGCAGACCCTTACTATAAATGTCCTCTGTCCCTATCCTCTTTAATTCTGACCTATATGGTCTTGGTTGGCTCCTCATCCATTCCCAGGTGGAGCTTCATGCACTCCAGCTGGCAATTGACTTAGAAGTTGACAACCCCTCTGTTTCACCTGCCTGACCTTCCTTAAAATCCTGTATCCTTATAGTCCAACACTCCAGTCATAGGAGCCATCCCACCCCGTCTACATTTTGCCAATAAAATCATAGCACTGAAGACATGTACAGATCTCTAACTCCTCGCTTGTTCCTCATGCTTTGTGTGCTTTCATAGAGGCATTTACGTTGGGTTCCCAATGAAGCTGATCTACTGGCTGGAGTGGCTAGAATTACTTTGAGATACTTCACTGCTGTTTCCCTGTTGGCTCCTTTCTAGTACCCCATCACTCTAATACATTCCCATCATGAGTATCAAAAGTAACACATTTCATTTCATCTTTACCTATTTGTATTGCAGTAATAACACTGGATGCTTTGTTTCATTTATGTTACACTGTCTAAAGGCATTTTCACTCCAGTGGTAGTTTCTTGAATTAGTTCTAGGCTAGAGAGAAATTAATGCAACATCTCTGAGACCCATGCATTTGTTATGTGTACTGCTACACACTATTATGTGTATTGTCTACTTTTTTTAGAAATTAATTCTGTCATCAACACTGCTAAATATCAGGTGTTGTCCTTTTCTACAGCTTCAGCTGAAAGACTCCAATATTCCAATTGTTAAACTATCAAGGTAGGCAATTATGTGTTAATTAGTTTTATCAATTCAGCCTGCTGTGATCCTTGGACTTTCCTTTCTGCCTTGTTTGTGCTTTTTCTTTTTCAGTACACCTACAAACCTTGATTTATTTTGCTTGCACAGTCTCCACGAACCACAGAATTTTTCTAATGAGGAATCGGGCACCCACTTTCATCTTTCTTATTTTATCTATACTATTTTCCTGGTTTTTTTGGGTTTTTTGTGTGTGTGTGTTTTGTTTAATCAATTATGTTCCTCTTTTTTTTTATTACTACTAAGATGGCCAAATGTATGCAGAACTCCATGCCATTGAACTTATGTCTGTAAAATATGTTGTGTCATTCTGTCCTGGTTCTGGCCAGGTGAGAGTTACCCTCCCCAAGCAGCCAGCACAGGTGAGCTGAGTTAGCCCAGGCTGTTTTCCGCACCACTTGACATAGAATGGTTAGGACTGGGAGGGTCCTTAAAGATTATCACATTCCAACCCCCCTGACATGGGGAGGGGAACATCTCACTACACCAGGCTGCTCATCTAACCTAGCCTTGAACACCTTGTAAGGTACTGGAATTATGCCTTACCAATTGCCAACAGAACCGTGTNAAATTACCTCCCTGTCTTTCATGTGCCTTAGCACAACTTCTAGGAGGATCTATTCCATGACCTCCCTGGGCACAGAAGTGAGGCTGACAGGTTAATAGTTCCCTGAGTCATCCTTTTAACCCTTTTTAAAAATGGGTGCAAAGTTGCCCTTCTTCCAGTCACCAGGAGCTTCCCCCAACTGCCATGACTTTTCATATATAATGGAAAGTGGCTTGGCAACCACATCAGCTGGTTCCCTGAAGACTCTGGGAAGCATCTCCTCAGGTGCCATAGACATATATATTCAGGTTCTTGAGGTGGTCACGAACCTGATCTACACCTACAGTGGGAGGGGCTTTATCCCCTTGTGCCCCATCTTGCTACTCACTGACACTGAGAAGGGGTGAGGAGAGCTCTTTCTAGTGGAGACTGAGACAAAAAGTTGTTGAATACCTCATCTTTCTCCTTGTCTGTTAATACAAGGTAAATATTTTCATTCATCAGGGTGGGTATGCTTTCTTTCATCTTCCTCCTCTGGTTGACTTACCGGTAGAAGGTCTTCTTGTTCTTTGCATCCCTTGCCAAGTTCAGCTCCAGCTGTGCCTTGGCCATCCTGACCCCATCCCTACACAACTGGGCAGAATCCTTATATTCTTCCCAGGTTGCTTGTCCTTGCTTGCACTGCTTGTGCAGTTGCCACTTCTTTAGTTTGACCAGCAGGTCTCAACTCAACCACGCTGGTCTCTGCCCTTCCTGGCCTGATTTCCTACATCTGGGAATTGAGATCTCTTGTGCTCTATGGAAAGCATTGAAGCACATCACTTCCCCATAAAAGGGGCTGGTTGGTGAGGGGTGCTCCTGGGTGACGCCAGGGTAGTCTGAGCATGGCTGGGACATCAGGTTGGTCCTCGTGTGGTGCAGTACTCTGTGTAATTGTTGGGTCAATAAGGTACTCTGTGTCACCACCGTGTGTGAGTGTAATTTGCCAAGGGCTGTTAGTGTTCCCATTTCACAATGCTTTTGGCAGGAAACTGTCATCCCAGACCACTGGAGGCTCCACCTGTTTCTCCTTGGGAGTGAGCAAGCAATGTGTGGTGCTCAGCCACTGTTTGGGACTGAACCACCATACATTCTTAAAGCCATGTTTCAGCTTATCCAGCTTTCTGACCTTTCTCCAAAAAAAAAAAAAAAAATCTAAACCCAAAATCCTTGTTCAAACTTTCACAAAAAGTCAAAAAGTTTTTCCCTTACCATTATAATTGGCCATTCACACTTTTCAGAATTATGTTTATCTAGCAATTAATTTAATTTTCCTCACATTTCTTGATCTGCCTCTGAGAGGGTACCAAAAGTCTCAAGCAGGTTTAGAAAAAAATTAGGGCTTTAATTGTCAATAATCATGCAGGAGAGTGAAGCATTGAGATAGCTTTCTATTTGTCAGTTTCCATCTTTTTTAGTCAGATGTGGAAATGCTTCTAATGTGTCTTTCATCTGGGAAAAGTACTGACAGAGTATCCTTCTCTAGTGGCTGCAATATATATTGACAGCTTATTTAATTATGTGGCAGGGTAGCAGCCAGAGTCCATTACGAAGAAAAGAAATCAAAATTCCAACCTGGGATTTCCCTGTGGTTTTCTCAAACAAAACATTGTCAGATAAAATATGCACTATTTTCAGATAGTCAAAAAACTCCCTCAAATTTGGTAATTTAATTGGAAGGAAAAACATAAACCCGAGTTGCACTTTTCAGGACCCTTCAGGCTCAATGCATGTTCATAATAGTATGTCCTACCTTACTGTTTGATTTAGAGTGCAAGCTAGTAGAGTTTGCCTGGAACATTTTCCTTTTGCTGCAGATAGAAAATGCTAAATGGGTCTCAGAAATAATGACTTTCATAGAAGAAAGAGTCATTCTTGAGATAGAAATGCTAACAGTTGTTGAGGCCAGAGAAAAGTTTGATTTAAACTTTTTCACATTATGGCCATTATTGATAACACAAAGGTTTAACAAGATAGTGAGCTTTTTATTCCTAATAATGTTCAGATATTATGTTTTTTTAAAAAAAGAAAAGAAAAAGAAAAGAGGAAAAAAAGCAGCTCAAGTCTAAGATGATACCGTATTGCTCAAAGGAAACCATTTAGAACTTAGTTCCTGGTCACATGCAGTATTCGATTGCTGAAGCTGTTGCCAGGCTCAGAAAAGGCAAGAGTGATTGGGAAGATCCAGTACAAATTCACCAAGGGCACATTGTATCTGGCCAATGTGATTGCCTTCTGTGATGAAATTACTGGCACTATACAAGGGGGGAGCCCTGGATGTTATCAGCCTTGACTTCTGCAACACTTTTGGCATATCTTTCCATACTATACTTATAAACAAATTGATGAGATATGGATGAAATAGATCGAGAAGAAGCATGACACAAAACTGTCTGGAGCCCTGCATGAAAAAGTTATGATCAAAGCTACAAAGTCCATGTGGAAGTTGGTTACTAGAGGTATTGCTCAGTTTCCTACTAAACCAAAATGGGTCAGTGGTCAAGACTGGAGTGCAGAGCTCCTATTCAGAGGGATCTCAACAGGCTGGAGAAGTTCGCTGACAACAATTTCTTCAGAATTTCAACAAAAGGAAACGAAGAATTCTACACCTGGGAAGGAATAACCCCATGCCACCAAACAGGCTGGCGTGTAGAGCAGCTCTGCAGAAAAGATCTTGAACATCCTGGTGATCCACAAGTTAAACATGGTCCAGCAGTGTGTCCTTGTGGTGATGTCTTTTCCAGATACATTCTGAACTGTATTAGCAAGAATGTAAGCAAGGGGTTAGAAGACATTGTTCTCCTCTATCCAATGCTTGTGAAACAGTATGTGATGACCAGTTTGGTGTTCTGCAAAGATAAAAAGACTTGAACATACTAGAGTGGATCCAGCAGAGAAGCACTAAGATGGTCAAGGGGCTACGGCACATGAAGTGCAAGAAGAGGCCAAGAGAACTGGCTTTGTTCAGTCCTAAAAAGAGAAAGCTAAAGGGAGAATTACTTGCTCTCTTCAAATATATCCTAATATAAGATATAGCTTAAGGTGGACCCAGACTACAGTGGCAGGATGAGAGGCAACAGACACAGCCTGTAACATGTAAGATTCCAATTACATACCAGGAAAATGCTTTTACTGTGATACAGTACAATACAGGCGACTAGGTACCTGATTTAATTTGTCCATGCTGTGAGAAGAAAGTTGAACCAGATAACCTCCAGAGGTCACTCCAGCCTAAATTATTTTGTGATTATGTGCTAAAATGTATTTTCTTTTTCTGTGTGACTATTTAACTAATATTCAAAGTCATGAAGATAGCCTTTTGTTTGAATATATTCATCGGGTCATTTTACTCTCACAGATCTGTATATTTAGACAGAAGATACAGAGAGAATATATTATTTCTTTAAATCCATCAGGGACAAATATCAGGAGGCAATTTCTTGGCTTATAGTTCACATTTCCTTTTCTATCCAGCTCTGTTAAAAGAAATTCTCCATCTTCCTTGTTGTGACCATGCCACGGTTCCTCTTCAACCAGTTTCTCTAAGGGTTTTTGTTTTCAGCACACACAGCTGACATGCCACTCTTACTATCCCAAACCATTCCCAAGAAACCCAGAGTTAATTTTAGCTGGCCCTTCCTCTGGCTTTCCTTCATTATGAGCAGTGATATGTCTTGTACCACATAACCCCTAAAAGAATTTTTGGGTTGTTTGGGGTTTTTCTTGTTTTGTTTGAGTTCTATTTTGTTTGAGTTTTGGATTTAGGTTTTTTCCTTTTCAGGCATAAAGAAATTACATTCTTATCACAACTCTCTGGCTAGAAAACAGACTTTATTTTGAGATTGAGTGGAAGAGAAATTATCATAATTAAGATGGAACTAGAAACATTGACATTTTGTAACTGCATGATTTCCTTTTGGATAAGTTGACATTCTCACTGGAAGATGTGAAAATAATAAAAGCACCTCAAACAGGCAGTTGACTTACCATTACATCAAAATTATATTACAAGATGAAAATTTCACTGTGAATGTGCTTTAGGTTTGGGTTTTTTTTTTAATTGTGATAAATTAATTTTAAACCATAATTTCATATTCATTCTATACATAATACTAACAATTTTTTCAAGATTTGTAAATGCTTAGAAATGAAAGATGTGATGGTATAGTCATCAGCAGCCTCCATAACAATATATTAGAAGTATATCTCTGTTTGTGAATAGGAAACCTGTTCTGTTTGTTGGTTTTTGGGGTTTGTTGGAGGTTTCATAAAATGCCACAGTCTTTCAGATTTCAGTGACACAAAAAGCCCACCAAAGAAAAGTTAA
>VZTU01011491.1:0-38826 GCA_013400835.1 Zapornia atra
TATCCTGATGGTTTTACAGCATTATCTATTACAGTCTCAAAACATGATCGTGATCAGCTCAGACCACTGCTCAAGTAAAGATGCTTTTATCTTGTATTACCCTCCATTTCAATTTCACCTTCTATTTTAACACATACACACTTCACCCTTATATACCTCGTCGTTCTGTAACTCTCCTGGTAGCCATCATCTTTTCCACCACAGTAAAACTGCATCATTCACCCCCTTTCTAGACAAATCATGAATGCCACAATAACACAGGTCTTAGTGCAGCAGCCTCCAAGACTAAGTGAAAACCTGGGAGCTTGTTCCTGTACCTCATTTATTATTTTAACCAACAGGGACCAACTTCTTTTCTTCTGGCATGTTTGGCCCCTCGTCCCTTGAATACTTGCCAGAAAATAATGAAGGCTGGATTGGGGCTATCGTTTGCTAAACAGATGATATATCTTTGTACAGCACTTATAAAAGACATATTACGACACTACCATGACAACAAGATGACAAGATCCAAACTAGGGAAGCAAACTGTGCTGTTAGTCTCACTGGCTACTGTTCACCTAATTCCCCAAGGTTTACAGAACTAAGCTTGTCTCTGTCAGCCTCATCAATTTTATTCAGAAGAATTAAAACCAGAAGAACCATCAATGAACCTCATTATTTGCATTTAACTACTGGAAATACTGCTAAATTCAATTATGGATACAGCAAATACATCCAGGACATATCAATGTATTGGTGGCAACAATGGACCAAGGGGGAAAAAAAGAAATTGCATCAGCATATAATCAATCCCTGTAGAATCATTATGGGCTCTAGAAAGAGTGGTTATCCACTTGGTATAAATCTAGCTCAATGGTTTTATTAACACACAAACTCAGAACAGCTAACAAAGCATGTTAGTTGTGAAAATCTTGGCCTAAGATACTATCTGAGAGCAAATCCAGAGGTTCTTTGAAGGTTTCAGATGTGCTTTAGTTAACTGTTTTCCCCACACTGCCCAATTTAAACAGCTCAGACCTTATTGAGACATGAAGAAGAACAGACTCTTTTCATATTTTGAAAGCCAACAGCTACATTTCTGAGGCTGGTCAAACACAGAATATAGAATGTCTCCTACTGATCTCAGAATTATTCAAGATTTTTTTCCATGGAAACTTCAAAGCCAATAAAAACACCACCAGGCATCCACATCACAATATCTGCATATTGTGTGAAATTTAAGAATGTTTGAAATGTTTCTTGGCTAATAAAAATGAAAAAATAACGCAATACTTCGGGAAACTGTAAGAAGAGGGAGAAGAGAAACAAATTCTTCAGCTGCTACATTCTTACAGACTACTGGGGCATATAAATCAGGACTATGATCAAAACCACACAATAACATTACTGGCAGTCTATTTCTAAGGTTTATGGCCTCTAATTTTTCCCAAGCACTTGCAAGACACAAACACAAAAACGGAACAGCTGTGGCATCTTCTATCCAATATTGCTGGGCCTTAACACTCCAGAAAATCGTTTTCTCCTCAAGTAACTTACTGACACAGAAAGCAAATAGTTACAAACTCACAGCTTTTGATATTTTTGCTTTGATCTACATTCATTTTGCACTGAATCATCAGCTTTTGGAAAAATTGGATGTGAAACTAACTTTTGTAATTTTCACTTTAAATATCTTCAGCTAACTTCCCTCTCCAGGAAAATGTTAAGCTTTTTTATTAATGACTGACTGCAAGGAGACTGACAGAGACCAGTCAAAAATTACAATGTCTTGTGACAGCATTATGTTACCAGAAAACAGTGAGACTCCTACTCTCATAAAAATAACCTAGAGAAAGTCAATCAACAAGAAACAAATTCTGTTATCATCCATCACTGAGTCCTAAAAGCATATTTGAACTTTCAGGTGTACTTCATTGGCTGTTTCGTAGACGTGACAACTTCACTGTAATTATTATAGTTAAAAAGCAAGAATAAATAAAACTGTTCCTCCTCAAACATTGCCATCTTGCTGGTAAAAGGTATCTCAAAGCAGAAAGACTTAACATGCAGTCAGAAGGAATAACTGGATATAACCATTTCATTCATGGAATATATAGCAATGAGTTCCCATGACCTTTCTCTAACAGAAAGTATTCTGCAACCTTTATTTAGGTCTTTGCTGGTGTTCTTAAACAAATGCTTGATTTCTGGTTGTTCTTTTCCAACTACCCTGTTCCCAATTCTTAAGATCAGCTAAGTACCAAAGTTACTGCTTCCTGTTTGCAGTGAAATCTAAGTTACAGTAGTAACCACTCTATTATAAATGCTGGGCAAATTTTAACCAATTACGAGCCAATTCTGTGAACAGGGATTGAAGTTTCTTTTCATATCAACAGCTTCCATCAGCAGTAAACAAATCTGAATTTATGCAATTTGAATCTATTCATTTTAGATTCACTTTAACTATAAATGCACCTAAGAACATTAGCTCTGTCCCAACGAGTTAACAACTTTATCTGAAAGGAAACAAAAAACCCTACAGAGAGGCTGACAGTGCTGGAAAGGAGACGCAGGGGAAAAGTGTGGTTGAAAAGCCAGCAGGGAAGGCTTCTTAAACAAAGCCAAACAAAGGGAACAGTCAGAAAATCTACCGCAACATCCTCTTCCAGTTTATTAAGCGTTAATTCTGCATCATCTTCTGTTATTTCTTCTTCTTCTAGCTCTTCTGTTGGATACACTGGCCTGAAATTAGTTCAGAGAACAGCAGGGCTGTAAATTAGAAATACCCCTGTAAATTGCACCTAAGCAAGCAAAGCATTTCATGGGAAGAGTAAATGATGTGGAATAGGAATAAACAGTGTCTCACACACACAAATAGAATTTATGCAAAGCCTTTAAAATCTTGGTTTATTTTGGTCTGTCTTAAAAGAGAAGGTTAGTTATTACACCACACAGTATAGTACATTCATACTGCAAAGACATCTGGGGAGTAAATTTTGAGTAGCTTTCTCTTTCGGTCTAACCTCTTAAATTTTAAGTGCAAGTCACCACAGACTCATTTTCGGCTTACAGTGGAATTTGTGTACTAAATAGAGGTAATGGTAAAGTATTTCCAAGGCAGAAATTACTTTGCTATATCCATTTCAAAACCCATCAGAGGGAATGAACAAAATAAAGAGCCCTTTTAAATAAATTTTCGTATGCTTGAAATTACCTGTCATCTAATTTCTCCTAAGATTTCCTTTGGATTTAATACTCAAAGTTACTGTAGCCTACTTGTAACATGATCCCATACTGTGCATGCTTTCAACTGAAGATGTCAAGATTGATTGATAGAACCTAAAAGAGTATTAATCTGTTTCAACTCAACTGTGCAGATTAACAAGTAGTTTTGCATAGAAAATGACCAAAAAAGGGCCATCAGTCAAATCTTTATTAATTAGCTAAGTCTACTAACGGCCCAAATTCTTCCTTGCTGGTAATAGACTAAATGGTGTGAAACTGCATTAGGAACTCATTTGTCCCACTGCTTCAAGCCCAGTTGAATTTTGCATCTCGTGAAACATCGAGAACAACATTTCCAGTTATTACTATGTTTTGTCTTTACATTTGTTTGCTAAAACAATATGCATAAGGGAGGACACTTAAAAGTGTACTATACCTTTTCCAGCTAAAGCCAGTGTATTTCAAGGCTTCTTCAGCTAAGCAATTAAGAACATAGCATGCTTGTTCTCCATAACCTGCCTTTAATTTTGAAGGAGGAAAATCCACAGGTCTTCCCTAAAATAGAGAGATACACTGTTTACTCACAGCTACCCATCAATAGAGCCTCCTCTCAGGGAGGTAACAAGATTTACTAAGCCAAAAACCCAAGCGTTCATTGTGTATGAATATTTTACCAATGTTAATTCATATTCTTCCCCTACGCATCTCCAGTCTGGCAACAGGAGGGAAAACCAAGCAACCCAAAGAACAGACGCAGCGTAGAAACCTTAAAGCACCTGGTAAAAGGATACTCACAGGGAGCTGCAAAGGAGCTAGATGGTCAGGCACACAAGTGACACATTGGCAAGGCAAGAAGAGCTACAGAAGAAAGCTACAGCTTTTCAGCACTGCCTTGTTTGCTCTAGATTTTATTTATAAAATAGTTTATTTTTATTTATTGTTGTCCTAGAGAAGAAATACCTTAGTTTTTAATCAAGTAACTCCTTTGAAGAGCAGTGCTCTTAACATCATCCACAGCTGTACAACAGTGAGAGTATGCGCACGTGTGTGTATATATATATATAAATAAAACTTCCATAAGATCATACTTCCCGTAAGTTGATATAAGTCTCCTGACCTTCAGGGTTTATTTTTAATATTGAAACAAATTCACATACTTCCTGGCAGTTTATGCAGCCTTTTACTCCATAACAAAAAAAGAAGCAAGTACAAGCGGAATTCTAAGCCATTTCCTTCTCTATGAATTACCCCACTGCCTTTGGCAGGAGCAGGATCACAAGCAAGCTTTGTAGACAAAATCTTTGTAAATTATCTGACTGTAAATGAGCAGCAGATGCAGCACTGTAAGAAGTAAGCCAGATTTAATCCATTGGATGGACTGTGGAAACAAAACTAACTGGAATCATATAGAATATTTTAAGCCCGTTTCTGTAGTGCCAAAACGTTAGCAAGTAGGGACACACAGTATAATCTTCCAATTAATGTAGTACAAACTACAAGATGGGGAAAAGCCTCGGGAACATAATCAGACAGCAGAGGAGGCGTGTCACCACTGCTGTTTCTGAAGGCGAGGCACGTGCCCGAGACAGGCCTGGGAAAGCAGCACGCTCAGCACTTACGAACGATCGCAGCTCCGAAAGCACGTGGGATATTACGGCGTTGGGGTCATCGTATTCTTGGGGCTGCTCGAAGGGGCGTCCCGCCTTAGTGATCAGCCAGGCGGCAAGCGTGCAGAACATGAAGAACTGCTCACCAGGATTAGTGGGCAGTGCGAAGTAGTGCCTGTTTAAAAAGGGGAAAGAATGGCCAGTAAGAATCCTCCTGAGCTCCTGAAGCTCTTACCCCATTATAGGCCAGCACATGCTAGCAAGCCGTTTCTGTCACTTTCCCAAGGAGTGAGGCCCTTGAACTAAATTCAGACTGTATTTTCTACGTGATGCTCACCTGTTTCTTACTTTGAGTAAGAAACTTCGAGCTATGAATCAACATCAGGCTTCCTGAGGAATCAGATGGAAACTGTGTACTCCTCTCCCCTGCCAGCAGGATTATACAGTTTCAGTTAAACACCACCAAGTTAACATTTCCACATAAACCCAAATTACTCCTCTTATTTACCTAAGCAGTCTCAAATCACGATGAGCTCAATTCTGTTCCCATCACTCCATAAAATACCATCACAGCTTAATGAAGAGCCTATGCAATGGATTGATTCCCGTGTCCCTTGCATAACACAAAATACTCAAAAGACCAAAAAAATTGGAAGACAAATATCCACAATTGCCAATAACTTGTAGGCCATAAATAGGCTAAGATTTTGCTGAATCTCACAGTGCAAGTGATTTACAATGCAGGGCAAAATTTAACTTTGAAAAACATCCTCTGAATACATTAGCAAAAGTGATGGATAACTTCTGTCAACACCACGGACCAACCTACTCCAAAACCAAAACTAAAATGATCCATCGTTAAAGTTGTATACCTTTACCAATGACACTGGAAGGCAGGATGGATTTGTCTCATCTTTTAGCTACTGTAGAGCACATTGAAAAATGGTTTTGAAGTGCATATTGTTCTTCATTAAAGGGAGCTTAGAGAAACAGCTCAAAGAATGGTCTCTGTATTTGGGTATATGGCTCTTTAACTAACTAAATATTGCAGCAACTGATCTGCAAAAACTCAAATGGCACTTCTTTGAGGAGAGGAGAACAAATTTGCTGAAGCCTCATTGCCTTAAGATCTGGGTCCTCTGCCTTTATATTGTGCTCATCCATCCTACTATAGCAAAGTAAACTCACTTCCTATACCCACTTTAATGTCTCCAAATACTCTTCCTGCCAACAGCAACACATTCAGTTACTATTTGCTCCAGAGTTCCCCAAACCTCTTCTTCCCACATTCCTCAGCTACCAGAGGGGCAAGAGGCTGCTGTACCTAAATCAGTGCATAAGCTCAGATCAGGAGCATGTTTTTGAAGTGATCCTTCCACCCATCCTCACCTACTGTGCTTTGGGTTACTTTGGAGAGCAAGGTACAGAAACTGCATCTATCTCAGATCACACTACATTAAAAGATGTGGTCCAAATGAGAATTCAGTCCATAAAATCAGACCACATTTAGTCCCCCAAAAGTATAAATCACGTGCACACCAGATGTGTGCGGAAACAAGTGCTTCCCTGTCCAAACAGGGCTGCTTGCAAGGTGGACAAAGGTTTGCTTTCTTGCTCCAAACAGCAATGGTCCAAGAGCGGAGTAAAATGGGCTTATTGCCACTGAGCTCATACTCGAGGCTCTCTCCCAACAAGAGAATGACTTGGACTGAGTTTTTCCTCCGCCCTAAACTGTTGCTTGTAGAAAGCTTTGCTCTGTGATATGCTGCTGGGCAACTGGACTGAAGCTGATGGATGGATTTGAAAGTTATTTGAAACACAGATGTATTAGATATTTTCATAAGAGACAAAACCACCTATGCACACATACAAATAGTTATGTTAAAGACAGGAAACTCGTTTAGAGTGGAAGGCATTTTTGCCAGTGTGTCTGCCTGGGACAGGGAAGGTGAAGCGACTGTGTACTTCTGGCATCTCAGCCTTTACAGGGACTTCTCGTTCTGAAAGCTTCAAAGTCACACGGGAAGCGGTGAAATCGACAGGGTTTTTACCTGACCCCGGCACCTCACCTGAGGGACAGCCTTCCTTTAATCCTTGACCCCAGGAGCGTAACCGCCCCGGGGGTGCAGCCAGACGTACGGGGTCTGGCGCCTCTCCCTGCAAGCCCCGGCAGCTGCCCACCCTCACGCGTGGAGCTTCGCGCCACACACCGCGACACCCCCCACCCCGCCCGCTGCAGGACCGCCGAGCGGGCCAGGGGCACCTGGAGAGAGGCCGCATGTTGTGACGCCGCAGCGCCTCCTCCTCGTAGCTCAGCAGCTTCAGCTTGTCCAGCAGGTCCTCCATCAGTACGAACACGTGATACGCCGCGCCCGGGCCCCGCTCCACCGCCGCCCCCTCCTCATCCCGCTCCCCCGCTGCGGCTACCGCCGCCCCGCGCCGACCCTCCTCCGCCATCTTACAGACACACACCCCCGCACCTCCACCGCCGCCGTCCGCAACCAAGGCAACCATCCCTACCAATCCCCGCCTGCCTCCGCCTTGAAGCTTACCAATCACGCGCGTCCGCGGCGCCGGAAAGCCCCGCCTGTCCAGCGCAGACCACCAATGGCGGCGAGGCATGCCGGGGTCAGCGCCCAACCACCGCTCTAAGGCGGGCATGAGGGCACCGTGCTTCCTTCCGCCCAGTAACCATGGAGATGACAGGCGGTCGGCCTTGGGCGCGCGTAGGCACGCGGCTTCGGCGCCGGTCCCTCGGACAAGCGCTTGCCCGGTGTCATGCCGAGACGCGGGCGTGTCACACACACCGTGCGAGCCGCGAGGAGGCGGCAGCGATACCTGCCGGCAGCAGGGCGCATGGCCCGAGGCCTGGTAGCTTGCCAGCTTGCCGCCGGGCGCAGGGAGGGCTGGTAGCGGGAGACGCGATTGGCCGACTGGAGACCCCGTGGGCGAGCGGCTTCTCTTGGGAAAGCGGGAGACGGGCCGTGGGTGTACTGCTAACGCCAGCCGGGACCTCCGAGGTCAGGCGCCTCCTCCTCTCGATCCCGCCTGCGTTTTGTTTGGGTTTTTTGTAAGCCCCTTTGCCTAAAATGGGTCGGTCCTCCTGTCAGCTTCTCCTGCCTCATAGCGCGTGGGAGGCTCGAAGTGTTCAGAGAAGACGGCACACCAGTGAATTGTGGTTGAAGAGAAGGCAGGTTCCCTAACCCTGCAGGCAGCCCGGGCATCTACTCTTCTTCTTTCAGCATAGGAGCTTTCTGAGTGTCATGGTAATTCTCACTTTGCATTCCTTTTGTCCGTGCCCGTACAGAAATTGCCTCTCTCGCAACATCAGGTTCCTGTGCTCTGCCTTAGCAGGAGACCTGAAGGTCTCTGCTGTGCCTATGGTGCTCGGGCTCTTGTAATGACCCAGCACAGTCCCAAGGCGGCATCACCCCTGCTGTAGCACTCACGCTTCTGACAATAACTGATTCCTTTCGGTACTCAGATGCAGCTTGCATTAGTCATCATTAAAAAAAAAGTTCAACAAAGCCAGGGAGGCATGAGAGACTGAAAGGGTTCACATCTCAAACATTCTGGTGGGAAACCGTTATGGTCTGTGTGGCAATGGGAAGCCACAGGGGAGAGGCTTCTTAGAAGACCAAGAACATCCTGGAAGCACAACAATATAAGTTCTCAAGAGGTGTAATTGTAGGTGGAGACTAGACTATAAAAGGCACAAACCCAAGGAGCCAGGTGTGTCCCTGTTACCTGAGGATTGTTCAATCCATCACCATGGGATCCAGAAATGGTGATCTATCTCACCCCCTCTCCATCCTCTTCCCCTCCTTTGTGTTCTGTCTTTTCTCTCTTTCCTTCCTACAGATGACTCAATAAGAGGCCACACCACCTACCATTATGCTTTCCAAGTTCTGGTTGCTTCTACCATAAATAAAACTCCCTGACAAACAGAAAATAAAGTCCCTTCAAAATTTATAAAATGAGATAGTAAGTCTCCTGATCAACTTGATGCCGACCAAGTGACTAACCAGAGGCTACATACCGCTTTGGCGGGGGCTTTAGATGAGGAGAAAATATTAAGGGAACAATTAGATGAAACCCACTGCCAAACTGGTATTGAAAGTAAGGGTGCAGATTCTGACAAGGGAAAAAAAAACAAAAAAACATACCCTCTTAGTGACCTAGAACACATAAGAGAAATATTTCCCCGTGGTGGGGGGCAGGGGAGAAGCCCTAATGCAACCCCTTAGTTAAGACTAAGGACAGTGTATGGAGAGTGTTTGAGCCATGGAGTGGTGTGAGAGACTGAAAGGGTTCACATCAAACATTGTGTTATCTTCATGGTAATGGGGAGGGGTTGGTTGGTGGAAAAGATCAAAAGTTCATAAAAAAAATTCTGCAGCTGGAATCATCATTAATTTCTCAAGAGGCAGAGATTAGGGTATATAAGCACAAAAACATGGAGCCAGGCATGTGCCTGTCACTGGAGAAATGCTCTTTCAGTCACCATGGGATCCAAAAGTAGTGTTTGATCTCCTTCCCCTTTAAAGGAAGCCACACCCCCTAGCACTTACCTTTATTCACCTTAATCTCAGAAAACCAGTTTTCCAAGGCTCCCAGGGCTGTCCAGATTGGGTCACAGCAGCAGGCACAAGAAATGGTTACGAGAAGCCCTAAGAGGGAGCAGTGACTGTAAAAGATGTGGAAGCTTCACGTATATAGAAACATGGTTCACACTGCAGAAACAACTGGTCTCATTTCTGCGTGGGAAGGACTCTGCAGGTTAAAAGACCTGGGGCATGTATAGGTGTGGCTTGGAAGAAGAAGTTTCACAACTCTGGAAAAGTGCTTTTTTGTTTGCTTGATATATCTAAGGAAAACCTGCCTGCGAGAGACCCATGAGACAAGAAAACTGAATTTTTTGGCTGCTTGTGAAATCAGAGAAGGTAAAAAGCCCTTGACAACTCTTTGATGTTACAAATGTGCAGGAGGGGGAAGATATGATATGTACATATTGATGTAAAATACAGTGGGTTTGGTCAACTTCCTGAGACAATTTTGGAAGTTTAAAATGTTGGATCCTTCTTCCTTTGGGGGTATTCCTCAACAAGTGAAGTATGGAGTTGGCATTGAATAAAGCAGGGTTTCTCTGGGGGAAGGCATAAAATACATACATAAAATGTCTTCTGAAGATTCAGTGGGGAAATTCTGAAGAGCTAGTATCGTGGATAGTATGGGATTTTAGCAGTATGGGGTTCACATGGGTGGGTTAGAAACTCATGCATTCAGTTTTCTTGCTGGTAAAATGTGAAAGTCTCAGGTATTTCCAGTTGGTTGTGATTAATATATGCTGTCGTTAAATTCCCTTGGAAAGGAAGTAATTGGAACCCATTTTACTAAGGAATAATTAACTTTTTTTTATAGGGTAAAGAGAATATTGTAATTGGCTGTCCTCCCAGTCTGTCAGAGTTAAACTCACTGAGCAGACTGATAAGGATGCCAGTAAGCCAAGGGTTCAGATTGCAAAATTCAAACGGAATTCTGCCACAGGATATATAGTTTGGTCACTGCCTAATAGCAAAAAACAATAACCCCAAAAAGCAAGCATTTGCTATTTGATGTTAATTTCCTGTAGTGGCAAAAGCCAGTGCAGTGTTGCCCCTTCCAATGCCTGAGCTGTTCACTGCTTGACTTCACTGTATGCCTTGGAAATACATTTTTGGTGCCTTGCCTTGCTCTCAGAAATCCTGGCTGAGCTGCTGCCCAGTTGAGCCTGTGGTAGTTCTGGATGGAATAAGTCTCCTGAAAACTAGAGCGTCAGTAACTGACATGACTACAGTGATCTTAATTCTAGTTGTAGGCTGTCAGTATAAAAATCTTTTTCATACTGATATTTCTCTCCAAAGCCTTCAGGTGAGATTTCTTGGTGGTGCCATTTAGGTCTGTAGCAGACAGAAAAAATATATTTATGCAGCACTTTGCACTGTGACTCAAACTATCAGCATGCATGTACTGCATGCCTGTAAGACCTCTAAAAAGAAGGCTGGCCAGATCCCACACTCCTTGAATTTTTTTCTACAGACCAGCAAACAGTTCTCTGAACACTGGCAACTGTTGCTACTTCAAAATGTATCTAAGTGTTTGTTTTACTCTTGCATCATCTCTGTCTCAAATATTTTTATGAGCCTCTATTTATTTTTTCCCCTAAAAGTAAGAATACATAAGATAATCACACTAGCTTTACAATAGAAATAACATGCAAAAATCCATAGGTCATAAGACTAAAATTCACCACAAATCCAGTGACACACATCAGTCAAAATTATTCATTAGTATTAAAAGAATTGGCTAGAAAATGTGGCTAAAATTTTGCCGTGTTAGGGTGGTTTGACCCTGGCTGGGGGCCAGATGCCCACCAAAGCTGCTCTCTCACTCCCCTTTTCAGCCAGACAGGGGAGAAAACATATATGAGAGGCTCAGGAGTCAAGATAAGGTCAGAGAGAGATCATTCCACAATTAGTGGCATGGGCATAACAGACTCAACGTGGAATTAAAAAAATGCATCTAACTTATAACCACACCCACCTACCCCCCAAGAAAGTTCCCAATGAAAACAGAGTAGGATAATGAGAAGTAAAACCAAGTCTTAAAACACTTTTCCCCACCCGCCCCTTCTTACTCAACTCAGCTTTATTCACGATTTCTCTCATTTCTCCCCCCTCCAGGTGTCTTGGAGGAATCGGGAATGGGGGTTTCAGTCAGTTCATCATGAGTTGCCTCTGTTGGCCCTTTCTTATTAGGAGGGGGATTCCTTACACTCTTCCCCTGCTCCAGCATGGGGTCCAACCCACAGAAGACAGTCCTCCAATGTGAGTCGCTTTCTGTGGGGCCTCAGCTCTTCACCAACTGCCCCAGTGTGGGTCCCTTCTATGGGGTGCAGACCTTCAGGAACAGCCTGGTCCCCCACCAGGTCATAAGTCCCCCCAGCAAACCTGCTCCAGTATGGGCCCCGCCCTCCACAGGCTGCAGGTCCTTCCAGGAGCTTCCTCCTACACAGGCTTCCTGCTGGGACATAGTGTGCTTCACATGTCTCCACTTGCTCCAGCATGGAGTCCTCCACAGGCTGCAGGTGGGAATCTTTACTCCCCATCATCTTCCCTGGGCTGCAGGAGGGCAACCAGCTTTTCCATGGTCTTCTCCACAGGCTGCAGGGGAATCTCTCCTCTGGTGCTTGGAGCTTCCTCTCCTTTACTGACCTGGGTGTACACACAGTTTCTTACATCTTGCCACTCCCTTCTCTGGTGGCAAAAAGCAGCCACTTGCAGGGTTTTTTTTCTTCTTAAATATGTCATCACAGAAGCACTACCACCGTTGCTGATTGGCTTGGCCTTCTAGCAGCTTCTTGCAAAAGCCACACCTGCAGCTCCTCCCTCTCCCCAAATCTTGCTGTGCAAACCCACAACATGTGTGTAAGTCAGGAATGGTGACGATAGCCATCCTTTGGGGATGGGAAAAAGAATTAGGGCCTGCTCTTTAGCCCCTTTTCAAGCTATTTAATTTTGGGGGAATTTCTGCATCATGGTATGCTGTACTTTAGAATAGTGTGCCTGGTAGAGGAAGAATGTGGTCTGTCAGCTACAAGAAGATCATTATTTCTTGTTGTGCAAAAGAGCTTCCACTTCATCGTCATTTAACTGACAAACCAGAATATATGATGGCAGAATCTCGTCCTCCTCCTTAGCATTGCTACCTGAGACTTCCATACTTGTGTTTTTGGAGGTTCAGTGGATGCTTTTTTGGTCTAGGGAAAAGTGTGAAAAGTTCTTTATAACTGCAGTATTTGCAAATACAGGGAAGTCTCCAACCTCAGTCAAATATTGCCATGATCAAAAATATACTTTAGGGAGTAGAAAGGTTGACATGGGACATCTTAAACCCGTTTGGAAATGGTGTTTAATGATTTTTCCTCAGTGTGCTGTTCATGAATTATGAGGATTAATGTTCCTAGCCCTGTAAAACACTGAAAGTAAACACTTTATTAAAAATAAGCACAGTATCAATCAGTGAAGGATTACATGTTAATGAGATGGTCTCAACAATTATTAAATGTATGGTATTATGTAATGACCTTAAGGCCAAAAATCTGTGCCTATGTCATTGCAAACAAAAAACATGTTACAGAGGGCTGTAGTTCTTAATAAGTTGTAGAAAGGAAATGATCTAATAATGGTATAATATTTTACTTGCATTTAACCAGGTTTTCTCCCCACCTTTTATGTCGACAGTTTGACATGCATCTACTATAGACCAAAGAAGACATGAGGGGACAGGAAATACCATCTCTTCTCATCTCTTTATTTTACATAAGTGCTGCAGTTCAGGGTAGGTTTTAGCTCTCTTGTTTATGAAAAATAAGACTGTTATTATGCATTGTTTTTATTTGGGGGGAATGAATTCAAACACTGTTTATTAAAGATAAATAACTGATTTGGGGTAATGTAAAATAGTCCCAAAGCAACTGGACAACTGTTTGGAAGATGTCTGCATGGATGGCCATGGCCATGGCCATCAATCACATTGAGCACCCAAACTGTTACCTGCCCAGATTTCTGTCCTGTGGCTTGGCTGGTGGTGTCATGTTCAACAGGCAGTAGTTGTCAGTTTATATTGAAAATGGGTTAGAAGTGCATTGGTCTAATCATCTGGATTGCCCTGCCAGATGAGCTGGAAAGAGCATCAGAATTTCTGGGAAGACAGCTGCAGCCAGACACTCACTACCAGCCTAACAGGTTGTCTGACCTTGGCCAAGAAAGTTTGTATGACAATATTAAGTTAATACAGTCAGTCTTTAAAATATTAATTTAAAATTGTTCTTTTCTGCCAGCAAGGCCTAGCTGAAATGTTAACAGCAATGAGATGCTACCACTTATGTGAATTAAATGTTTGAGCCTCCACATTATAATCACCTCTGGGGGCAGAGCTCCCTGACACCCTCTGTGGTGGTGAAGCTGTTTCAAGAAGTTCTGTCCTTCCTGTTGGTATGCCCTTTTTTTCCTGTGGCTTGGCCCTATGTGAGGTTATTGGCAACCCAGGTCATGCAACATGGCGGTACCAGCGCTTTAGTCAGTAGCAAACTGCCTCGCACAAAGGTTTTGCGTTCAAAGGTGGTGCTTTTGGAATGCATTTGAAACTCAGGTGGCAGGGCACTGATTTGAATATGTAGGTGCATACTCAGAATATCTACTTAAACTGATTGTAAGTTCAAAGACAAGAGCTCTGCATTATAATATTGATTAAACAAAGTGAAGACCCTTGCTGTCCCAGGGACTCACATTCCCAGAGAACTGTGAAAGAGCCATTGGCCTGCTCCGTAGGAATGTGCTGCCTGACAGTGTGGGAGTTTCTTTTGTCAGGGATGAGGAGGGGCAGAAGACTAGAAGGAGGGGCTTGTAGACTAGATTTAACTTGATCATTTCTGCTTGACATTCTTTAGGTGTTACAGAAACGGTAACAGGGCTGTTTTCCAAGGACTGCATCCTCCCTTGTGCTTTCCCACCTGGGGATGACGAAGTGATTTACTGGATGAAAGGGGATAAAAGAGTGCACAGCTACTACTACCAGAAGGATCAGCCGGTACAGCAAGACCTAAATTACAGACATAGAACATACCTTTTCTACCAGAATATTCCTGATGGAAATGCCTCCTTGAAACTTAGTAACTTGACTGTGACTGATGAAGGCCTTTATAAATGTTATGTGGGAACAGAGCAAACTAGAACAGAAGCTGAAGTCATGCTGCATGTAAAAGGTCAGTAAGATGGCAAAAACTGCTTGGATCTCAGCAGTGGAAATGGGATTGCACCAACAGATTTTCTTGTGTTATTTCTCACATGGAATCAAAATCTTCCAAGCCAACAGAGTGCGTTTGGGGCCAGATGGTATTATCAGGCAATTAATTTTCTCTGGTGAGATGCAGTAACATGAATTGAAAAATTATAGTGCACTGTTGTTCTCATAACCTACTGCTCCATGATTTCTGAAGGTTAACTAGGTAGTATACTTGAATTTCAAAACATTATGTGGTTTCTCAGAACAGTATAGACTCTTGCAGTAAGTAATGATGTGTTTCCTTCTGAAATCAAACACATTAAATTTTCTTCCCAGTTTCATTTATTATCCCCAGTGTTATTTCAAAAGACCAATAGTTTCAAGTTATAAAAATTTTTAAACTAACAGGATGGATTTTTTTTTTTAATGTCTAGTTCCCTCTTACTATGCATTGGAATACCAAAAGACAGACACAGAAAGGACACTGAGGTGCCAAGCCTTTCTCACTTATCCAGCACCACGTATATCTTGGGCACGAGGTGATAAATCCACTCAAGAAACAGGTTGGCAGAACACCACAGATGGAGTTCTCTATTCTGTTAGAAGTGACAAGAACATTATAAACACAACTGATCCTTACTACTGTCGTGTTCACCTACCTCATGAAGATTGGGTTGCTGAATGGAGGATGCAAGGTAGGAATGAATGGAAGTCACTTCTTGCATTGTTACTAACTGGCAGCTGCTTTCAGAGCCAAATGGAGTAGGGCAACATGGGTACAGGATTGGTACAAAAGGTTGTGTCTTCCTCTTTGAAACTCATCTGTTACAATTACAAGGCAGGATGTTCTAAAAGTAGGGACAATCACAATTCTGTAAGTTAGCTTTACCCTGAACATTTTTTTCCTTACCTGTTTCACATTTCAAGAGGTGCACAATAATCAAAATTCACAGTCTATCATGAAAAGAATGAACTTGGACAAAATGCATGGAACTCTTAGTGACCCTGTGAGTTATATGAGGGAGGGGAAAGTTTGCCTGCTGCTCTAGACACATGCAGTCCTTACTGAGTCTGTTCCCCATCTTTTGCCAGAACTGTATCAGTTCTTTGCACTTCAAGCCCATTCAAGTCCAAGTGCCAGGGTTGAGTGCTGGGGGTGCCTGGCAGTGGATTGCAGCAAACACTGGTTACATTGGAGCAGCGAGTAGCTCATTTTGTTAGCTAAGAGAAAACAGGGCTGTTAAATTTCAACTCTTCTGTTTTGTTCTCCTGCAATCCCAACTTTTATTGGAAATTCAGTTCAAGTAACTAACTGGTACTTTTCAACCTCTCCTGTTTCTTAGGAAGTATATTTTAATTGGATCAATAGCAATGTGAGAGCAATTCCGTTGTGTGAGGTGCATGGCTACCTCCATTTCCCTGATTTCTCCCTGAAGTGTGCCCAGACACTCTCAGTTCCTAATCCCCTGCATATGCTTCAAAACAAAAGTGCAGTTATTTCTTTACATATGGTAGCTTACAACTATGGAAAGTTTCAGTGATGGCATTATAATAGGTAACAACCCTTACTTTGCTAATCTATCCTTTTGATCCACAAGAAAAAAGGGATACATCATTATCCTTCTGTTCAAGTTTCCCTGCATCCTTCTATCCTCTCTCTGGAATGTTTTGAAAACACCCAGCTTTTCTTTTTCCTTATATAATATACTTTATTGTTTTGTCCTCATGGTTTTCAGCCCCGTGCTTCGGTTTGTTTAGATCCACACACTGAAACCAAGAGTGGTGGGACTTAAAGTTCAGAAATTACCTAAATAACCTTCACAGTATTAAAAAAAAAATAAATGTTATGAGGTTCTTCAATTATCTGTTTCAGACCAGCTGTCTCACTTGGAAGGAAGCAGCGCTGTAATTCCTTGTGAAGTCAGCAGTGGCACTGCAAACACCCAGGGCCTCAGCGTTGTCTGGACGTTAACCAGAAATGCAGTGACCTCAGTCCTGGCTTCCTTCAATGGTACATCTCACTCCTACCAGCCTCGAGTCCAGATTAACCAAAGTGACTTCTCACTGATGTTGGCTGATCTTACAGCAGATGACAGTGGAGAATACATGTGTAATATTTCATCGCCTCTCTACACAAAACTTACTGTGAGAACTTTGCAAGTGGGTAAGTTGCCACTCATTTCGGAGGATGGGGAGCAGTGAAGGGAATCCAGGGCCAAAGGGGCATTCAGAAGTCTGTAAAATAGTGGGAAAAAACAAGCTGTGTAATTAGGACAGGTGGGTAGATGAGAGATTTTATTATTGTTGTCCCGGGGAAAAACCCAGCCAAACAAAAATCCACATGACCTAAGCTGTATTTATTTAAAGACTTCGAGTTTCTTCTTTCTTTTTTCCAATCAGCCACTTGTTTTGGGAAAGGTCTCAAAATCAGGGGCTGCCCTCAGCTACCAAAAGGGCCCTCAGAGCTGAGGGCACAGCAAAACTCTCAGAATCATGTCCTAAAAGCCCTGCTGAGAGCAAATACAATCTTTTAAGCTAGCAGGGAGGTGAAGGGAAGCCCAAAGATGTGGTTGAAATTTGCCTGAAGAAGAAACATTGCTGAGGAGAACATGCAGTTGTTATTTTCAAAGCCTTAATTCAACACACAAGTTCTTTTTTTAGACTTGAGACTATCTATGTTTCTATGGATGCCTGTGTTTCTGGGAACTGTAGTAAATTTCCTGCTGTGAAGTCTTAATTACAGTTATTTCATTGTCTCCAGTTTCAAGGAGACTTACTGATTAACTTTTCTACCTATTGAAAACTCTTACTGAAGGTTAAAAAGTTTTAGTTGGGCTTTCTGAAATAACTGCAAACAAGTTATAGATTTGTTTGGAAAGGGGGTGCTGTTTGGGTTGCAGCTTCTTTAAATCTCAGTCCAAATGGAGGAGGAAGAAACCCATTCACCCAGTAACACATGGACAAATAGTAGTAGTAGTTAAGTACGACCACCTAAAAGGCTGGGAACTGATATAGGGCACCTCAGTTATTTGGTTTGGTTTTTTTTTCTGGGTGTGTTTTGGGGGTTTTTTTTAAGAAATAAAAGAATTTCAAACAAGCCAGCAAGACCTGAAAAATAGAGGCAACGTAACAGCACAGGGGCTACAATAAGTGACTATGTATTTTTTCCTCCTTTCTTCCCCCTCCCCCATGATAGTTTCGTTTCAGTCTGAAAACTTGATGTAGGGTGTGTTTTAAATGGCAGTGACTATATGCAACCTGAAGGAGGGGAGTTAGATTAAAGAAAACAATTAAGTCAGACAAACAAACTTCCTCTCAGCTCAAATTCCAGCATGATCTTCCTTGTCCGGTAAATCCAGTACTGTGCTTCTGTAGTGGGGGGGCATTGAACACCTCCAAGGAGTTACACGCTTAACGGGTGCTCCTAACCCATGTGCACAAGTCCATCGGTCTCCCTGTATGTTGGCTGGAGACAGACACATGCACCTGTCCAGTGCCAGTATGATCTGGATAATCCTCTGTAAATGCCTTCCTCTAGCTGCTCTCTGCAGGTGGATCTTTCTTACAATAGCCATAGGTGATGGAAATCCCCTCTTTAGCGACTAAATTACTGTGCTACTGATGGAATTTTCCTACTGGTGGAACAGAAGTACAGAGAAGACACTTACCGGAGAGATGAGCACCTTTGTGGCAGCACAGGCTTATCCTGTGTGAAGAAAGGCTGCAGGTTCAAACTGGTCTGCTGAAGGAACTGACAAGATGTAAACACAGGTCTGCACACAGAGGTAGAGCCAAGCTAAAGGCAGTGACTAGATTAAATGCTCTGTTTTGGCAGTTCTCCTTTTTGCACTGTTTGCCAAACAAGTTTCCAGAGGAGTGTAGAGCTTTTCAGATTCTTTGGATGAGATGCAGCAGTGGAAAGGAAGCCTGAAGTAGAAGAACTGTACTTAAAGGAATGAGTACTCCAGGCCTGAGAGCTCTCACAGTGAAACTGGCTGGAGTAGTGAGACCCTTGGTGCCGTGTAGAGGTTTCTGCTAGACGGGCTCTTGTCTCCTTTGGAACCCTTTGTCACCACCTACCTCAGGATCTGCTGCTTCTGTGCCCACCTGGATTGCACGGTTGCATCATGAAGTTTAGAAATGTTTCAGATAAAGGTTGTGTGCATTTTGCAGCAAAAATCCATGGTCCAGGTGGGATAACGCTTACTGAGTTGTTCTGCTGGAAATAGCAGTACCGTTAATGGCACCAAGCACTGGCGTACCTGGAAGCAGCGCTTACTGTACTGGGCAGTTGAGGGGGTTTTTATGGGCTTTGTATTAAGAAGTCCTCAAACTGTGCTACATGAGAACACGTGGAATTTTGTATCAGTACAGTTAAGATAATCTGCTTTCAGCTATTTGCATTTAACTCATTAAAGTATCACTTTAAAGTCTTACATTATGGGTCAAATAATTTGAACATTGTTGTGTTAATAATGTCAAGAAGAAACAGATGTTCTCCCTAAATCATAGCTTTTAGATTATAGGTGAGAGAAGAATCATGCCCTTGATGAACTTAGTGAACAAGAGCAAACGTTACTTTGCAATATAAAGCACTTCTGTTAAACTCTTTGGGATTTGTGTTTTTAAAGAAAATTCAAGTAACACCCGGAAGATTCTGCTCGGAGTGTTTGGAGGGCTGGTAGGGATTGCTATACTGCTGCTGATAGTCATGTACAAGGTATGTACAATCTTTAGGGGATTTATTTTTAAAGATACTATCAAGCTTAAATCCAGACTTTGAATGTTTAACCAAAACATAACTTCAACTTTCATGGGCTAAAACATACAACAAAGACTGAAAATGTAGGATGATAAGTTTCAGCATAAACAAATTGTCCTCATTCTTGCTGTTTCCTCTGTCCAGAAGGCCCTCTTGGGGAATAATCAAAATAGTATTTTGGGCCCTAGATGAACCAGTGTCAAAGCTCACCAAAGCTGCAGTGTGAAGTTATACTAATTGCTTTGTTTATGGTACTTATATAACCATGTGGTCCTTGATCTCATCTCTCTACACATCTCTTCAAGTGGATGCATTTTATTCTTGTGCATTTGTAATAGGTACCCTGTCTCCTCGTACATTGGTGGCATGTATCCTTAAAGAAGGAACTGTAGCTCTAGGTCCTTATGATACATCTTTCTGCATCTGACAGTACAGCCTCATCCATGAAGAGATACACTTTTGAATTCTCTGGGCCTTAAGATTTTGTCATAACCTAAATTTGGTAACCTTCAGGAGGTATTCTACAATGGCTGCCATAAGGTTCAACAAGAACATACCAAAAATCCAACTCTATAATGACTGAATCTCTGTATTTTTTTCATTTTTCCTCTTTCTTAAGAGATTCACTTGCATGCTTATTAGTCAATTTTAATGCTAGCATGCTTTAGAGATGATGACAGACTTTTGAGATGCAGCTGTGGAACTTAAAAAAAAAATTAAGCAAGATTGATTCATCTTGGGGCCTCTTGAGACCTTTATCATACCCATAATCAGAGGAAGTGGAACAGTTTACAGGTTAACTCAGCTCTGGTTACCGTGATGGATGACTAGGTGGAAGAAACAGGAATGTTTCCACATGTGGATGTTTATTTTACTCAGCTAATGTTAAAATGGAAAATACTGACTCTTCCTTACAGTCTTGTGCTGTTTCCACTAGAGGTTTAATTTTACACATTCTACCTTCAACAGAAGCCGTGGAAGAAACACCAGCGCTGTAACACAGAAGAACCTGATAGTTCCACCTGGCAAGCAGCTAACCACCACGTGGCCTCTCACCCCTCCACGCAGCAGGTTGGGAAGAAGAATGGGGAGACAAATGTAGAAAGGAGAGAAAAATAACAACCACAGGACTTAGAATAACGCAGTGGGTGATAAACACAAGGCAATTTACAGACCTGATGACCAACTGGACACTCAGAACATCCCAGAGCCAATCTGGAACCAGACCTCCCCAACTAACGCACTTTCATGCTAAGCATGGGATCATACAGTATGGAATAACCCTTTGGCTAGTTGGGTCACCTGTCCTAACTATACTGTCCCAGATCTTTGTCAAAATTAAGTCAATGCTAGCCAAAACCAGGACACATAAGAAAATCACTCCCTGCACAGACAGATGCTAATGAGAGCAACAAACACCTGAACTAATAGGAAAAAACACGGAAGTCAATTGACACGTGTATAGGAAGAGTCAGCATGAAAAATTGGAACTTGGATATCCTAAAGGGACAGTGAAAAGGTTTCTACAGAGGAGGGCTTTTTTTTTGTTGGTTTTTTTTTTCCCCGAAGTATGAGGAAGAGCTTTCTGTTTTGGACTTCATTTAGTATTTAAATTTCAAGCAAAAACAACTTCTCTGATTAAAAGATAACACTTTATTTCTGAGCCACAGGCAGTCCTGACCAGACACCCTTCCACAGCATCTTGTATGTCTTTCCTGCAGCTTGCAGACAGGAGTCCTTTGGCTGGTCACAGGGGAAATCCTAAACTCATACGAAGCTTCTAAATTCATATGAAATTTACTTTGTGCTTTCCTACTGAAGTCATATGGACTCTGACCGTCAGGACAAACAAAATGGGTTATTTTGGCTTTAAGGACTGTCCCCTTTGCACAGGTTTAATTGGTGTTGCTTTAGCAATCTGCACATGAAATACATGAGGCTGTGAAGCATGATTGGATTTGCCCTTGGTTTTGATTTTGTCAGAGATCTGCCAATTAGGATTTGTTCCAACATAATGAAGTGGGCTGTTAGCAAGATGTAGTCTTTTATTGATCCCTGGGGCTTGGCAAAATAAAAACACAAAGAAATGAATGGAATACACTATACAGTCTGTTTGGATTTTCACTTCATATTTATTTTGGTAAGTGCTTGGTGTTTTCTACATCTGCTTTCAGCTGTGCCTGATTACGTCAAGCATCTTCTCATGTCTGTCAGCCTGGACTGTACTTATTCCTCTTCATGAACCTGAAATACAATGGAGATAGGTCGTATAGAGCTGTTAAAAATGGAAGCGTTTTTGGGTAGGTTCCCAAGCTTGTCTTCCTTAATGCTTCTGCTCCCTGGCATTACCAGTCTGTGTCAGAAAAGGACTAGCACCAATCCAGCCAATCTTTGCCATCTTACTTCAGCTAACAATACAGGTTCCTTGTCCTCATGCTAGGACATCTGCCCCTTCAGTAGCAGACGACACCTATGCGACCCTGTTTCGTTGGTGGTGTTTGCTCTGAATCACTCACAGTTCTTAGAGTTTCCAGGAACCTGGGTGCTAGTAGCAGTAGACGAGGTATTTCTAATGCCATGCTACTAAAGCAAGTCTCTCCAGTGCCTTTCTCCCCTCCATGGGTCCATGGCTTTTGGGACAGCACTGGCTGACTGAACATGTTTCCTGGCAGAGACTGCCATCACTGCCACAAGTCCCTTTTGGTGGGAATGACACTCTGCATGTATGATTGAGCGCTCTGCTGTAAGCCAGAGCTGCTGTTTGCTGACAGTAAATCCATCTACTAAAACCAGGCTTCCATTCTTCTATAGCTTTTGCATATTTGAGACAGAAAGAGGGTACTAGTAAGGAACGGGGAACGAACAGCGCTCTTAAGAGTATTAAAAAAATATATAAATTACATGGTTTGCCTATTTCAGCATCTGTGTGATGTTGTGGCTTTGTGAAATTGCATGGATTTTTCCTAGGTCTGAGATAATTTCAAGAGAAAAAAATTAAAGAAAAATATGTAGAAATTTTTTACCCTTAAAATCTTCAGCACTTCTGAGCTTCAGATGCAGTAGTGCTTTCATCATGCATGAATGTATGTGAGACCAGATGGTCTTTTGAGGTGCCTTCCAACCCCTACTATTCAGTGATTCATGTAGTTTTAATGTAGCTGCACTCCGGACAGTGGAGCCAAAGTCATTTATATCAGTTAAAGGTGACAAAAGCAGGAATTGGAGTCTTTCCTCCCACAGAACAGCTGATACAGAAGGCAGCAGGAAGGTGTTGGGATCAAGTGTGATAAAAAGACCGAAATTCTACAGAAAGGTTTCTATTCTCTTTCTTGACTCTGGAGCTGTCACCCCCATAAAACCTACGTGATGTTTGGAATACCCCCATAGAACTCCCATAAGACCATGTGAAGCATGGGAGTTTGTAACACAAATGAAATCCATAAAGGCAAAGAAAAGAGGACCCAGCTCCTCTTTCTGTAGCTCCTACTAGTAACAACCCCACTCTTATTTGCCCTGGGTGCCATGAGGCAACCATGGGTAATCAAAGGTTAGTTTCATTTCTGGACCAAGTTCTCAGGCACCTTTTAGTGTTATCAATATTGCTCTACTACCAGTCTGCTCAAGTGCACAATGCCACAAATACTTTTCTAATTACTAATGACTTCTCGGCACTTATGTGACTAATCACTAATATTTTCCTTTCATCCAGCTCTTCAAATCAATATAAGTTCACTGAAAGAGCAATATTGGAGTATCTGGCAATCTGTTAGTGCAGTATTACATATGCACAAATCTACATCAGAGGGAGAAAAAGATAAAGCTTTTTAATATTGCTTGCCAAAAAACCCAACTCCCAGACCACCAGTTCTGTAGACTTCTGTCTGCTGAGCACAGGGGTTAAATGACAACATCAAGGGGACAGAGAATTCATTTTGCCTAAGCATCAGATTGCTGTCCTAAAGGCTTACCGTCATGTTAAAACAAAGGGTAGACTGAAACAAACAAAAAATATTTTAAAATATAGTAAGGAAGAATCTATTCTAGTTCACATTCTGCTAAGAGATGTAACTCCTGCATATGCAGCACCCACTGCTGTGTATTAAACAGTCCCATTTACCCCACACGGTGTAGCCATACCTTTTTCATGCCAATATCTCTTGACTTGCTCCTCAGCTTATTGACTTGAGATTCAGCTATTTCAGCCCTTTCCTCAGCATCATCCAGATCGTGTTGCTGTTTTCTGTACTTCGAAAGGTACAGGTTGGCTTGTGCTTCCTGGTGAGAGGAAAAAAAGCGCAGCTCATTCCCTCCCATCTGCTGAAACAAAGCTCTCCAAGGGGGAAGCGAAAGGCTGAGCATGACAAGGTGGCAGCTGGATGGGAACCACCTGCAGAACCGAGATTGTTCTTTTACGCAGTTGCTGTTCCCTCCTTTCTCCCCTTCCCTTGCAAATTATGCTGCAGTCTTAAGACAAAATGTAATACCTTTTCTGATACATAATCAGCACACATGCTACATATTTCATCTCATATGTATTATAAATACATTTCTATATACATGGTTTACATGTATATAAAAAAAATACATGCACAAAACCCCATGTATTTGTACTAAAAGCTTCTACAGATTAGAGATTGTGGGTTTGGAAATTAAATTTCTCAAAGGTAAAAAGGCCCAAATAGTTACTCACAGCTTCCTCTGCTTGGTGCTTGTAGCTCTTCACTTTCAATTGCAGCTTGTCAATCAGATCCTGCATCCTGGCCAGATTCTTCTTGTCTTCTTCAGACTGTAGCAAAACACCGCTAGCTGCATTAATGGCTGAAAAAGACCTAGCGCACCTCCCGCAATGCAATAGGTATGGGTGCCATATATATTGTCTTAGAAACACGTACTTCAAGAGACAAACAAGCTGCCTCCGTATACGTGAGAAAAATCTCTAGGGGTTGACTGAGGATGTGTGCAAGCTGGGAGGCTGAGGGCGAAGAGAGAGTACCCTCCCCACTTGTATGCACATACATACAGCTACCTGTAAGCAGAAATATGCACGTGCACACGCTTTCAGAGGCATACATGTACATACACACAGAGAGTTCCTCGCTCAGGGGCAAGGAGCACTCCTGTCGTTACAGACCATGTCATTATTTAGTGGAAGGGACTTAGGGGTGGGCCTAAAAAGACATAATTTCCATATTTTAAGGTCTGTTCTGAAGGCATTTCTGGTAAATGGAGCCAGGTTTAAGCTGTCAGAGTCTATATGGAGAAGGACGAGCTAATTCTGCCTGCGCTCTGTGCTCTGAGAAAACAACCTTCAGGCCCTGCTTACAAAATTCAGAGTAAAACAACAGGTAGCAGGCTAAATAATCTCCTAAAGCAGATGAGGGGCGGGGTGGGGATTATCTCTTTAAGAAGGCAGTTGAAAGCAAAAGGATCAGTGTTCTGCTCTGAAGACCTTTTTCGAAAGGCAAGCAGCAACAGCAGCTGTTAGCAGATGGGAAGCAGGAGGCTCAGAACTAGACCTTGCTGCTCAGCAGTAGGTGACAGAGCCCCGGTGCCGGGCAGCCCTGCACTGAGTGATGCATTAGTCAACTGGATCCTTCAGGCTCTTTTCAGTGACATCAGCACAGCTGAGAGACAGCTGGGCTCTTCTCTTGCAGTGTGAACAGACATTTAAGCCTGCTCTATATTAATACTGCGCTAAAACTGCGGAGCCGGGAGTAGGATTGATGATCCTTATGGGTTCCTTCCAACTCAGGAGATTCCATGATTCTGTGATCTCAGCAAGAGAGGCTTTCTGACATTAGTGACAATGAATCAGGCTGGATGATGGTAGCCCTAGGGAGGTGTTCCTCCTATCCCTAAAGCTTCCTACAATCAGAAAGCTCTGGGTAATGCCATCCTTCACTGGAGTACTGAGGCAACTTAAGGCACTGTGTGGGAGAACACGTATTCCCAGCGGTTACTGCAGCTCCCAGCATACCTGGTAAGTCAGCTCTTTTATGCGTCTCTCAAACTTGCGGGCTCCTTTTTGGGCATCTGAATTGCGACGGAGTTCAGTCTCAAGTTCATTCTCCAGCTCACGAACCTGTGAGACAAGGAAAACCCCTTGCCATTATGTTACACGTACACAAAACAGCTGATAATTTTGATCACAGTTCAATAAATGCTAATTTTCTCAGCATCTCCAGAGAGTCAAATTTCAGGAATAGATAAAATGTCAGCAAGGCTGGCACACCAAAAGGCTGCGCTGCCACTCAGTGAGACCTGGACAGGCTAGAGAGTTGGGTGGATAGGAACAAAATGAAGCTCAGCAAGGGTCCTGCACCTAGAGAGGAGTAACTCCAGACACCAGTACAAGTTAGGGGCTGACCTTCTGGTAAGCAGCTCAGCAGAGAAGGACCTAGGAATCCTGGTTTACAGAAAGCTCTCCATGAGCCAGTAGTGTGCTCTCATGGTCAAGAAGGCCAGTGGTATCCTGGGGGGTGTTAAGAAAAGCATGGCCAGCAGGTCAAGGGGGGTTATCCTCCCCCTGCTCTGCCCTGGTGAGGCCACATCTGGAATATTGTGTCCAGTTCTGGGCTCCCCAGTTCAAGACAAACAGGGAACTACTGGAAACCCCAGTGGAGGACTACGAGGGTGATGAGGGGACTGGAGCATCTCTTGTATGAGGAAGGGCTGAGAGCTGGGTCTGTTCAGCCTGGAGAAGACTGAGGGGGGATCTCATAAATGTTTATGAATATCTAAAAGGTGGATATCGAGAAGATGGGGCCAAAATCTTCACTGGTTCCCAGTGACAGCACATGAGACAATGGGCACAAACTGGAACACGGGACATTCTGTCTGAGCTGGGAGGGTGATGGAGCACTGGCACAGGCTGTCCAGAGAGGTTGCAAAGCCTTCTCTGGAGATAATTCAGACCTTGCCTGAATGATGTCCTGTATAACTTCTTCCAGGTGATCCTGCTTTAGCAGGGAGGTTGGACTAGATGATCTCCACAGGTTTCTTCCAACTTCCAACCCCTGCTCTCCTGTGATTCTGTGATATCCATTCTGCTTTTTCATAAATGAATTTCATCAAAGGTGCATACATGCGCAAAGGCCAGAAAAGTTTAACTGAAGCAAACAGTTTGGGTTTTAAATTCATAATCTTTTTTCATCAAGGGCTTGGTCATCTGCTGTGCTACAACAGCTCATTGCAGTTGCACGATGAAAGGGAAGCACGCCTCCAAGAACTGCTCACCTGGGTTTTATGAAACAGATGAAAGGCATTCCCAGTATCTCTTACTGACCTCTAGGAACTTACCAGGCAGCCCTAGCATACCTTCGTGGTTCCAGTTCTGTAAGCATGAGACAGTGGTCTGAAGCTAGAACACAAACTTACCCTGGATTCCAGTTTCTGGATCTGCTTCTTGCCACCCTTCAGGGCTATTTGCTCCGCTTCATCCAGCCGCTTCTGGAGGTCTTTAATGGTTTGCTCCATGTTCTTCTTCATTCTCTCTAAGTGAGCACTAGTATCCTGCTCCTTTTTAAGCTCCTCAGCCATCATTGCTGCCTGAAAAACATCCATATTTTACAGCAGCTCTCAGAAGAAACAATGAAAAACCTGTCTTGGATTATCCCCTATTTGGATCATTCACTGTCCCCAAAGCTCCAGAAAATACCTCTTTTTTTTTGTATCTGTGCGATAACATGTCCTCATTTATAATGCCTGCAAGTAAATCTGTGACATTCACTACATACTTACTGCTCAGAATGTAGTCAAAGCCTAATCTTGGTGTTTGGAGCTCTTGAAAGGTTCAAACAACCGGCAGACAGATTTGCCATAGGCCAAAGCTGCCTGAGCAGCTGTAACAGCAGAGCCGTTCCTGCCGTCTGTGCTGGGACAGAAAGCTCAGTCTCAATGCCTTACATAGTCCCTGGCCGTTCTGTGGGTCAGGTAACAAGGGTCTCAATTAGCTCATTCCTGCTTTTGCCTGCCACCAAGAGCCATTTACAGATCTTGTGCCTGCCACTGAGCAGTCATTGGAAGACAGCTGTCACTGTAATCCAGGCTGGAGCTGGATCAAGGACAGCCAGCACCTTCTCTCTGGCAGGCAGAGGCAGTGCTGTCAGGTACAGGAATAGCTTTGTCCAGGCATGTAACTCACACAAACCTCCAGTTTTATCTCTCGTTTTATCACCTGAACTCTGAAGACATAGTCTGTGGGAAACGAAACTATACGTGCCCAAATGTGCCTTCTGCAGAGGAAGAATGCACACCGTCTCTCCTCCTGAGGTCTTAGGCTTCATGTTTGTCCAACAGACAGCTAATTCTAGGCCACCTCATCTAGGGTTCAGTAATCTTGTTTCTCACATCAAATTCTACATACACCATGAGACCAGTTAGAGCTAGTTCAGTCTGAACTGGGTTAGCCTATCCAGGTATGTGATTTATCTGATTCAGATGACATGACCTGAGACTTTCAGGCTCAGTGAAAACACTGTTCTTGAGGGGGAGAGGGGAAACCCAAGAAACCACCACAAAACAACCAAACCCAAAGCCTACACATTGTGAAAAAGTCCTTCCCCTCTTTTTACCATATCTATGGAGTGACTTACTGCCTTCTCAGTTTCCTCCAGATAGCCGTGGAGCTCTTTGGATGTATGAGCTTTGTAACGAGCACAGAAATGGCAACCTGGGAAATACTGTCTTGCCTGTCCTAAGGCATTGTGGTACTGAAAAAAAGGGAGCGGGGAATCAGCCTACTTACATCTGTGATTGCTTTCTTGGCTTTTTCCTCTGCGTTCCGGCACTCCTGGATTGATTCCTCCACTTCATTCTGCATCTGGGAAATGTCACCCTCCAGCTTCTTCTTTTGATTGATCAGGCTTGTGTTCTTTTAATTTCACCCAAAGGAACAGAGGAAAAGGAGGAAAAGTGATTATTAGAGACACAGCTCCTGTAAATACCATAGCACACCAAGGATTGCTGATTTTTGCCACTGCTGGATTTCAGAGAACAGTATTTGGGAAGTAAGTGGTAAGGGCTGGCCTTGACTGACTAGCATGTGCAGCTTCAGACTGAAGAAATAATAAAAATACTCTCCAAGCTGTAAATACTTGGATTTTGATTCAGGTAGAAGAGGAGACTGAATAAGGCAGTTCATTCTGGAAAACTAACAATCCATAATCAGTTCGTCAGTGAGGTGATTAAATAGATGCCCCATGTCTCCTCAGTGGGCTGGAGGACACATTGCAAAACACTGTCGGCCTGTAGCACATTTTCATTTCTTCCTGACCATTACCTGGGGAAGGGAAGCTTTGTTCTTGCAGCAAAAACACCAGCAGTACAAAAACTGACAAAGTTCAAAGGCCTATCTCAGTGAAGATAAGCGAGGTAAGCAGAGCCCTTTGCTGTGGGGTGGTATCCTGCCCTGCACCATGCACCTATTCAGAACCCAGCCCCTGCAGCTTTAACTGCAAAGTAACTTCAGCGCCCTGTAGAAAAACAGAACCTATATAATTTCTCCAAAGAAATGCCACCCTGTCCCAGATAGGGCTTAACAAAAGCAGGAAACTGGTTTTACAGGGTGGAAGAAGGAAAGAAATACATTTTTATCATGTTATCTTTCATCTTGACTCTCTCAGGAGATTGTTTAAAGCAGCTGGCATATCTATGGAGTGACTTACTGCCTTGCCCTTATTTTCTGTCTTGAAGGAAGGGGAGGTGTGCCTGACTTTCCATGGCCATAGATAAGCAGTGTCAGTGCTGAACAGCCAAGGCTGAGTTTAACCCAGTGAGGGAGAGAACACAGAAGAAGCCAACCTGAGTGTGAAGCAAGTTCACACGTTCCGTGGCTTCCAGCAGTTCGTGCTCTGCCAGCTTCCTCGCCCGTTCAGTCTGGTCCAGCAAAGCCCTCAGCTCATCCAGCTCTGACTGGAGAAGGTTGTTTCTCCTGTCAGAGACTGCCAGCTGCTCCTTCAGATCTTCATTCACATGTCCCGAATCATCCAGCTGCACCTGAAGCTCCTGCAGCAAAACAGATGTTTGTCTTTTTACTGGCATAACTCCATTTCAAGTTGCTGTGCTTACACAAGAGGACCCCAGACTGCAGAAGTTGCATGGGACCCATCCCTCAAGAATTTCAGTGCTTCTTTATTGGAGGAAGGCTGCCTCCACACTCTCAGCTGAATTGCTTTTGTGGTACAGGGTGCCAAGAGGGGAAAGCCCCTGTGTTCAAATCTGTCAGAGCTTGCCGTTCCGCCTGAGGCAGAACTAGCTGCTTAGGTGTGGGAGAGGCTGTGATTGAAGAGTGCCTCAGCAAAACACTTTTTATTTATTTTTTAAACTATTGCAAGTGTTGAAGCAAATGACAAAGCTGAATATATGCACACAACTCTGTACTCCTGCCAACTGACTTGCTCCCCACTTTTCAAGGGCTTGCAGGCTCACAAGAAAACCATAGATTTTCAGTTTCTCACACTGTTGCTTTCTGTCTGCAGGAGGCTGCAGCCAGCAAGGGGTTTATGCCTGGGTCTCAGCCAGCTTGTATGCAAACCTTGGAAGAAATCCATATTTCGGTATTCTCTTACGCCAGACATGATCACTGCAGACCTTCCCTGCACATCCTTGGGAGTAGCTTCTCTCTTAATTACCACCACTATTGAGGTTTCACTCTGTGCTAATGAATCCCAGCCCACACTGACCACTGGGTGCTTGGGACTGGCAGCTCTATGATACCTTTATTTGAGTCTGCAAGACACGTGCTGACTTTGTTGCTTCTGCAGCATGCCTGTTAGCGTGGCTGAGCTGGATTTCCATCTCGTTGAGGTCCCCTTCCATCTTCTTCTTCAGCCGGATGGCCTCATTTCTGCTCCGTGCTTCGGAATCAAGGGTGGACTGCAAGGAATCTATGGCACGTTGCTGATTTCTCCTGAAAAGGACATGAAGGTTGAGTAGGGAAATTTTCTTCCCTGCAGAGGAACACAGAACTACATGCAAGAGTACTTCATTTCCTGAAAATATCTCATTCCCACAAACAGCGTGTTTCTGAATGACATATGTACCACAGGTTTCTAGTGCCTCACTGCCACCTAACCAGCCAGTGTGCTTCATACCCTCAGCTAACTCCTGATCTGTAAGCACCTATAGCATCCTTCTCCCTGGTTGTCTTTGGCAATATTGTGAAAGGGAGTTCTCTCAGATCTCTTGTAAACTCAAGCAATTACAGGTTTGGACCTAACAAGAAGCACTTCAAGCTTAGCAAGCACTCACTGAATCATTTACTGGGATGTAAAACACCTCAGCCTTTTTATGAAGGCATTAGTGGAGGAGATTAATCAAACTGAAGGTAGGCAGCTACATTCTAAGCTAATCACCTTAGGCGCTCTTTATAGTAAATGGCATATGTAAGCTGCAATTTATTGTGTCTTAAAATAGATATTGAAAAACATTTATTGTGCTAATTATAAGGGGAAGAATTCAGGAATAGAAATCTGTGTTACTGACATCTAAAGTTTGAAGAATTTAAGCCCACTCAATTAACAGCCTGGTCCCCTGTGAAAGGCAGCTTAGCGTCAATCTAAAGACGGACCTGTCGGTATCTGTTTTGCCTTCACTTTCTTCACTCTCTATCAGTCAAATCCTACAACAAAAGTTTTGCTTTCTTACAACCAGAAGGTAACTCAAAGCAGGACTCACAGAGGATTAACATGGAGTTAACCTTGCTGTTGGCCAAGTTTTGCTGAAAGCATGTGAGTTCTGGGAAATCACTGAGTCAACAAAGAAAACCTTGAGGGCCTTGTTGCTTCAGCAAGGTACTGAATTTCACCCCCTGGACTCCTGGGTAACAACACAGCATGCCTTTGGAACAGCTTGGCAGCAAAACACTCAAAACAAAGTAAGCAGAAAGCGCTGATTAGCACAGCTTGTCCTAACATCTCTGTAACCCAGACATCTACAGGATATCAGAGGGTAGTATCTGAAAGGTTGAAACATTACTGGGTTTGAAATAATTAACCTACCAATCCTTGTACCTACCCTGGCCAAGGTACAGTTTCAGACTTTCCTTTCCGTACTCTTTAGATTAACAACAATGACATGATTCTTAGGTTAATAGTGTTAGCAACACTGACTACTTCAGGGCCAAAGTTTTCTGAAGGACTGCGCATGCACAGACACACACACTGCTGAAAATCTGGCCCAGCGTAGCATCACTTAAGAGTGTAACTCTTCATTCAGTATTTGTGCCAGGTGAGAGAGAAGAGGCAAAAGAAACCCTCCTCATCTAATTGCTTTCCATTTTTTCCTGTTTATCCCTTCCACCCGCGAGCTCCTCCTCTCTTATATTCATACTTTCTGTGCCCTGCCATTCTCACTGCTTACCCAAGTAGCGTACTGGGAATGGCAAGCTCCTCACATCTTCCCACAATCAGTGTGGCTCTAACTGCATAAATTAGCTAATTGCCTTCTGATAACAAAACTCAGAGCACCACTGGAGTAGTGTGGCTGGTTTTGCCTGTGGTTCCCCTTGGGAAGCAGCCACGCTGGAGAGAACGCAGCTCTCTAGACCTACTTGTCTACACTACAAAAACATACACTTATTAGCCTTTGGTCTACTACTACTTTGGGTGTGCCAGTCTGTTGTGTTACAGCCACTGCGCAATGCATATGTGATATGTATGTGTACACTGGCAGAGGTGGAACTGACAGGAATATTTAAGTAAGGAACAGTAATGTGGTAGGATAACCCTTGGCAAATAGAGCTGCCCTAGTTTCTAAGTAAGGACAGGATCTACTTGCGTTAGGCATAACTGCCTGTGGTGTATGGCACTGGCTTGGGTCTTGAGAATATTTCAGGTCTTTTAAGAATTTCCCCTTAAGAACCATGCTGCTTCCTGCACAGTACCTTATATTTTCCATTTCTTCCTCCTTTTCTGTCAGCTTCCTTTCAAAGTCTGCTTTAAGCTGTGAGAGTTCAAGCTGAAAACGAAGGGTCTTACTTTCTTCATGCTCCAGAGCCCCCTGAAATAGAAAGCACCAAGAGCTTGCAGGCTAGGAGTTGCTATTTTTTTTTTTTTTTAATCACTAACTGCTACACAAAGATGATCCTTTCACACTTTCACTCCCATTCCCAAAAGCACAGTTTCCTCCTTGCCTCTCTCTCTAGGCAAGGACATGAGCGGCTTACGTGGCAAAACAATGCATTTATTTGCCTTCTAATGCAAGTTGGCAGGTGGAAAACCGAGCAGCAAGCTCCTCAGAGGACAAATTGTCAAGCAGTCGACAGTTCACAAAAAACCCCCAAAAAACCAAACAAACCTTAGGCTCTGCCTGCATAGTTTTGATATCAACAGACGTTCGCTGCTCTGCACCCCTGTACAGACACCCTCCAGAAATTCACAGGCTTGTAAGTGATAGGCAAAAGCTAAAACAAAACTGTTGTTGGGAGGGTGAAAGGATCCACACATCCCCCAGCTCACAAAGATCTCTCCCCATCATGAAGTGTTGAAAGCCTCCTAATTACACAGTCTTATTAGGCAACATAACTTAAAGGAAAGAAATAATAGTCAATCAGCTCTGTATGACAAAATGCAAAAGTACTCTGTCCTCTCTTTCCAATTAATGTGAAGACAAGCCTATGAAACAAAGAAGATGTGTTCCTCTGTCTTTGTTCCCTCACATATGGATGTCAAGATCTAAAAGCTGACAACAGCCCATAGATAAGTAACAGGGCCTCTGGCTTCCAGGTCTTGCATAAACCGGGCCCAGCGGCATTCTGTCTCCTCACGGCTTGCAGCAACAGGGGAGGAAAGCACAAAACTGGACGCCATCTGTTTTGGAGTGTTCTCTGAAGGGTAGAATTACACTGGCTTAGCTATTCTTCCCTCAAGAGATGATGGGAACAGAATGAAGGTTCTGAAGACAAAGCTGTGCAAAACCCTCATTAATCTCCGGCCATCATGCATCAGTTACAGGTCAGTTGAACGCACGCCTCATGCCAAGGAGCCACAACATATGAACGGGAACCGTGAGCAGCACCCTTGTGTCACCAGTGGTGACTGCCACAGATCCAAATTCACAAGGCAGGGAGAGAATCTGCGTTAAACCATTTGTTTTACAATTAAAGTAAGATACATCATCACTTTACTTTCATTGGTTCTCAATATCACTGAGCTTTAGGAAGCCATTCCACACAGTCCAGGAAAGTAAAGTGTGCCACTTAGATCCCCCGAGAACTGATGTATTCTATCTAGCAAGTTTGTTGACAGAGCATATAATCACTCTCCATATCTCAGAGCTGTGGAAGAAAGGGATGCTCTTTCCTTTGCTCTGATCATAACACCTGTTTGTTTGGCTGTGAAATCCCTGCAAAGTGTAAAGCATCCTGTAACAGACAAAAGAGTTGCACAGCATTTAAGGTATCAGCAGATCTTTATCACTGGGTGATGTTCATTTTAGCAGATATTATTTAGATTAAATTTAGAGTAGATTCAAAACAAAGACGGCCATCACTAAAAATCCCTTGGCATGTGCTGTGTTGTGTCTAACCACCCACATCTAGATACCATCCTAGCTCTACAATGCACAAAGATTTCAAAAATCCCTGTCAACCAAGCTGTTGAAGTACATAACCAGGACTCACCAAACTCCTCCTGGGCAAAGAAGATTTTCTAACTAGCCTGTTTTCTTTTGATTTCAGAGACTTCTACCATTTGTTTTAGCAGGCTGCAGTATCTGGCACAATATCTGAGACCTTACAAAATTTAAAGTCATCGTAAGGTTTGTTTTCTTATCCTCAAAACCAGGAAATGGTGAATTTGCTGTTGGAAACTAAACATTAGGAATATCTGCTAAAATATTATAAGACCATAATTCTCAGCAATTCCTGTTTCCTGAAAGACTGGATTATTCTGTGCCAAAGTGAGCAGGAGGTGGACAGAAGATTTCTGAGCTTACTGAAAGGGAAATAAAACCCAAAACAACAACAAAAAAAGAAACCCACCAAAAGAAAACCTGCAAACTACCTCCTCTGAAAGAGGCTCTTAGAGCTGACATCTCCAAAAGTCACCAGTAATTTTTGACAACACTGGCTGGCGAGGCCAGGGGAGCTGGGTGCATAGAGGTTGCACTTACTCACAATCAACACATTGTGTTGCCAAAAGGATGAAAAAGGAAGGGAAATCATGACAGAGACAGCCTTTCCTCTTCCTTTCAGCTTTCTTCCTTTGAGCTTTCTTTCCTTACCTCTGCTTCTTCCAGAGCCAGCTGAACTTCTGACTTTTCTTGTTCAACCTGTTTCTTGATTTTTTCTATTTCATGGAGGCTCTTGTTTCCTTCACTAATCTGATTGGTCAGATCAGAAATCTCCTCTGAAACAAAAAGGATGGGGAAATTTAGAGATCAGAGTATCTCAAACATACTGCAATTCACAGAACATGGATACAGGACCTGTGCCTCAGACTACTACTTCAGGGGCTTCTCTGTACACAAGCTCAGCCTTACATTCAATTACAGCAATGATTTTTACCTGGACAACTTGAAAGCACAGACTTTCTTGTAAATGCTTTTTGAAGTGGTTATAGTGGTTCAGTTTTCATCTGTGATCTGTAGACTAGCAACACTGTGCTCTGCTTTGGGAGCTGTCTAGGCTTCATCCTCTGTCATCTTTCTTGTTCCTTCCCTGAGACTGGCACCTCCTCCAGTGACTTTCATTGGCAGAGAAAGGGAAGCCTGCTCTCCTCTGGCCATATCAATTTCTATGTTTAAAACCTTCATGGCCAGCATCACTGCCTCCAAACACATTGGAAAGCTAGTCTCAAGGGTGAGAGAAATACCTTTCCTCACAGCCGCTATGGGCACTTGCAACCCTCCAGCTGTTCACCGCTGTGGCTCTTGCACTGGGCGTGAGGCCTGAATTGAGCCTACCTTGGAGGTTCTTGTTTTCCCTTTTCAATGTCTCCAGATGGTCCAGTGTCTCCTCATAGGCATTCTTCAGCTTGAAGAGCTCAGTGCTAAGGCCACGGGCCTCCTTCTGGGAAGCCTCCAGCTCAGCCTGTGACTCTTCATACTTCTGCTTCCAGTCGTTGATAATCTTGTCAAACCCACGCTGCTTCTTGTCCAGGGAGGCAGCTGCAGAGTTGGCCTTCTCCAGGTCAATCATCATGTCCTCCAACTCGTTCTGCAGCCTGTGCTTTGTCTTTTCCAGAGAAGAGCACTTGGCATTGGCTGCCTCGATTGCCTCTTCAGCTTCTTGCAGGCGAGCTGCAAGCTTCTTTCTAACAGGTGGGAAGAGACAGTGAAATAACCGAGAGCCACTGCTGCCGCCATTTATTCAAGGAAAAACTGGTACCAAAGCATTAGTTCAATTAATTGATTCTGAGAGGGAAAATTGGGGGAAGGGGGTAGGATAAGGGGAAGGGAGAGGGAAATCAAGACTCTAGAGAGAAGGAGCTATGATAGGCAAAAATGCCCCATCTTCAATTATGAATGCTGACATGTGACGGATAATTTTTGTGCATGCATGTGAATATTTGAACTTTTGAACCCTTGAGCAGCAGCTTGTTACTTGCTAGTTGTAACCTGTATTTAGACCTTATCTAAATGAAAGCGTCATGTGCCGCCAGTTAAGAGATACGAGACAGAACCGACAATTAGGAGGCTGGGCACACCTTGGGCTTTTGTTCATAGACTATTTATATTGGGAAGACAGGGGTCCGGGTGTCCTTGCAAGAAGTCATTCTGGCAAGAAAGGAGGCCCCAGAAAGAAGAATGTGAGCTAGATGGAGAAAATACAGAAGTGGAGGAAAATCTTGCATCTCAGGGATGCATGGAGGCAGATGCTGGAGATGATCAGAGACCTTGCTCAGTAATGCCCAAGTCTGGTAACTGGGAGTGGCTGCACAGCATGAACCAGCATGACTTTCTGCCCTACCTTTCCAGGACAGCCATCATCTTCCTGCTGGGAAGGGAAGTGAAGCCCAAGGAAATAGCACTGGGCCAGGGAAAAGCAACAGGCTGCCCAGAGAGGTGGTGGAGTCACCATCCCTGGTGATGTTCAAAAACATGTAGACATGGCACTTCAGGACATGGTGTAGTAGATATGGTGGTGTTAGATTGATGGTTGGACTTGATGATTTTAGAGGTCTTTTCCAACCTTAAAGATTCTATGATTCTATGCAGCAAGTGTGCAAGAACCAACAAAGCTAATGTAATATTGTTCTTAAATAAACCCCAGTATCCACATCCACTACTCCACAGTCAAGGACTCAACAGAAACACTGACCTGGTCAAGCAATGAAAAGAACAGAAAGACAGCCACAAATGGCAGCAATGAGCCGGAAGGATTTTTCCAACTAGGTTGCCCTATTTCCTTAATGCTATAATGAGTCCCATGGAGCACAGTCCTGCCAGCCAAGGGCACAATGAAGTCCGCATAAACCACTTACTTGGCATCTTCCAGCTCCTCAGTTCTCTGAATGGCATCAGTCTCATACTTTGTTCTCCACTGTGCCACTTCCGCATTTCCCTTGGACAGAGCCCGCTGCAGCTCTGCCTTGGCTTCCTGCTCCTCCTCATACTGCTCCCGCAAGAGATCGCAGTCATGCCTGGCCGCTTGCAGGGCGTGAGCCAGGGCATTTTTGGACTGCAGGGATAGAGAGGTCACATAGGGTTACCTACAGCAAAACCCCAAAAAACAGCCCATAGAAATCAAAAGGAGGCTTAAGCCTTTTTTTCTTTTTGCCTCTGGCCTTGTCAGTCCAGGACAGGTGATGGAAGATGTGTTTGAAGTCATCCCTAACTGGCGAAATGCTGAGGAACCTGTCAAGACTGAAGATAATCTAACTATTTTGGAGGAGCATCCAAACTTTTAAGCAGCAATATCTGAGATTTTGGTTATCGTACTGGTTAAGTTTTACTTAATGACTACAGATGCTGAATCATTTTTCCAAACTCTTCTCCTGTGACTTGCCTCAGTCAGGGACAGGAACTTATATCAGTAGAATTACCAGGAAGCATTCTCACTCCTATGTCTCTCTTCAGCTTTTATCCAGGCTACAGATTACAGTGAGCAGCTTTCCCTATTCTGTCTCAATGAATGGGGCACAGGCACAGCATTACCTTGGTTTCCTCTTCTAGCTGTCTCCTAAGTTCTTCAATCTGTTGTGTAAATGATGTTTTCCCACGGGACAGCTGACTTATCAGTGACTCCTTCTCTTCAAGTTGTCTTACAAATTCACCTGCCACAAGATTTTACAAAAAAAAAAAAAGAACAAAAAGGAAAGAAAGTAAGATCATGACATTACAAAGTCCCAGCCAAAATCAAAGTCCCACCTGTCCAATTCTGCTGAGGAAAAGAGCTAACAGTGACTGTGGCTGACCTTTGGTGAAGTTTCTTCCAAAGCTGTAACCATCAGACACTTCACCAGGATAGTTTTTCTTAGCTTTTTTTTGTGATAGTTTTCCATAGCTTTTTTTTTTGTTGGTTTTGGTTTGTGGGGGTTTTTTTTGTGGGTTTTGTGGTTTGATACCTTGATTCAGTAGTTCTAGTTCAGCTTATGAATCAGACTAGACCAACTCATACTTTCGTGTGTACTTGCTGCTGGTTTTGTTTATACTTCACTACATCACATTGCTTTTCCACATAATTCTTTTAAGAGGGCTACAAAGCACCCTGAGAACCTCAGAAGGAACAGTGCACAGAACAGAGGGACACATAAGGAAAACTTCCTTTATCACAAAAAGGGCACCACAGTGGTGTGCAAACTGCAGCCGCACAGGAGTATGCAGAACTAACAAGACAAGGAACAGCAAGTGAAAGAAGTGTCTTTGAAAATACCCAGAACTGTGTTGTCTGATGAGGATGCAGAGATCAAATTGTACTACGGGGACTAAAACATATAGCAAGCACTTAGCAGAAATGTGGTGGGTTTTGGTGGATGTTAATGTCTCCTAGAGTGCAGTGCCCGAGGTGTTGCGGAGGAAGACGGTATTTACAGAGAGCAGCAGTGTGCCAGCTCCTTCATCTTCCCTCTAGCATTGCAAGACAGATGCACACGTCCTTGTTCCTGAAACAGGTTACCTAGCCAGCAAGTCCATTTCAGCTCATGAGATGGTATTAACTACTATGTTGGTAAATAACGGCTATAGGTTTGTTTTAAAAGCAAGTCTGAGACAAGGCTATAAAAATACCGAAGACAGGAATGTCAGAAGGTACAAAGCTACTGCTCCATTCAGCAGTCTTCATCCAGACACCTTTGGGGCAGATGCCATTGCACAAGACATCTCACCAATGCCGTGCTGATATACAGCTGATAAATTAATGGAAAAGTCTATCTGGGCTGAACATGCTGTGAGATGATGACTGGAGGTAATGGTATCTTAAAAGTTAAACCCTACTTCAAAAGGTTCAGCATTTACAGAATATTCCAGGGCTCAGTGTTGGGTCCA
>VZTU01011494.1:0-21729 GCA_013400835.1 Zapornia atra
CACACCAGCACAGTGTAGAGCGGACCAATCCCCTCCCTGGACCGGCTGGCAATGCCNCTCCCTGGACCGGCTGGCAATGCCGTGCTTGATGCGCCCCAGGCCATGGTTGGCCCTCCTGGCTGCCTGGGCACGCTGCTGGCTCATGTTTAACTTGCTGTTGACCAAGACCCCCAAATCCCTCTCAGCATGGCTGGCCTCAGCATCTGATGCCCCAGTCCTTATGTGTAGCCAGGGTTGCCCCTTCCCAGGTGCAGAATCCAGCACTTGCCCTTGTTAAGCTTCATGTTGTTGGTGATTGCCCAGCTCTCTGATCCGGCCAGGTCTCTCTTTAAGGCTTCTCCACCCTCAACAGAGTCAACAGCTCCTCCCAGTTTGGTGTCATCAGCAAATTTAGTTAAGACACCCTCTAGTCCTGAGTCCAGGTTATCTATGAAAATGCTAAAACGAACTGGACCTAAAATGGAGCCCTGGGGAACCCCACTAGTGACTGGCCACCAGCCAGATGTAACCCCATTTACTATCACCCTCTGGGCCTGACCGTTCCGTCAATTGCCCACCCAACGCATTATGGTTTTGTCTAGTTGTACGCTGGACATTTTGTCCAGCAAGACACTGTGAAGCACAGTATCGAAAGCCTTACTGAAATCCAAAAAATACAAGATCAACAGGTTTCTCTTGGTTAACCAGCTGGGTGACCTTGTCATAAATGGGAATCAGATTGGATAGACAGGACTTTCCTCTTCTGAACCTGTGTTGGCTGTGACCAGTGACTGTGTTGTCCTTTTGGTGTTTTTCAGTAACTCCCAGTAGGATTTTCTCCATAATTTTACCAGGCACTGAGCCGAGACTGACCAGCCCGGTTTCTTCCACCTTTTCTCACACTTCATAAGCAGGGTGTGCTGCCTTTGTGTTTCCAATGTGGAAACCCAAGTAATTTCCAGGTGGACTGAGAGGGTTTAATAATTCACTTTGCTGTCCTTTTTAAATGTGGTTTTTTTTACACAGTTTCCCTTATTGAGAGAGCCTAGCTGTAGTCATCCTCAGAAAATTACCAAACCAGTTGGCAGGCTGCAGACCCCCCTGGGCATTCCCTAACTAGCCACCCCATCACACAGCTACTGAGGGCGATCTCTGTGTGATGATCTGATGTTGTATTTGCTCACTTGCTACAAGTAACCGAAGAGGTTGGCAATTACTCTATTTCCTGCTTTGGCTGCTTCTTTGATGGTCTTGGGATACTGAAACCCAAATTACCATCTTTGCTGGGAAGTTATACAAAGCCGGTGATGCTTTTTTATTTTTATCTTAGGCTTCAAATTTCAGTTTTGAAATGTGGCTTCATAAGGTTGCTTGATGAAGTGGGAATTTTCTTAATTAGATTCTAATTTTTAAAAAATACTTAACACTACATCACCACCAAATTCATCTTTCATCTGCAATCACTAATTTTTTGTTTGGTGTTACAATTTTCTGTCGATTATCTTTTTTCTGTCAAGATTCTGGTATGTGTACTATGCCACTTCTTTCACTTAAGGCTAGACTCACTTCCCTCATTCTGGACTTCAATTAATTCCTGGTAAATCTGACTCCCTGATTTTTGCAGCTTCAATACCTGGCTTGGGGAGATGGCGCTTGTGTTTGGCACCAGCGTTATCGTGCTTGGCAAAAGCCCAGCACTAGATGTGCTTTAAAAGGGGGTTCATTCCATCATCTGTTTCAAGAAAATGTCAGGCTTAAGTTCAAAACAGAAATACTATTACCAGATTCTTCTAAGAAATGCAATGTATTTCTGTTGTTCAGGGCAGTATAATTGCTTGCTTTCTTTGTCTCACCTTCCCTGCAAACACATACTCACTTCTTTTTATGCTTTTTCACTGTGGGCTCATTTATATTAATAAATACCTCTGTGCATGATACAGCATGACAAACTCTCATCAACAAATAGGAAAAATATATGCTTGTGAAATTTTAAAAATCCCTTAGCTACCTAACTAAATAAAGTATGGGTGAGCACTATTTAGTTACAGCAGATCTCTGGCCTTGCTGAATGAAGCTGGAAATATTTTTTCCTTCTCAGGATCAAAGTATTTAACCTATATTTCTATTCCAGGGTAGCTTCTATGCATATAAAATCTAGAAGTTTGTTTCTGGTGAATTTTGTTTTTGAGGAAAACTAATTCCTGTGTACTTTAGTTGTCAAGCTTCTACAGTCTATCTAGATACCAGAGCTCCAAATAAATACAAGCAATCTATTTGGACAAATACAAGTAGTGTGTAAAAATACAAGGATATTGGGGGTTTTTCTACTAAAAAATTCCTTTCCATGAAAGGACAAATATAATCTTTGTAGTTAAAAAAAAAAAAAAAGTAAAGTGTAATTTCTATGAATGAAAAGCCTCATTTCAGAAACTGGATTGCAGGAGAGGTCTTTATATGTGGAGGGTAGAAAGAAATCCTGTGGTGGTTTGACCCTGGCTGGACTCTTGCCCCAACACGGGCTTGCCATGGTGTCACAGCATCCTTCAGGTGTCTCCACCTGCGCTGGCATGGGGTGCTCCACAGGCTGCAGGTGGGATCTCTACTCTCCATCATCATCCATGGGCTGCAGGGGGACACCTCCTTCACCATGGTCTTTGCCATGAGCTGCAGGGGCATCTTTCTCTCCGGCATCTGAAGCACCTCATCCCCCTCCGCCCCTTCTTCTTCCCTGACCTTGGTGTCTGCACAGTTTCTTACATCTTCTCACTCCTTTCTCTGGGGCCAAAAAGCAGTGGCTAACGGTTTTTTTCCTCCTAAATGTGATTCCCAGAGGTGCTGTGACTGTCGCTGATGGGCTCGGCCTTGGTCAGCAATGACTCCAGCCTTGAGCCAGCTGGTGTTTGCTCTCTCCAGCTTATAGAAAGCTTCTAGCTACTTCTTGCAGAAGCCACCCCTGCAGCACCCCCTCCTCCACCAGAACGTGGCCATGCCAAACTACAACAACAGCCTCTTTCAATCTACTGAAGCTGTTTAATCTCTATGTAATTGATGGTTGGATTCAATGATCTTGAAGGTCTTTTTTCCAGCCAAAACCATTCTATGATTCTAATTGCCCCTCTGACTACGATTGACACAGTTATTTTTCACCTGCACTTTTCAGCTGCTGGAAGAAAGGCACTGCATCCATAGCTGATACCGTTGCTGTACTTGTTAGTGAATCTATTGTCTCCATTTGCTGATACCTCAAAATATTGAAAATTTGTTCTAATCTAAATTAGAACCTAAACCAGGCCTCTGGCATTACTCTAGAGATGCTGTATGGGAAACTTAGCAGTTTTGGGGTGTGCCTTAGCATTGCAACCCAGTGCCTTTTCAGGTGAGAGCCTGGCACACCATTACTCATGCTCTCCTGTGCGTGCAAAGGAAACACAAGTCTCTTCCCCAGATGGAATATGTAAGGTAATACTGAGAGTGCTAGATGGCTGGCCTTTAACTCATGAATACTATCTGGTATTGCTAGTTTCTAGGAAGGGAAGCAGCTGCAGCATCAGCCCTTAAAATGCAACATTAAAAGTTAGGCTTGGTTTTTTATCTCCAGATGAAGAATAATTCAGTGATGGGGTAAGGTTAACGCAAGGCCAGGCAACAAACTGAATTCTAGGTTTTACTACCAACTAGCAGTACTAGGTGTGCTACTAAATTCTAAGGCAAAGAGATGAAATCCAGTGAACCATCTCAGTGAAGCTACTTCCTAAACAGGGCACTGCTTACTGTTAAAGTTTTCAAGCTGTTACTATTCTAAGATACTATTTTCAGTTGCTCATGTCTTGGCCACAGTTGAACTGTTTGGACTGACATTCCCATGCCAGCTGCCTAACTTCAGTTTGGGCTCGGTCGATTTGAACAGATTACATTTTAAGTTTTTGCTTTTTTTTCGCCAAGAGGGCATGTAAAATCATTTGCTGCACTCACCAGTGAAACTAGTGGTTAAAAATTTTTGCTCTAGCATGAATTTTAAGTCAGGATGAGTCCATTACTCTCTCCATTAAAACTGAAAATTTATCTTTTTTATAAGTTTCAAAAAATTGATCAGAATGTGGTCAGTAATTTTCATTTAAAGGAACTGGTTCAAAAGCTCTGTCCATTTTCCAAGCTGGGGCAGCGCTGTACTTTCCCTGAGTTAAAGTTGTAGATGTATATTACTCCAGGTTGGTAAATCCTTTCACAATTTGCTTAAAATCATAACATTTAAATAAGTGTAACACCTTCTGTATTCTCATGGTTTAGCTTTTGCATGTCTGAATGCTTGTGAACTAGAAACAAATGCACTTCTAATGAATGTATTTTTGTAATGTGGTTTGACTTCAGGCAATGGCATTTTAAGGAAAAAACACCGCAATTTTCCCAGCATGATTTTAGAAATGGAAATACTGATACACAATTGTATTTGTGTGTTCAGCCAGAGGTGAGTGAAATAAAGGCCATCACAGTGTCCTCTGTACACAGGATAACCTGGCCTCTGTTGAAGGATGTTTCGTGAGCTATACCAGCACATCTGCTTAGTGTAGGCAGAAAACAGTAAATGCACTTGGCACTGATTTATAGCTGTCCCCAAAATGAAATAACTTGCACCAGGAAAAGCAACTATATGCTTGTAGAACATAACCTGAACTGGAACATGGGGTAATGTGGAAATGTCAATAAAAGCAGCGGTCTTCTCTCCTTTTCTTATAATAGCAAAATTTAGAATAGACCTGGTGTATGTTTAGTACATTTGTAGTTGCTGAAATTACATGCTGTAAGAACTGCAGTGTACTTTATGTATGGAGGCTGTCAATAAAGTAATTTTCCAATGTTAACATATTCATTTCTGGGGAAAGATAAATGTGTTCTGCTTTGCTGGGTTGGTTTATTTATTTGCCAAAAAAAGTGTACCTCATACTCATTCTTGATTTGCTTTTGTGGGACTGGAGGACTTGTGTTGCTAGCCCTGTCAGGTAGCTTGCTTCTAAGGTGCTATTTCAGTGAAAACCAGGGTTTTGATTAAAAATTAACACTCCGTGAAAATCTGATGTTTATACTTATTACAAAACCCACTTAATGATGATTTGAAAAAAAAAAAGGTAAGCAAAGCTGCTCTTAGCCACTTGAGTAATATCCCTAAAACTCTCATTGTTAACCGTTTAAGAGAAAATTCATGAGAGGTAGTATACTGTCCTACTATAGCATTCTGAGACATCACAGCTGAATTAGAGGTGAAATCTTAGTGTCTTTTGAGACCAGGACTGCTAATCCCATAAGGACAACACCGAGCCCAGCTGCTTCTTTTAACAGACGCCACTGAACTCCGGTATCTCGCGTCTGCGTGACTTTCAGCTGCTGCCAGCCGGGTACTCACTAAGGCTGAGCATCTAAAAGACAAAAATTACATTCGTCATCGGTGTGGGAGTTCCAATCAGATAGCTATGAATCCCTGCAAAACTATCTTGCCTATGCTGGGTCCTAGCCAGGGATTTAAAAGTTCATTCCACATTTAAAATCGAACGCAGGTATCCCAATTTTCTTGTGCAGCTTTACTAACTGTGCAGTTACTACCATCACACTGATCAGTCTGAGGCTCTATGACTGGCACCTTGTCTACTGGTTGGTTGGTTCTCCCATTTCTCATCTCTTCGTGTTGCGCATCCCCTGTGATGCAGGTGCTCCACTGGCTGAACTGGATTATCCTGATGCATCCTGGGATGCATCAGGAAGAGTGTGTCCAGCAGGTCGAAGGAAGTGATCCTTCCCCTCTACTCTGCGTTGGTCAGGCCCCACCTGGAGTACTGTGTCCAGTTCTGGGCTCCCTGGGATAAAAAGGACAGGGACCTCCTGGAGAGAGTCCAGAGAAGGGCGACAAAGTTGATTAGGGGTCTGGAACATCTCCCCTATGAGGAAAGGCTGAGTGAGCTGGGTCTGTTCAGCCTGGAAAAAAGAAGACTTAGGGGGGACCTAATTAGTGTTTATAAGTATCTTAGACATGGGATGCAGGGGGAATTGGCCAGCCCCTTTTCAGTGGTCTGTGGGGACAGGACAAGGGGCAATGGCTGTAAGCTGGAGCATAGGAAGTTCCACACCAACATGCGGCAGAACTTTTTCCCAGTGAGGGTGACAGAGCCCTGGCACAGGCTGCCCAGGGGGGTGGTGGAGTCTCCTTCTCTGGAGATATTCAAGTCTCGTCTGGACGCCTATCTATGTAATATGAGCTAGGGAGCTGCTTTGGCAGGGGGGTTGGACCCGATGATCTCTCGAGGTCCCTTCCAACCCCTAAGATTCTGTGATTCTGTGATTCTGTTTGTGGCTGGAAGATGCTCCAGTCCTTCAAACACAACCTGCTCATCTTTCAGCAGCTTTGCTGCAGTGATGCCATATTGTATTACTGGCTCAAGATGGTATGGGATATTCATTTTGGTTTGCTTTTGAAGCTGTTTTAAATAATTTGCCTGAAATTTAATAAGGTTCATGATTTCTTTTAGTGACGTTTCTGTGTTGTCTGTACTACCTGAAATTGCAGCCTCTGAGCCTTCTCTGTGTGATTTCCCTGTGTGTTCTTTCGGGGCGCGGTAATCATATGTTTCTTGTGGCTTTATGATCATGCATTGTTTAATTTTAATCTGTCTTTCTGTGGTTGTAATTTTGCTCTCCATTTTCAAGTAATAATACAGAAGTCTTCCCAATCTACTAGGTTCACTGATGCCTTACTGTGTACTTGGCATTTAATTTCCTGTTTGTATGGGCCCTCATCTTGATGTCATATGATAGGCTGAGGTTTATGTTTTCTGGTTTACGTTGCTTCCCAAACACCCTTCTCTCTCCTTTTTCCTTTTTTCTTGTCTACAAGTTTTGGCACAATAATGTCTTCTGTTACAAGTGTATGACCCCAGTCAGGTCTGTCCAATTTTCTGCAATCTTCTATTTTGCTTGTGTCTCTGCTTTTTGATGGTTTTTATTGTGGGGGGTGGGTTCTTGTTGAAGCTTTTTGTTGTGCTTGTTATTTTTCTATGTTACATGCCAAATTCTCTCTCAGACTGCTGAGTTAAGAGAGTTGTAGTCCACATTGCACTTGTATAAATCTCTTCATAATGTCAACAGAGAGCTTTTGCTTAATTTCAATCTCCTGCAGCTTCATTTCCATTTCTAATTGGCAAGAATTTTATTCCAACAATTGCAGAATGCAGCTCTCTTGCATAATTCAGAAATGTACTTGTCTGTTGCTTCCTCAAGATTCTTGACTACAGTTGTTTGGGGTTTTTTTTTAAACAGCAAATGTTTCATGATTTTTTGAGAGGATGTGTAATCTCTAAAATATGAACTTCCCTGGTCTTCTCTTGGTGTATCCACATGCTGTTAGACTATGCAGTTGTCCCTACAAATAATGACCAGGATACACCTTTTCAAACTCATTCCTACATTAATTTAGTTGTAAAGAATGCCTAATTACCCAACATAATATCTTTGTGTTTACAATGAGTTCATGATTTCACGTGTATGCAAGCATAGACTTGTTTCTGACACATACACGCTTCAAATGTTGAAAGACTGAGTACGGGCTGAGGCCTTGTGGCAGCTTTACGCAGCTGGGTTCTGGTGGAGCAAGGGGGAGCTGCAGGGGCAGCTTCTGCAAGAAGCAGCTAGAAGCTTTCTGTAGGACTGACAGAGCAAACACCAGCTGGCTCAAGGCCGGACTTGTTGACCAAGGCTGAGCCAATCAGCAATGGTCCTAGCATGAAGAAGGAAAACAACTTGTGAGGAACTGACCAAAACCCCCATTCCCGGCCCCTCCCTGTGCCATAATGAGGGGGAAGAAGGCAGCAAAATCGTGACTAAAGTCTGCTAAGAAGGGAGGGGTGGAGGGAGGTGCCTTAAGATCTGGTCATGCTTCTCATTATCCCACTCTGGTGTCAGTGGGTGTGCAGTGTAGAGAGTTTTCTTTCCTTTATTCTGTGCTGAGTCTGTTTTGCCCATGATACTGATTGCAGAATGATCTCTCCCTGTCCTTATCTCCACTCCTAAGCCTCTCAATATATATTTTTTCCCCTGTCCAGCTGAAAAGGGGAGTGATAGGCCAACTTTGGTGGACAACTGGCCTCCATCCAGGGTCAAACCACCACAGCTGTAAAGACAGTATGTTAAGCTTATGACTGAGCACTAGATTTCCCTATTAATAAAAACTTTTTTTCATAAGCTCTTCAACACTTCCATAACCTCTTCATAAAGTGAAGAGCAGGCTCCTTGATGATCTCAAGTAAATCTGATGTTTCCTCCTTCCGTTCTGTGTCTTGTTTATGCAGAGCTAGTCTTGTACAGGGTTAGAGAGTTACACAGACACGTTAGAAGACTGACAGGCAGTGACAAACACACCATGTAGGTTTGGAACAGCTGATGCTGAGACTTTTGCAGTGCAAAATGAACCGTGATCCTGTGTACTGCTGCTCAACACCAAAAGACATGCAGGGAACGGTAATATAAATTAAAAGTTCATTTTCACATTAGACTTGGAAAATCAGCTACAATTGTCATTGCTATCAGTACAGACAAAAGCTGCCTGCACATACAATTCCATTTACATTCCTGTAGAGTGTGCATCAGTTCTTTCAAAAGCTGAAACAATACTCAAGATTCAAAGGTCTTAATATTAATGCAGAAGACCTCAACAAAAAACACAGACAATCCTGATTGTTAGAACAAAATCATAAGTAGTTAAAACAACGAGCTTGTGCAAAGTTCGGTGTTCTTGTTTTTACATACTGATTCAGTTGGAGTCCCGTCCCTAAGGTCTAAGAGAAATCTTGTGAACATCTACCACCCTGTCTCACTCACATCCTTGTAGGTTTCAGCTCACTGCTGAAAAGAACAACCTTAATTTCCAGCAGAGAAGTAGCCTACAGCCACCAGAGGACACTGCTGTTCTTTGCCTTTCCCCTGCCTATAGCCGTGCTGTAGCAAGGAGTCAGCACACGGGAGCTCCTGGCAAGGGTCACAGCAGCTTCAGTCCTCCTCTCCGCATTTATCAATGCCGCACTTCCGCAGAGAAAATTTAAAATATTTACTGGCAGATAGAAGAAAAAAACAAAACAACTCACCACATTAAATATTGCTTACCCAACCTTAGCCTTCAGGAAGAAATGAAACCTTAAATTCCAAACCCCTAATTTCATTCGATACGATTAAATTTGGTAGCTAAAGGCATGGTTTTAGATGCAATTTAATTAGGTATCCGAAAGGCATTTAACTTAGAATTGAAAAAAAATAGCTCCACACATTTGCAACAAGTTAAATGATTTATCAAAATGTTAACTAACATTCAACAATGACAAAACTATTTAATAACTTTTGCTAGTGTAATTTATATGTGTCAGTGCCCTCCATTTTTTGACAATGAAGTACCTGCTTAATACTACTTGCAGCGTGTACAGAAAGTGACATTAGCGAGGGCAGGGTTATCAGGATGACCTAACTAACCTTGCATCACATGAAATGTGTTTTAAAACAGGCTACCAAAACACTGGAGTTTGAAATAAAGAAACCAGCCAGTTGCTGGCCACACAGGAAAGAGGGAAGGAAAAAAAAAAAAAAATTCCTGGAAGCAGTGCAACAGTTGACCAACTAAGCAGTAGCAGCCTGGCTCGGAGGGAAGCGGGCTCTGAATCCCTCTTTGCACAAAAGACAACCAAACGACGTAGTTTTATTACTGTAAGCAGTATTCACATAGCAGTTCCCTCTGTACAGAAATACACCCCTTCTAAAAGGTTATTTAAAAGGCACAGAAAGAAAATGCGACAAGCTACTGAGATAATGAAAAGAGCAATCAAGTCATTCGAAAGTGTTTTGCATTAAAGTTTTTATTAAGCAAGAAAGAGGTCTAATAAAGACACCTCATTTCCAAACCGAAGCCCTACAAAGGTTACATACAGCAGCACCTTTAGAAAGCTACGAAGGGCTGGATCAACCCATCAGTAAAAACATCCCCGTCTCGACTGATACAATTCCGGGGGGCCGGCTTCCACTGCACGAAATTACGGGTGACAGAACCGATTACGGCTTAGGATACCGAAACCCGCTGTGAAACGATCCGGCGATCACTCACGGCGCCCCTCACGCAGCAGGCCACAGCGGCAGCAGCGCTCGGGCCGCCCACAGATCGAGCGGTGGTGCGGCAGCAGACCCCGCCAGCCCTGTCAAGGATGCCTGCCGGACGCAAACGCCTTTCCCGAGCCGGCCCGAGTGCCTCTTCGGCTAGAACCAGATCTCACGGAGGAGATGGCAAGGCGGGGAATGATGGCCCCCAGGGACCGGCGCCGCCGCGGCTTCAGCCGAGCCCGGCCTGAGGCCGCCTCACCCGTTTTCGTGCCCTCCCACGGGAGCGACACCCGCACTGACCCACCGCTCCAGCTGCCGCGGTCAAGGCAGGAGAGCGCCGAGCAGGACAGGCACAGCCCCGTTCCACCGGGGCCCAACCGCTGCCACCGTACCGGCACCAACCTCCCCCACTGCCTACAGACCGGCGCACGCGCCGACACACCCGGACGTGCCGGGCACGCCGGCATATTAAGCCCCCCGTACTAGCGCATGCGCAGCCAGGCCTCCCTGCCACCGTCCCTCCGCGACCTCTTTCACGCCACCGTTTACCACCCCCCCAACCGCGACTTGAGGAGGTGCGCTCAGTGCGCCTGCGCCGCCTGGCCGTGCCGTGAGTCGCTCTCTTTCACCCCCTCCGCGCGCCCGTGTGCGCCTGCGCTAGGCCCCTCGCGCCGCACTCCCTCCCACAGCTCCGCGTCCCTCGCGGCCCGTGTGTGAGGCCGGGTTCGCTCTCTCGGCCCCGCCCCTTCGTTCCCCGTTNGGTGGGGTGGGTGGGGGGAGGGAGGGGGCAGCCATGCCGAGGGGGCGGCCTCCCAAACCCAGCAGGGAGACTAGCAAGGCCGGCACCGAGTCAGGTAAACAGCGCGGCCGAGCGAGCGCGATCCGCGCCCGGGGGTGGAAGCGCGGGAGCAGCGAGAAGGCAAAAAGCCTCCGCGGGCTCGGCATATAGTCCCCGGATATGGGGGAGGGAGGCCGGGTCTATTGTGTGAGTGTATAGGCGAGAGGGCGGAGGGGAGGGAGCCTGGCCCGGCCCTGCGGAATGATACCGAACGGGCAGCTCCCGCCGCCCCATACGCCGCGGCGGAGGGGAGCTTGGTTGTCCCGGCAAGCCCCGCGACCCGCCCGCAGCCTCTCGCCTCTTTCTCGGGGCGCGGCGGCGGCTGTAGCGGCCCTTCGCCCACAGACGGGGCAGGGGGAACGGGTCGCGCTGCGGCCCATGCTGTCGCTTGCCACTCCGTCGCGGGGCAGCGGCGAGGCTGCCGGCGGAGGGGGGTTTCTTGGGCCAGGGCAGCGGCCTTGCCTTCCTCTTCCTCCCGGCGCGCCGCCTGCCCTGGTACGGGCGCTGCGACCGCGGTTCGCGGCGCTGGGCTGGCTGGTGAGGGCCGAAGGAAGAGCCGGGCGGGCTTGCGGCGGGCAGGACAGGAAGGCTCCGGAGTCCTTCCGCTGCTCTTCTCCTTCCCCTCGCCCTGCCTTCCCTCCCACCGGGCCAAATTAATGAAAGCTTCGAATAAAGGGTGATAAGCCGGTGGAAATAAGACTCAACTCGTGAATCTTTATGGTTGCAAGGAGGAGGGCTTTTTTCCCCCTTTTCTTTTAAAAAAAACCCTTTGTAATCCTTTTCTTTGTAAGTATACGTATAAAAAAGAACTGATTTTCTTTCCCAAACATAATACTGTGCCACGCGCTTTTTTTTTTAAATTATTTTAATTTTTTCCTTGCGTTTTAGTGTCATTGATGACTAAAGAATACTTCAGGGTAGGGTTAGTTTGATGGGTGTAGGGGTTTTTTTTGACAGCAGTTTGTAGCTAATGAGTTTTATGGCTCTTTTGTGTAGTTCATTCCTGATGTTGCTAGGGATCCCTGAGTAGTATGCGAATAAAGCCCACAAGCTGCAAAAATAACTACGTTTCAGGTAGACCAGAAACCCTCTTCAATGACCTTCAGCACAAGTATGTAGCAGTAGATTAAGTGGGGTTTTTTACCAGATAGAATGAGGAGAGATTTGATAAAACATTCAAATACTATGGTTAGTCACAGTCAAATAATCAGTATTTTTAGTATATATTTAGAATGTCTGGTTTTCTGAATGCTTTAATGTGAGCTAAGGCTGCTTGAGAAAGAGTATGTAGGTAAGCCGCCTGTGGAATACTTTTCGTAGAACCGAAATACGCTAGCAGGCAGAAAAACCCAAACAGCAAACCCGCTGTTCTGTTAAATGAGTGTTGAGAAGTTAGGTAAAACGTTTTTTCCAGAATGGAAAGTCAGATGGTCCACAGATTCTCATCAGAAGTTTTATTTATTTATTTTTATTGGAGCTGTTGATCTTGGCTTTTGAACACTAAATAATATGTATATAAAGAAGGACCTAAAGAGCTTTGGCTGCTACCAGTTTTGGAAGCGGAGGTGTTTGTTGTGGGTTTGGTTTTTTTTTTTTAAGTTTTAGCTATTCTAACTATAAAATGCCTTCTTCTCTTGTAGTTCTTGCAAGGGTACCTGTGTATCGTATGCATGTAAGCTCCTATGGTGATTGCATGGTGTATGAAGGAGAAATCAAGACTGTGACAAGCTGTTTAGAAAAAAATACCTAGTAGCTTTGTCCCTTTCGCTTGTTGGACAGTGATCTTAGACCCTTCCCATAGTAAGAGGTATGGGTGACAGGACTTAACTGTGAGTTGGATCATATTTTGTATTTTGCACGTATTTAATTTTTTAAAAAGAAATTTGCCAATTTATTCATGGAATTGTTTCATAGTGGTTGCTTTATTACAAACAGCAGTTTGAAATTACAGGGTCTGGGGTTACTGCGGGGATTCAGAGACTTGCAGTCTGCAGTGGCAAGGGCTCTGCCATGTGTAGGCAGATACTGTGTGTTCTGGTGTCTTCGGTCCTTGAAGTTTTGAGCAGTTTGGGAAAATAGTGAAGTCAGTGTTGGGAAGCCTCACTTGTTTTCTATGTTCGTATGTGGCTAAGAGAAGGCCGTGAGTGAAGAAGCTCTGACTGAGCAGAAAAGCTCGAGTCTGGGGAATTTATGTTCTTGGGACATTTGGCAGTTTGTCCCATTCAAGTACAGGATGACAGACTTTGAAATCTGCTTGTGAATTCCATAGGGTTCACTCCTTAGCAGGAGAACTTATTTAGAAGTTAGCTGTTTACGAAAACAAATGTTTTGCTTTCAAACACATATGGGTTTAGGTCTTGTTCCTGTTCAGTGTGGCCCACAGAATTCCTTGTTGTAGGAAAACTAAATGTTACATAAAAACTCTGCAATAGTCAAAACCGTATCTTGAGCTTGATGGCTGCTATTCTAAGAGGACTTTTTTTTTTTGCATTGGTGAATTTATGATTATCTCCTTTATTTTGTTTGTTTGCTTTATTAAACTTAATTGAGCTGTTCATATTGACCTCTCTGGCACAAACTGAAATTCAAGATGTTCTGTCTGAGCATAAGGAAGCAGCACTCTTACTGAGCACTGACATCGGTTGTGCAACAAAGTTGAGAAGCCTGCTTCCATACATAGTAAAGGAAATGTATACACAGTTTGGGGCAACTGGCTGTAGGTGGCCCTGCTTAAGCAGAAGGGTTGGACACGACTGCAGAGGTCACTTCCAACCTCCACCATTCTGTGATCCTCCTTTGAGGTAGATGAAGTATAGGGTATGATTCTCAAGAAGCTTAAAAGAGCTAATTATCTGTGATTTGGGGGTTTGCTGCTCTTTGCTTCTGGCTCTGGCTGGTGAGCAGTGGTTGCATAACATATCCTTTTACAGAGGTGCGGCTCTTACCTTTCTGAAAATTTCAGGATGAAGCTTGAATATACATGAACCAAGAAGAAGGCATTAGAAAAGCTGCTCCTCTGTGCAGCCCTTTTTAAAGAAAGGGCAAGCAGCTCTTAACACATAATTAGTGTTAAGACACTAATAACATATTTACACAGGTTCTTGCGACATAGCCTCTAACCTGAGAAGAAAATTAAAGAATTATTCATGTGTGTTGCCTCAGAATTTCCAGTGTGGCAGCTGTGATTCTAAGTAACCCTCACTGCAGCGTTTAAGCTGTCAGAGGTTTAGGCCATGAGAATTTTCCATAGTCTGTTGTGCATTGTTGCCAACATGCATTTGAAAACCACTGGCTGAGGGACAGTTGTGTTTACTCTGTACCCTTAGGAGTCTCTGTAAGACACTAGAAAGCAATTTCCACTGCTGTTGTGCAACTAACGTAGCACAAGGAAAACGTGCAGGGGACCATTTATTGTGTTCTGTTTGTGTTGGTATGTTTCCTCATGCCCCTTTATGAATACATTTCTTTCTCAGATTTAAGCTTGGATATCTTAGTGGTACTTAGTAATAATGCTTTCAACTCTTACCTTTATTTTTAGTTTCACTGACTCACTGACTTTGTGTAAAATAATCTCTGTATGCTTTCTTTAAGATGCTAGTGTAATAGAATATGCTAATTTTCAGTCTTTTTGGAGCTTGGGATGAGTGCCTGAAAATTGAAAAAGCCTCGAAACATGCAAGTGTTTTGGAAGGTGCAATATGATTTTGCTTTGAGAAAAGTTTTTAAAAATATGGTAGGCTTCATGTTGTAAGGAAGTTATTTTGAAAAATCTTACCAAATCTTTTGTTTTAATTAGAATTTAGCAATGAACAGTTGCTATTAAGATGGAATTGAATTAACAGGCTTTTACTATTCTGTTGGATAGCCAATGAAAAGCCAGTGTTTGAAGCAATATTTGTTCTAAGTCCAGAATAATATTTTGGGTGTTTGTGGCTATTTTATTAGCTGCTGTAGTGGACAGGTTTTTCTGTAGTTCCAGTGAAAACTTAGGTTTTAACTAAATTAGGTTTTCACTAAGCTTGAGACTTTTTAGTTGTTTCTTTCTCTTAATTTGCTTGAGTTTCCTTTTTGTCTCAGTAAATACCTAGTTGCAACCGTGAACTGGCAGTCACCACTTTGCTATTTCTGTTGTTATTTCAGGTGTATGATAAGGTTTTGGAGGACTGTTCTTGGACCCTTGGTTGTCTTTTCTTGCCCTAAATTTTCTAGCCCCACAGTGAAGGTCCATTTCTGTTTGGAACAGTACTGCTTGTCACTGTTTGAGTAGCTGCAATGTGAAATTACTGGGTTTTACTTTCACAGCTGTCTGGTCATTTTCAAATAGCAGAAGAGAAATTTTTTGAACAGCAAAGTGAAATATCTGCAAGGTGTAATGAAGCAGTTTTTAAGTCTAGAGTCTGTGTTCTGCATTTAAACCCAGAGGCTGCCTTTGAGTGCTGTTAAAACTGAGTATTTTGTTCGTTCAGAGGGCATTAATTTTAACAGAATTCATATATGAAGAGTGGTAAATACTAAATACACAAAGATAAGAAACAGAGAAAGTGATGTAGCTTTATGTCTGCATCTGCAGGGCTGGCTGTGTTTTGTTTGTTTCCTGTCAGTTCCCTAGCATCAGTTAGGGTGTGGATATATTGAATTAGGGGAAAGTTAGTTCTGAGGCTTTACATTCCAATTTTGTATTATTGAAGAAAGATGCAACTTGAACTCACTGGTTAATACAAATTAGGGGAAGAGTTTCATTGATTATTTGAGTAGTTGTTTGCTAGGGTTTTATGTGGTGACCTCTGACAAATAAAACAGCAGGTGGGTGGTGTCGTGCAGGCAAGAATGGAGATGTTGTGGTACTGCTTCTGTGATGTAGGCTTTTTAACTATGATAGATATAGGTAATTCCTTCTTAAAACATACTGGAGGGACAACTGCTGAAACTTTTGCTGTAGAAAAGAGAATCTGTACGTTTAATCATGATACTTCTGTTGGGTCATCTCAGTGTTTGACCCCCAGCCAGGGTCAAACCACCACAAAACAAAACCTAAGTTTGTGCAGGAAGAGTATATGGGTCTCTGTGAACACCAGTGATATCTAAGTTTAACTTCACTTTAGTTCCTTCTTATACCTAAAATATGTCCATGCCTTTTCACCAGTAATCTGTAGGGTTAAATAACCCATGTTTTAAGTTATGTCTGCAAGACAACCAGCCGTGTTCTGCTCCTTCTCCATAGCTTTCTACTGATTACAGGTCTTCCTTATTTTGTCCTCTATAGCAGTTGCATGCCGATGCCTTCATTCCAAATATAATTAAATTTCTACTTGAGACCTCTCATGTTTTTCTTTTGAGTTTTTTGCCATAGTTGGGGTGTGTTCCCTCTCAGGAAGGTTATCTAGCAAATCACTTAGTTCACTCATAAATTTCTGTTAACGGTGTAGTGGCTAGGCACAGGTAAGGGTCAAGGTCTGGAGCATAAGGCATCTAAATCACATTAAAACTAATGCTGAAATATGCTAGCTTGGCATATTCATATGCAGCTGTCAAAAAATGTAGGTCCTGTTTTGGGAATATTTAGCAGTAAATATAGCAATATTTATGTGAATGTCAGGTGAAGTTGTCAGAGTTGGTTAAGGAAATGCCAATTTTCAGTTATCTGTGTAGATGATGATTTATGTGGATGGTATATCTATGTGGTGGGTTGACCCTGGGCAGCAGTTGAGCACCCACCAGCCACTCACTCATTGCTCACTGCAGTATGATGGGAGGGAGAATTGCAAAAGCAAAACAATAAAAGCTTGTGGGTTGTGATGAAAGCAGTTTAATAAATGAAGGAAAAAAGAAAAAAACCCAAACCATCAGCCAAGGGATGTAAAGGGCAAACATTCTGTCCCGGCCCCCCCCCAAGCAACCCGATGCTTGGTCTGTCTCTGAGCAAAGTCTACCCTGGAACGTCTGCCCCCGAGTTTGTACTGCTAAGTGTGGTGGTGTATGGCATAGAATAGGATTTTTAAATTATTTTTAAAAAATCTGCTGTCCCCTCCAACCTCTCGCCCACCCTCAGCCTACTCAATGTGGAGGTAGAGTGAGAAAGAGAGGCCTTCATGCTGTACAAGCACTGTTCTGCAGTAGCTAAAACATTGGTGTGTTAGTCACAAATCTAAAACGGCACCATACAGGCTGCTTGGGAAGCAAGTTAACTCTATCCCAGCCAGACCCAGTACAATCTCTTCAGCGTATGATGGAGCGTTCATGCTGCGTCGTGTCAGGCTCCTCTGCTGCCTGCAGTGCATCGGTGTGGTTGTGAAACTTCTGGAGTCATCTGTGGTCCAGAAAGGAGTGCAGCTGCTTTGTGTTGCCAAATGCTGAGCACCTGGCACCCGGACATCTATATCGGCAGGGTGGCCCTGCAAGCTTAATGTCTGACCCAGTACTGCTTTATATCCCAGATTGGTTATTGACCAGAACATTGTAAAACTACCTTGTCTTAAATAAGCAAATCTTAATTGATTTACGGATTTTCGTCTGATAGTGGACTTGAGAGTTGAGTCTTACCCCAGTCCTTCCCATTAGAAGTCATGAGGAATGACAGTTTGCTGGTTTTGGTTGAGTGCTGAGCTGGGTTTAACCTAGCCTGATTCTTTGAGGATTCTAGAGCTAAGTGAAATGGTTTCATGATTCATTATCACTTGTGTTCTGTGACTTCAAGTGTAGTATGAGGAAACATCAATATCACCTTCCCTGTTTGGTTCTATTGTCCTGCCGCTTTCTTTCCACTCATAAATGAGTACATAGGTTTTGATAGGGTCAGACCCTTTTGTCCCTAAACTTGCCAGCTGCCATTTAACCTCAGTGACAAGTTTTCACCCATGAATTCCTCAAGCCTGAGTGTTGTATTCACAGTGTCCTCTCAGTCGGATGCGAGTAGGCTATTAGAGATCTAATAAGGCTGTGCTGCATTCACAGCTGAATGAGCCCATCTGCGCCTTGCAGAGAGGACTGCAGGCTGCCATGAGGCACGGTGCTGCTTACATAAGGAAGAAATGGTTGGGAGTGCTCTAATTCTGTCTTTCTCCTTCTACATTGAGTTGTCATCGGTGGCTTATAGCAGAGAGCACCTGCTCGCTGACTCAACTCCTGAGGTCAGGTTTTCATGAAGGTTGTATCACATAAATCTGTAGCTGAGTTGACCCCAAAGCTTGATTGCTGCTGCCCTGAGAGGGACAACTCATTTGTAAAGAACTTGAACGTTGTAATGTTAGGAGTATTTAAATTAGTCTATCTTTAAACTCAAAGTTTATCATCATTGGTGGGTACTTTGCAAATCTGATTCTGGTATTTTTGGGTGCTTTGGGCAAACTATAGGAATACAGGCAAAATGTATATTTGACTCTGCATAATCAGCTAAGTGCTCCCTGTTTAGTCTAATTGTATTGGTACTTGACTGTCTTTCTCAAACTGGAGAATAGGGTTGATTTATGTTGTAACTACACAAACATGCAAATTGAAAAAAAAAAAGAAAAGATGACAGTAGCTTTTTCACTGATTCCGTGCAGTTAATACTAATAAATGGCAGTGGTGCAGCTGTTCAGTGAGTTTTGCCATTTATTGTAGTGTGCAGACCTGAAAAAAATCAGATCTTTTTCAGGGGATTTGTTATTCTGATATTCCTGTTGCATTTTGTATGGGCTTGTTTATGGCTGTCAAGATGTATCTTCTCTCTAGGAAAAGCATGCCAGTTTTTCATGGGATTTGGTTGACGTTACATGCATAATCAGTTAATGTCTTCTGTGACTAAAACCTCAAACCTTTAATTTTGTATTACTGACCTGAATTGTATTCTGTTAGTTCATTAATAGACAGTAGACCTGTGTTATCATCTGGACAAAGTATATATGACTATAAATAGATTGCTTCATCTGTGTACCTAACATATGTATATATTTCTCTGAGAGCATAGGATCCATATTAACTATTTATGATAGGGTTGCTGATCTGATAACAAATTGGATTTTGATTTTGCTTCCCTTTGGTACACAGGCAATGTTTAGAGTTAGTTGTTGGGTTTTTTTGTTGTGTTTTTTGTTTGGGGTTTTTTTGTTTCTCAGAGCATTTGAAAGTATAGTATCCATATGCCACTGCCAACTTACTGAATTAGCATCATGTGTGTGTCTTTGGGTATTCAAAATATTGGCCTTTAAGATAGGTTCAGTATTTTGCAGTGTTTGGCATGTTTCATGATCTAAGGTGATACATCTAGAAGTGGGTTTTTTCTCTGCTATAAGGAAATCAGCTTGCACAACTGGGCTTTATTGCCAATTTCCCTGCAGTGTGGTAATATAGGTTATTACTTTGACTTGCAATCGTGTAGAGGTATCTATCAGTCTAAGTAATGTCTTTGGTTATTAATTCTTCTTACAGAAAACTGTCAAGCTGTTAGTAAATTTTTGAATTGAAATGAAGAGAGACCCAAGTCATACTTCATGAGGCTGTGACACCTGCCTGAAGTTAAAATACAGCTCAGTTGCTTGTTCCTTTTTAGGTTGACAGGATCTTTTCTGGTTTTCTGTTTTCAAAGTTCTAAACACCACATAACAGTTTGGTCCTTGTTGTTATCCAGTTGCCTGATTTCAGCAGGGATATTGTTCTGAATACTCTGCTTATTACTACTGGAAGAATAAAACAGAAAGTAACTTCCTGCATCTTCAGTAAAAGGTAGCTGTGCAACTCTGAGTCACACAGTATTTGGCTAGCAATAGGGGACCAAATTGTCTTTTAGTGACAATATAGGTGAAAAAAGATTATCATAGTTTCATCTTTTTCTAAATCTAGTTTGGAAATACTGTTAATGAATAAGTGAATTTGTGTTTCAATTTTACATCCGTGTTGGATCTCAAACCCTTTATTTGAGTGAAACAACTGAACTTTCCGAGGTCTTTCAAATCCAAATGGGACTATTTCTATGTATACCACCTGTAATTATTTAGAGAAGTTTTCAGCCTGATCTTCCAGTAGTTGAGCTTTTGGTTTGCTGTGCCTTATCCTCAAAGGCCTTCAGATGCTTTTCTGCACTAAGTCCTCTATCAAGCTGCTTTCTTCAATCTGGACTGTATAGTTCAGTTGCTGATTCTAGGGTCCAATCCTGACTCCCAAATGTCTGTTATTTGCCTTTTAGCAATATGAAAGGACCAAAACCCCTAAAGATTTGGCTTTGCAAATAGTTAGGAAGGTTTCCTTTACGTGAGTAATGCTCAAGATGTTATGGACATAAGCAACAAATTTTCTAAATGTGTGCCTTTGTGTTTCTTCTTCCTGGGGTCTGAGGGCTGTGAGGAAAGTGAAGAGGCTTGCAGGTATTTCAGGGTTTATAATCACCCATGAACTAGTCTTGAGAAGCTACTCACACTTTGATACAGGGTGTGATGTGCCCAACTCATTTGCCAAAGTTTAGACTGTTTCTCTGTTCTTTCCTATGGAACATTGTAAGATTATGCTTTTGTTAGCACTTTCTGTTTATTTTAGTAGTGATCATTTCCTTCTTTTTAAAGAAAAGTTGAAATACTGTTTTCCTGTATATCTCTGCATCAGTTGGTATGATTTCATACACTTAGAGTTGTCAAATTCTGTTGAAACATCACAAGGATATTCAAATTTTCATGAACAGAAAATTGTGGTTGATACAGATATGATGCATGTTTTAATAAAAATGGTGTGTAGAAATGTTATCGACCTAAAAGGTAAGTCACTTGGTAATATTATTCAGATGCTAGTGGCACTTTGCGTTTTCTGCATTTCAAATTGTAGAGAAGTCAGCACCTTTGATTATTTCCAAGTTAGACTTTTGCTACATCAATTGCTTAGACATTGTTTTTGTATGTTGTATGGTGTCTTTGATCTGGAGAGTGAATGTCTAAAGATAATAATCTCTTTGGTTCATGGTGAGGCCTTTCTGAAGTCATGGATTGAATCATTTTTCAGTTGTCAATTTAAGTGAGAGGTCAAAGCCTTCATGGGGTTGAACAATTAGGCCTTTTTCTATGGGAAAGGAAAGCTGCTTGCACTGTTTTCATATAGTCCAAGTATTGGAGTAGATTTTTCTTTCACCTCTCTTTTTCTTCTCATGCCAATATTTACAGGAACTGATTTTGAGCCCTTTGTTTTACTTGGGTACATTTATCACAAGAATGCTTAAAAGGCAGTGTGTTGTCATTAAAGCTGTGCTTTTTGGCTGTTGAAGAATCATGACCATTTCAGGGATGGAAAGGATACCTGTTATTGATAGGTTTTGTGTATGCTAGAATTTACAGTTGGGAGTTCTATAAAAGATGCAGTAGGTTTAAGTTTATACATGTTAAAGATTTGTGGTACTGAAGCAACAAAGTCAGTACTGAACCTGCAGTCAGGGCGGAGTTCTGAGATGAATAACTCAAAACCAACTGGTCTGACATGAAGCAGGCAGCCACTGATACAGCACTGGGCAGCACTGGGGATCGTTCCACCGTGGGTGCTCCCACGGGTGAGCAAAGCACATCAGTTCATATACAGAGATGCCATACACGGCCATCACATTCCCTGGACAGGGCAGTCCCATGCTGAGGAGTTCTCAGAAATCATTTACGTAGTCTAAGCATGAGCAGTAAAATTAGGGGTAGGGTCTTTTCCTCTTTTGGTGGTCATCTATGGTCTTCCTCACACTGTCTGCTAGTTTAACTTTGGGCTTCCTTTGTCCATATATAGTCATGGCCACCCTTCAGCCCCAGATTCCCTGGGTCTCCACAGCACAGCAGGCAGGAGTGTGCCAGAGTGGA
>VZTU01011495.1:0-18802 GCA_013400835.1 Zapornia atra
GCTGGAGGCCCCAGTCTCCTGCTGAAGGACTCTGGGTTTGCCCAGGTCCCTGTGCACCTCGGCTGGCCAGCCCACGCTCATGGGTTCTGGTTCATTGCAGGTGTCCTGCCCCCAATCCGGAGTCTATAATGTCAGCTCAGGAATTTAGGTCAGGGCTTCTCCCTGACACATCCGCCTCGGGTGTTTCAAGTGGGAGTGCTGAGGAACACCCCAGGCTCCAGCTGATGCACTGCCACCTCCGAGTTGTCCTGCTGGGACTGAGCTTTTTCATTTTGTGGCTCTTCCTGCTGGGCAGGTCTTGTGCTTCATTACTGTGAACTCCTCCTCTCTCAGGGAACAAGGCTCAGCCTGTGCCCCCCAAAAAAGAGGATGGAGGCATCACCTTGCCACCCACTTGCTCTGATAAATGCCGTGGTGTTGGTGGCCAGTCTTGATTTCCCCTGATCTGTGCCATCTCTTTGGGTAGCTGATCAAACATGTGATATCAGAGACTTCCAGCGGTGGCATGACAGCCAACGATGTCTTGATGCATGCTCTGATTCCTGATCTGCCCTTCGGTGGTGTGGGTAAGTCCCTGCTTCATCCCATACGCCCAGTTTCCATCTCCCAGCAGCAGCTTCCAACCTGGGTGCTGTCTTGCCTGCTTGGTAATTGAAAAACTCTCAGGTGTGTGTTCCCATTAGTGTTGTTTCACCAGTGGTCTCCTCTGTAAGGAGGTTGGAGTGATGTTGGTGCCAGTGGGAGAGTAAAACCTTCAGGCATATCTGTCCACAGCTTTGGTTCTCCTGTGTGGGGAATAGGCTGAAGTTGCCCGTGGCCAACGGGGTGGTTGAGTTTCCATGGTCACTGACAGGCTCGTAGCGTTGTGGCAGGGATAACCTGGCCGTGGGTAGAACACTGAGGTCTTGGGTGCTTCTGATGGTGGGTTGCTGAACACCCTCCTTATGTCCCTCTGCTTGACACAATAGAGGCTGTTCCTCCAGTCCCTAACCCCAGTGTAAATGTGGGAGAAGCAGGATTTGCCCTGGGAAGGAGAGGGCTGGTGCTGTCAACATTTTAAGGGTGGGTGCACACAACCAGCCTGAGCCCCAGTTCAAGGCAGTGAGCAAGTCCTCACTTATTTCTGGGTGGTTATTACAGCTGCTCTTTGCTTCTCTGCCCTTGGGGACAGAGCAGCTGCTCCCAGCGTGAGAAGCACCACAGCCAAGCTTTCCTGTGTCCTGGCTGCTGCCAAAGGGGAATTTAAGAAGGGCTATTGTCACCGTGCGTGGTGTGACCTGCCTGGGTTGTGTCCCTCAGGTAACAGCGGGATGGGCGCCTACCATGGCAAGCACAGCTTTGAGACCTTCTCCCACCACCGTGCCTGCTTGATCAAGGACCTGAAGATGGAGGTTGTGCACAAATTCCGGTACCCACCTGCCAGCCAGAAGAAGGTGGACTGGGCCAAGTTCTTCCTCTTGAAGCTGTTTAACAAGGGCCGAATGGGACTGGTGGTCTTGGCCCTGCTGGGGCTTGTGGTAGCAGTGGTGGTGAAGGTGAGCATTGGGTCTCTGCTGTCGGCATGAGCGGTGTCAGCCCTGCCTGGCCTCAGCCTCCATCACCACCAGTGTTCCCTTGTTTCTGTGCCTCTCTGGATGGTGCCCCCCAGACCAGAGGGAGGTGATGGGCAGCTGGGCAGTGTACCAGGCCTGGAACCCACCGCTCTGTCCCCGCAGTCCTAGTGCTGAGTTTTTTTCTTCTGCAATTTCATTTCTTCCAAGGCAGCCAGTGTGCTGGAGAAACAAATGAGAAATGCCTAAAGGATGGGAGCCCCAGGGTGAAGGCTCCAGCTCCTGCTGAAACATGGGAATCCAGACCTACACCAGCAGTGAGCAGCATTGGATGGAAGGAAGCAGACAGGAACCCAGCTAAAAGCTCTTGGGAGTGGGGGAATCATTTAGCACAGGGTAGCAAAACGAAGCCAATAGTTACTGAGCCCATTATCCACATACCACCATGGGTGATTCCCATAGAAAGCTGTCTCATACCAGCAGTAAGACTAAAATACTGTGGAAATTACTCGTGGAGACAGGCCAGGCTCATTGTCCCCAGTAGCCTGTCCAGAACAGAGGGAAAGAACATCCCATCCTTGAAAGGCCTCAATGGATGACATCTTGTTGCAGGGAAAAGCACTTTTAGCTCCCCAGTGAGTGCAAAGACTGCCTGAGGTGCCAACAAAGGCTTTTAGAGCTGTAGTTGCTCTACCCCAAGGACTCAGGGAGCACTAGGGACCATCACACTGCTGGTGCCATAGCATTTGGGGCCTCATGCAGACAGGGCAGTGCTGCAGCTGCAGCCCCAGGCCTAGGGAGGCCCTTGGTGAGAGCAGCCAGCCATCTCATCCATAACTGAATTTCCATTTTTTTATTGATTTACTGGGAGTCTTTTATCTCCAAGCTTGTAACTGGAAGCTGACCTTGTGCCTTGCTGAATAAACCCTTTGTTCGACTGCAAAGGCCACCTGGGGCAGAGCAAGCCCCCTTTGCTCGCTGCAGCCCCCAACGTCAGATGTTCCCCTGCTGTAGCCCAAGCCCTGCCCTCAGCCTGCACCCAAAGGAGCCAGCCCAAGCCCAGCGTGGGTTATCCTTTATTTGGGGTTTGTCACAGAGCAGCAGTGTGAGCCAGGCTGTGCTTGGCTCCGGTTGGCAGGTGACAGCCAGCAGCGTGGGCTGGAGAGGGGTACCCGTGCCCTTGGTGTGTGTCAGACAGCCCAGAGCAGCGTTTTTGGTGTTGGAGCGGATGCAGGACTTGATTCTGAGCCATGGCTGAGCAGATGCTGATGGGCCAGCCATGATGGGCTCTGACGGGACAGGCATGTGCTGGGCTCTGTGCTTTGTATGTCCATCCATCCTGGGGGGGGCTTTGCCCCCAAATCAACGTTCCCACAGTCCCTGGTGGGAGTCAGTGTTTGCTGGTTATCAGCTTTATGACAACGCCCAGTCCAAGTATTGCGACGGCTGCAGCTGCCGCCAGCCCCCGACGGATGATCAGTTCCTTGGTGGCCACAGCGGTGGCTGGAGGGGATGTGGCAGGTCTGGCATCCTGGGGCTCCAGCTGGTATGTTGGGTCCTCCAGCCTGGTGATGGCTGTGAGCACGACGCCCTTCTGCACATCCACTCCCGCTGCAAGGAGAACAGTGCAGTGTCACCAAGGGCTTTTTGGGGTGGGTGGAGGCTCTTATTGGGAGGGGTTTGTTTGAGGTCTGAAAGCATGTTACAAGCAGCCCAGAGCATGGAGGACTCCAGCCCTTGGTGGAGCTTTGATGGGACATGGTGTCTGCAAGGTGAGAGCTGCCCGGGGTGCCCCATCCCTCCAGGTTGTCCCTCCATCACCCTCCTGAGCCCACTCTTGTAACTGTTTTCCCAGTAACTGGGAAAACAATATTGCCAGCGCTACGCTGCACCCCCATTGCATGGGCTTGTTCCTGCCTTGTGTTAATCCTTGGGGACATGAGGATTAATTCCTGAGGATTAATTCTTGGACCCAAACCCACCACTACCCACAGTGCCCAGCTCCTGGTCATACCTACACATCCCTGCACTGCTGTGGCAGGGGGGTATGCGTGAGGTGGTGGGGCCGGCCCCACACCAGAGGGAAGCACCTTGCAGGAGGGTTCAGGGCCTGAGTTTGGCTCCTCTGGCAGTGGCTGGGTCACTCCTGCGCGGCACTGAGCCTAGGAGGGGGAATACAGCGGGTTTAGCTGGCAGTATATGCTGAGGGAAATCCCCACCAAACAAATGTGTCCCCTCTTGTGGGTTTCATCGGGATAGAAATGGGATCACAGCTGAAAGATCCCCAAAATGCCCAGGGGACGCTGGCTGGGAGCAGCCTTGGAGCTGCAGGAGCACAAGGTGATGCGCGGGACTGTGGGGTTGAGGTGCCTCAGTCACCCTATCTGCTTTGTGCTTCATGTCCCCAGCTGAGGGTGGCACGAGGCGCACAGGGAAGGCTTGAGGCCGTTATGGGAGGGAGCTGAACAAAGCGATGTGGCCGTGCTCATGGGAGCGCTGGGTTCTGCTGGGGGCACTGGAGGACAGCCCTGGGCAGCGCTGGCCCATGGGATTGAGCCCTTCACGCTGGCAGGGCGTGATGCTGCAGGTCGGTGGGTTACCTCCTCGGCCGCCTTCCTCCAGTCCAGGCGGAAGATGAAGGCGATGAAGCAGGTGCAGAGGATGGAGACACAGACCAGCATGCTGAGCCACAGCCCTGCAGAGGACGTGGCAGTGTCAGCCAGGGGCTGTGGCCAGCGCAAACCCAACCAAGAGAGATGGCATCTTTGGACAGTGAGTGACGAGAGGGGATGTCACATGGGGACGGGGGACGGGGCAGCCATGGGCACCTGCTGCAGAGCTGCCCAGCAGCGGTTATTTTTCCCAGTACCATTAAAGGCTTGCAGCAGTTGCAGGGGCCAGCCCAGCCCCTTCACAGTGCCCAGTCCCCAGCAGCCCTGCGGAGCCAGGTGGGGAGGGTCATGGCAAGCCATGGGTGGGGTGGGGGAGCCACTTCCACCCTTGGGGTAGTTGGGGCTGTGCATGCAGGGGGTTGGTACCTATGACGCCGATCCTGGCCACGAAGAGCAGCACAGCTCCCAGGGGCAGGCCCACACCATAGTAGCTCACAGCATTGAGGATTGCACCGAATTTCTGCTTGCCTATGCCTCTGAGCACCCCGCTGCAGGCACCCTGCCAGGGAGAGAGGGAGAGGGGCTGGGGCCAGGACTAGGCCTTGGCTGCCCCAGGGGCTCTGCCTGTGCCCGGGGGCTAGTGAGCCAGCCTGGTGATGGACTGGCTCCCCACCTCCACCTGGTTATTTTGTCATCCCTGAGTTGCCCTGTGGGTCAGCATCTCTTCATGCACTCAGTGTTTTCACAGGGGTGACCCCAGGAGCTCTGCAGGTCCCCAGTGTGTGTGCCAGTGCCCACCTACAGCCTGAGGGACCCTCAACCGACTGCCTCGTGATGCTGCTAACTCAGCACCATGGTCCCTTTACTGAAAGCACAGGAACATCCCCAGGGACTTACACACATGGCTTCAAACAAGTGGAAGACAACGTAGACAGGCATGGCCCAGGCCACCAAATCAACAATCTCCCTGGGGACAGAGAAGAGCCAAGGATTGCTTTTGGGAACCGACCTCTGTGCACCAGGGCCAGGGGACACTCACTTGTCACTGGTGAAGATGTATCCCAGCAAGTCCTTCGTGGCAGCCAGAACAGCCCCCACAGCTACACAAAACCCCCCTGAAAAACAGAGCAAAGTGCTGAGCCTGGCCCAGCTGTGCTGGGGAGCTCAGGAGGGAGAGAGCTGGGATAGAAGGGGGGACACAGATGTGTGCCACAGGCAGAGGACTGCAAACGCTCCCGGCTCCTGCCGTGCCTGGAGCAGCCCCGGTGAAGGCTCCCCGGTGTGAGGGCGGACTGACCTGTGCAGAGCAGGCTGGTGGAGGAGGATCTCTTGGCCACCTCGATGTTGCCAGCACCCAGCGCGTTCCCCACCTGCACACTGGCGGCAGTGCCAAGCCCCAGGGGGATCTGTAACCACAGGGCCAAGGCTTGTGTGTGCAACCAGGTAAGGGGACTATCGCGGTGACAGGGGAAGAGCCACCCAGCAGAGAGAGGGGGCTGGGCTCAGGATTTAACTTAAAGCATCTCCATGAGGAAGGATAGGTAAGAGCGGAGGGGGAAGACTGAAATTTGCTGGAGCTGATTTTAGCTGGGTGTCCATCCTGGGACTGTCCCTAAGGAGCCCTGGTCCAGAACCATAACCCCAGCCCTTACCATGTAAGCGACAACGGACACCTCGTAGATGATGGACTGGGCAGAGAGCTCTATGACGCTCAGCAGGCCTGGGGGAGAGGAGACGGTCAGCGCTGGGGGCAGGTGCCCAGCAGAGAGCCACCCTCTGACCCCTGTGACAGCTGCAGACATCGCGCTGGGTCTCGCACCCTGCCCACCTCCTTCCAGCTCCTCCCCCTCTCTGCTGACCTATCAAGAAGCTCCCAATTTCATAGGTCCACCACTCAATGCACATCATCAGCATGCTGGGGATAGCCAGGGAGGTGAAGCTGTCCCACTCCAGCAGGCACTCGCTGGACCAGCCTGCAGAGAGGAAAGATGTCACCTGACGGGTGACCAAACTGGCCACATCTTACACCCTCAAGAGCACCGGAGGCATCTGGAGGTGTCAGTCTGGTTTCAAGAGCCACCTGCACGATGCTCCTTAGCACCACAGGACATCTATCAGCAGAGCACGTACATCTGAGCTCTGCTGCCACCATCCTGTGGGCCACAGAGCCATGCAACCCTCAGCTCACCCCCCTCCCAGAGCAGAGCATCTAAGGACAACCTGGTGCTTACGTCTCTGCTCATCCGGCTTTGGGTCCAAACCCTACAAAGCCTCAGCAGAAAGTTTGATTTCTCCAGAATTAATGTTTACTGCCCAGCACGAGGCTCTGCCAACGCTCACGCCTGACGTGCTGCCACCGAAGCAGCACCACCTTCCTGGGGTGTACTGGGCTGAGGTTAATATTTCACTGTCAGGGCTTAACAGGATTCGTTTGGTAGACGAGGTGGAAGATTCATGAATTCCCATGACCCAAGCAAGACCCAAAGGAAGCTGAGGAGATGCCCTTACCTGCCCAGGTCTTCACGTGGAGCCTCTTGCCTATAATATACAGGAACAGGAAAATGGCTTGTGAATACTGAGCGACGGTGTTGGCCCAGGCAGAGCCCCTGCAAAGGAAATGAGAAAGGTCACTGGCATCCTGTGCACGCCTGCCTGGTCTCAGGGTCCCTGAGCGGAACGTCCTGCCATGTCCCCACGAGCACCGGATGCTTGGCCACGCCTGGTGGTGCTGATGTCCCCAAGAAGTCCCATTCCAGTGCCAGTGGTTGGATTTCCCCTCTGTGGGAGGCAGGTGCTACTTACGCAATGCCCATGTGGAGCACGTAGAGGAAGATGCAGTTTGCAATCACATTGACAACGTTGCCAACGATCCCGCTCAGCACCAGGGGCCACATGATCATCTGCAAAGAGGAGAGGATGGGGGCATGCTTCAGCAGGAAGGTGCAAAGGACCTGCCAGCCCCGCACTCCGCATCTTTCCCAGCCAAGAACCAAACCTACAATGCTTGCTTGGGAAGTGAGTGTGGTGGAGGTAAAGCCCTGACCTGGGGAAGCGTGAAGGGAGGTCCATCAGGCAGATGGATACACCTAGCTGTGGGATGGGATAATCTCTAGGGTCTGAGCTGCTCCAGGGCACCTGGGCAGTGGTGGAACAGCAAGGATAACCCCCCCAAAGCGTGTTTGTCAAGACAGACCCTGCACTGGGGGGGACCCACCTGGTTCTGCAGGTATCTCATCTCCAGGTTATACAGAAAAACTGCCTGAAAAGAAAATCAGAGGGTGAGAGGAGACCAGCATCGAGCAGCAGCTGCGGTGGGAAACAGGAGGAGGGTGGCTGGGCCCTGTACATGGCTGGCATCCAGGGTGCCCACAGACCCACCGGCAGTGCAGGGACAAATGCCATCACGTAGCGCTGGGTTAACCTGGGGGACAGCAGAGGCATAGTTAGCAAAGGTTCATGGCCATCGCCACCCCCCTTCGCAGCAACACCGTGCCGTGGAAGGATGAGGCAGCAGTGTCCAGGCCATGGGATCACCCTACCTGGAGACGTCGGGGTCCTGGTGGATGAGGAGCAGGAGCTGCTCAATGTTGATGAGGATGGCACAGCAGGGGAAGCAGCAGAGCAGGAGGATGAGGGTGGCACGCTGCAGGATCACCCCCACACGCAGCAGGTTCTTGCTGCCGTAGGTCTGCAAAACGAGAGGCCGGCAGTGAACTCTGTGGTGCTGTCAGCACACCGGTGCTGGGGGAACAGGGACCCTGTGGAGCATGGAGCAGCCCTGACCACCCTGGAGACCTCCCAGGAAGGATTAAATATTTCAGAGGGAGCACGGACCTCCCTGCTATGGGATTGCCACCCAGGGACAAGCTTCCCAAGCTCCGTGTGAAGCCAAGGCTCCATGCAGTGCCTGCGCAGCACCAGCTGATGCTGGAAACCCCTGTACCTCCAGGACAAGTGCCAGCATCTCTTACCCACCTGTGATATCAAGGTGTCACATGCTGAAGACAACCCATAACCTACAGAGATGGCAGTAACATTTATAACCTGGAAACGGGAGTAAAAAAACCCAAAGAGTGAATAGGAGCATTTAAGACTTTTAGGTAGGGAGAGGGGCTAAAAGTAAAAGCAGGAGTCTGGAATCTCCTCTGTCTGTGTCTGCCTCCATTCCCGTATCCCGGCCCAGCATCAGCAGGTGGGAGCTGGTTCCCGGTGCCGCAGCAGCCCCTGGGAATGCTTACAGCAATGGCCAGCGTGACAGAGGCCAGCTCCACTTTGCCCAGGTGGCCGCAGAATATGGAGCTGACAAGGTGTATCAGGAAGATCATCAGCTGGATCAGGATCTAAACACCGGGAAGAGGAGAGATGGAGATGAGCAGGGGTGGCCATGCCCCCTAGATGAGCACTCTCCCCACTCCATGTCCTTACCAGTGGCCCCGCCAGCACCAGCAGCTTCTTTGCGTCCTCCCAGAAGTTGTCCGGGACCAGGCGCTGGAGCCAGCAGCGTTTCTTCTCGTAGCTGCCTGGAGTGAGAGCGTGCTGGCCAGCGGCCATCACCTCACTGAAGCCGTTCTCCTCAGGGAGGTTCGCCTGCTTCATGCTCTGCCAGGGGAGTGAAACAACCTGCTTCCTCCACGCTCTGTTTAAACCACACTGCTGGGGTGAGCAATGTGTAACCACGGTGGGGTGAACTTCAGCCGGGGCCGGGCGAGCCGGCTGTGTGCTCCCTCTGCCAGCAGCTGGGATGGTGATGGGAAGCACGGGTGGTGGGGAGCCTGGTGAGGGTGCTGTGCACCACAGTGGGCAGCTCAGAGGAGCCCAGACATGCTGTAAAAGGTGTTTGCTGCCTGCCCTGAGCTAGCATAGGGGCTGAGCCTTCCCAAATCACCCCCACGCGCCTTCATACCTCTCTCCTGCTTCGCTGTGGCTCGGCCAGCCGGCAGACTGGAGGGTTGTCCTCCTCTTCCAGTGGCGATGGAGGGTTCATGGCTCTGTGTGCAACCTCCTGCAAGCTACTGCTGGCAGTGGAGGGACTGCTGCTGTCTCAGCCCCTCTCATCGCAACGTGGTGGTGGCCAAGACAAGCTGGCCCCATTGGCTCCAGCTGTCAGCCTCGCACAGCGTGTCCGCATTGGGTTTCACTGACACCTCTCCACCGGCCAAATATAGCATCCTGCCTTGGCCTGGCACAGCGGAGCTGCTGCAGTGGTGTGGACCCTCTCCTGTGCAGAGCAGGAGGTGGGCTCTGGTGGGATGAGGTAGCTCCTGGGGCGCAGAGCAAGGCAGGCTTCCTCCTCTCCCCAGGCTCTATCCGGAAGCTATCTGGACCCTGAGCAGGGCACAGTCTGCCACATCCTCTCACAGCTGGGCAGAGGCTGCTGTGTCAGATTGGAGAGCTCGTTTGAGCTCCTTCATCTCCTGTCTTTCCCTTCCCAGGCCACAGGTGACCAGCACCCCATGCCAGGAGTGTTGTGGGGTGGCTGGGATGGGGCCGTGCACCAGCTCTACCTCCAGCAGCTGAGCCTGTGTCACCACAGTGCCCTGTCTGCACACAGCCACAGGTAAGAGCCCAGGACGGGTCTGGGGCAATTTTGGGATGATGCCATGGGGTTGTGCACTACATCACCCTCCTCGCTGTGGCTTGGCAAGGGGTATGGGAGCAATTGAGATGCCCAAACCCTGCTTGTAGGTGAGGGGAGCAGTGTGTTCTGTAAACCTAGCTGGAATAAGCCCCTGGCTGCCACTAGACCTATGGTCAGCCCCAAACTGCAAGGCCAGTGCGCTGAGGCTGTGCCCTGTGTAAGCCGCCCATGGTGCACAAACCCGACCCCTGGCTCCCCTCTGACAGCTGAGCTGTGCCAATGACCGGGGTCACACTTGCACCACCTTAACAGCCTGATGTTTACTCAGAAAACTTTATTGTATCAAAATCCCACCTTACAAAAGTGCAAAGAAGAGTTACTTTAGGCCCTGTGCCTGCCATGCAGCAGGGAGAGCAGGGCCAGCGAACAGCACCCAACGCCCCAGCAGCACTCAGGAGTCACCATCTTCCAGAAAAACCCACCTTGCTCTGTGCTGTGGCAGCAGAAGCAAGTGGGCTCTGCCTGGCTGTGATGCTGGAACAGACTGGTGCTGTGGGCAGCAAGAGCCTCTGCTGCTAGCAAGTGACTCAGACAGATGCCCCAGGGAGCAGGAATCAGGGCAGCAGCACAAGATCCCCGTCTCCTTCCCAGGCCAGCCCCAGAATACACTCCTGCCTGCTCCGAGGGACATCCCGGTGCAGGTCAGGAGAGGGACCACCTCTCAAGCACTTCCTTCCCAGGTGCCACATCCTCACCCCCTTTAAGAACTCTGCGCGTGGGATACAACATTGTGAGTTAACCAGAAACTGAGCGAAGGGACTCTACAAGTAACTGTGGGGGAAACTCCTTCCCCTGCACCATCCTCCTGGGACGTTACCACGTGCCCTTCCGCTCTGTGCACAGGTCCTCAGTCTCACTGGTTCTAGCCATTGCCAGTCAGGAGCCGGACCAGTATGCCCACCAGCAGGACAGCAATGGCGGCGCCAACAGCCAGTGCCCGGCGGACAATCAGGGCCCTCCATACCACGGAGGGAGGGGCAGGGATGGCAGCAGGTTCCATCTCTGTGATGAGCTGGTGGTCAGGTTGCCTCTCACCTCCCACAATGCTCTCAGGAAGAACCACAGTGTCCACGGTGTCTGTGTCAACAGAGACGTAATCTGTGCAACAGAGAGGTGAGTGTGGCAGGGAAGCTGAGCTGCTGAGCCAGGGTATCCTGCTGTGGCGCTGTACCAGCACTAGTGACAGTCCTGAGGGTCCATTCCCAAGGCTCCGGGACAATGACCATGCTGGCAGCAGACACGGGCTGGCAGTCCAGGCTGGAGCAGCCAGGGTGGTGACAGGTAATAGGGTACGAGGTACCTTGTACCCCATTACCAAGTAACAGGAGAAGCACTGCTGCCTGGGACCAGCACCAGACCCTTTCTAGCCATCTGGGCCTGACGCGGCTGCCGTGACTGTGAAGGAAAGGATGGGCTGGGTGGAGATTCTGGGCTCCCTCCCAGTTGTACATACCTACAGCAGATGTTTTGTTAGCAGCCGTGCCATTGGAGCTCACATCTTCCAGTTGTTTTTTCAGTCCAGCTCGGACTTGAGCCTGAAAACACAGGAGAGTTGCTCTTCTCAGAGTAAGGGTGTCCTGTCTGGCCAAGGCAACCTGAACCTCCGCCCTCCCAAAACAAGCAGGCTCAGCACCGAATTGTTCCCGCGCTGTAGGGAGTAACAGATCCCATTTCACTTCTCCCTCCTCCCAGAGGGCTGTGGCATTGTACTGAGGTAGGAACTCACTGGAATACCTCTTCAGTTACTAGAGAGGGTACAAGACTCACCTCTTCAGCAGCTTTCTTCCAATCCATGCGCATGACAAAGGCCGAGAAGGACAGGGCTTGCAGAGAGATGCAGAGGATCATCCCCACCCAGAGGCCTGCAGAGATGGAGAGCTACTTCAGGGAGAGCATGAGAAAAGCTTTTCACTGGCTACTGCCAAAATGCCCAAGAACTTCAGCGGTGGGGTCAGGTGATCACCCCATGTCTAACCCAGTCTTGATGGGAGAGCTGCCCAAGAGGGACAGTGAGAGGAAACAGCTCCTGGGGGGTCCTATGCTGGGAGCAACCCTGGATTTACTGGGACACCGATGGAGGCTACTCATAGCCTGCCTCAGCTGAATGGTCTGTGACCCAGCCCCACGGATGCAAAGGAAGATCCAAGCACAAGTCCCAGGGCTGAGCCTCCCAGCACAGGGCCCAACCCCGCGGCAGCAGCGCCAGCAGCTCACACAACACCAGCACCCCAATGCCAAACAGAGGACACACGTACCTAACACCCCCATCTTAGCTGCAAACATCAGGGAGATGCCGATGGGCAGGCCGATGGCGTAATAGCCGATGGCGTTGGCAATAGCACCCATCTTCTGCTTCCCTGTGCCCCGCAGCACGCCGCCGCAGGTCGCCTAAGGAAAGCAGGCAGAGGGATGGCTGCGTGGGACAGCATGTGCTATGGGGGGGGTACCACTGCAGCACTGGGGAACCCACTGTGCTGTCCCATGGCACCAAGAGGCAGCGAAGCCCCATCACGGAGAGCATGGTGCCGGGTTCCTCTCACTCTGGCTGCCAAGCCAGGTGCAGACCACAGAGCAGGTGCTGAGAGGCATGCCAGCCAGGTGCAGAACACAGAGCTGGCACTGAGAGGCATGCCAGCCAGGTGCAGAACACAGAGCTGGCGCTGAGAGGCATGCCAGCAGTGGCACGACAGGAGGAAACAGGCTGGGATCACTATGGTAGATGTTGTATGATCACTGCCACGATGCTGTGAGTACCTGACTGCTCTGGAGACCCTGCTGCTCGCTTGTGCTGCTCTGACAAGCTAGTAAGAAGCTGAAGCCTTAAAGGAGGAGATCTGGGTTGTTTTGCAGCGATGCCCATGGGCAAGTACAAGCACAGGGGACACCGAGGTGCTGCACGTAATGCAAGCAGCTGCTTTGGTAGTTTATCAGTTTGCTTTTCTGTGTCACTTTAACAGGTCAGGAGCAAGTTAGAAGTAGCTTTGCACTCCCCATTGCACCCCAGCCTGCAGAGAGGAATCGCTTCACATGCTGGAATACTCACTGCTGCTGCATCAAACAGGTGGAACGGAGCAAAGATGATCATCACTTTGGACACCAAGATAACGATCTCCCTGTTGGGAAGATGGACGTACTGATCAGGGGAAGCAGCAGGCTCTGGTCCCAAAGGACTCTGGTTTGGACACGTCTGCCTCAGCCAGCTGCAGAGCCTGATCCCAGTCCATGACACCTCAGGGGATACGTACAGCTTGGGTACCACCATGGTAGTGTCCCAGTGTCAGCAGCATCCATGCTGCCCAGTGACACTGGGCAGTGGGGAGGGACTTTTGAGGAACATGGTTGCCAGGTGGTGGTTTATGAACTCTGTCAGCAGCTCCTGCAACATGAATCCCCCCCTCCAGTAAGGTAAGAATACATAAAAGAAAGCTGTTAACCCACTTGTCATTGGTGAAGATGTATCCCACCACATCCTTCAGGGTTCCCAGTAATGTAGCAACCACAACAGCAAAAATTTCTGAAAGAAAAAGAAACAGTCAAGTGCCTTGCCCCAAGGACAGCAAGTCCTACTCTGTTATTCTGCTCTGCAGGACCTGGGCTGACCTGTGCACAGCAGTGCAGTGATGCAGGAGGTCTTTGCTTGTACCACATCTCCCGACCCCAAGGCATTGCCCACTCTGACACTCGCAGCCACACTGAAGCCCAGAGGCACCTGAGTAGCCGGAAACAAGGAGGAGGTGAGAGGCAATAGTGCTTGTGGCAACTTTCTTCTTCACCAGCGGGGAATTTGGGGAACATTGACATTGCTGCTGTAAAGGGAGCCTCCACCTGCAGCACACCCCTGGATGTGCAGCTACACCGCAGGCCTGAGAGTCATCACACACCCGGTACTGACTCCTGCTTCCCTCCCCAGCCAATGTCTGGGGCATCCTCCCAGGCTGATACTGGATTAATACACCAGCCCTTACCATGTACGCCGCAGAGGAGAGCTCGTAGATGATGGACTGTGCACCCAGCTCCACCACACTGAGCAGCCCTGGAAAAGATTTGTCACGTCCCATGTTAGGTCAAAGGCAGTGACTACAGGGTCCCCATCAAACAGATCTGCACCCTGCTGAACCTACCCTGCAGGCGATGGCAGGACGTGCTCTGGGGACACGCTCAAGCAGCAGCCACCAGAGCAGGCTGGAAGATGACCTGCTAAAGCAGAGGGTTTGGACTCACCTGCCAAGAAACTCCCAATTTCGAAGGTCCACCATTCAATACACATCATGAGCATGCCAGGTACAGCCAGCCGGATGAAGGAGCCCCAGTCCAGGAGGCAGTCCCTGGTCCAACCTGCCATGAGAAGGTGAAGCAGAATGAGCGTGTGTTCCTGCTCTCCTCCATCAAAGGGGAGACAGCCACCACAAGCTGCAGGTCCCAGGACATCAGCCTTGTCTTGCTGCACCGTGGTGCATTCCTGAGCCAGGGTGATCAACAAGAAAGTTATCTGGGGCTACAGTAAGGCCTTGGGGTTGTGGTACAGCATCTACCTGCTGTGAGGGGACAGTAATCCCAGTCAGCCCCACACCATGGGGGCTGGTAACAGTGCCAAATTCCCAGGGCAAGACACCAGTATTTTGAAGGATTAAGCCATGAACAGTACCTCCCCAGGTCTCCACGTGGATCTTCTTCCACCACACATAAAGGAAGAGGAGAATGGCCTGGGTGTACTGAGAGACAGTGTTAGCCCAGGCAGAGCCCCTGGGGAGAGAGACAGGCAGATTTCAAACAACGTTCTCCTCCACCACCTCCTCTGCTACAGCAGGAGAGACCTCATGGCACCCATACAAGCCTTGCTGCAGATACAGGGTAGACCCCCCAGCCTCACCTTTCCAGGTCAGTTGGCTGGGGGGCAGAGGGGAGCAGAACCAGGCACCCAAGACACCCCCAAGCAAGCCCCTGTACCCGGGGAGAGGCTGTCACCACCTCTGCTCACACTTACACCATGCCCAGCTTCAGTGCATAGAGGAAGAAGGCGTTCATGGCCACATTGAGGATGTTGGCTGCAATCCCCGTCAACACCTGGGGCAAAATGATCGCCTGGAAGCCAAGGAAAGACTTTGGAGTTTCCTCCCCCAGCACTGCCCAAGCCCCCAATCCAGTGAACACAAGGGACACCATTCATCATCGCCCCAGGAGGAAACCAAGGCAGCAGCTCCTGACTTAGATATCGATGGACTAGGTGTTAGACATGCAGGAGGCAGCATGCAGGGCTCAGGAGCTTGTGCAACCACAAAACACGGAGCTGGGAGGTAGCAGTGAAGAAATGGGCAAGAGGAGGGCAGTTCCCATGAGCTCTCCCTGCCCTGCAGGGATGCCTGAGGGCTCTGCATCCTCAGCTCTCCCCAGGAAAGGATGAACTTAGTTCCCCAACTTTATCCGTGTTCCTAGGCATACCTGTAGCCCACAGCCCAGAGCCTGGTTGGTGATACGGTACCTGGCTGAGTAAGTATCTTGTCTGCAGCTGGTACAGAAATGCCGCCTGTAAAAGTCAGGATTTGTTGCATCAGCCCCACTGCGCTGTGGTTGACAGCCAGATACCATAACTCTCACAGGTAAATCCTTCCCTCAGGTCATCTCACCATCTTCCCAGGGGGCATGCTGCCTGACACCAGGCTCTTGTGCTCCAGCTGAAGCTGGCATCTGCCAGCACTGGCTGTGCTCAAGCCAAGAGTAACTAAAGGCACCTCCCATTCCCACTGGGAAGAGAAACCAGTCTCCAAATGACAGCTCCCCTGTGCTTCCTCACCAGCACAAGACAGCCTGGAAGCCCTGGAAGAAAGCATTAACCTACAGACACCCATTCCCCAGGCTCGTAGAAGAGTCTCTTCAGAGCCAGTGTCCAGCTGCCCGTGGAGCAGCCAGCTGCAGCTTTATCTCAGAGCTAAGTGCCAGCCCTGGAGCCCTGGGTTCCAATGTCCATCCCCAACTGCTTGCACAGGAAAAGCCTTTGCACAGCAAGATGAAAGAGTGCATGTTTGCTGGAGCAGCAGCTGCTGGCCAGTGCACATCTGTTAAAGGCACAAGATCAAGGGGCACATTGTAAAATCCTAAACTATGCTATCTCGTGACCCACACAGCAAAGACCCTCCCTCCTTTCCCCAAGCATCACTGAGGGATAAAGAGCTTCTAACAGCTTTAGCAGCAACTTACAGGAAGTGCTGGAATAAAGATCATCACGTAGACCTGAGTTAACCTGGAAAGAGAGTTGTTTCCCCAGTTAATGACACAGCAAAGCAGGAGTCAAGCCAAGCAGCGTTGCACACAAGCTCTGCAGAGCCTTGATTTCAATGCTACGTGGCAAGCCACCCTGATCCAAAAGGGCTCGATCCCCCTCCCCTGACCTGGAGACCTCGGGGTCCTGTCGGATGAGCAGCAGGATCTGCTCGGTGTTGACGAAGAGCGCCCAGCAAGGGAAGCAGCAGAGCAGCAGGATGAGGATCCCCCGCTGCAGGATGGTGCCCACCTGCTTCAGGTTCTTGCCACCGTATGTCTGAGTCAGGAGAGAGGACCGAGGTGAGCCTCACAGGGAACCAAAGTGTCTGGGAAGATGCTCAAAGGCAGCAGGCTGATTAAATGCATTTCTCACACGTTAATGCCTGGCTGGCTGGGTATGAGTGGCTCCTGGGTGGAACACAGGTCCCAGGTATGACCCTGGGTTCTTTGGGAGAGCTGCAGGGAGGAGCAGGCTCCAGCCTGCACATCTGTAGCCCCATGCTGGCTGGAAGCTGCCCTCCTCCCACACTTTGTGCCCAAATCCCACTGCACAGGCATGAGACACCACCAACTGAACCCTGCCAGGCACAAGGATGGAGGAGCTGCTACCCACCTGGGACATCAGTGTGTCGCATGCTGAAGCTAATCCAGAACCGATGGAGATGCCCGTCACGTTGATAACCTGGAGGAGAGATGAGGGACTTTGTTTGCAAGGGAGGGTGATGGGAAACCTGCCCCAAAGCACTATGTTCCTCCCAGCTGGGGGGAGACAGTCTTGCCATGAGTTTTTGGGAATTTTCCAGCCCTTCTCTGTTTCTCAGAATAACACTTTCTTGTTACCCAAATGGCCTCTTCCGTCCTCTGGTATGGAAAAGGATTCTCTAGCAAAGGGTGACTATCTGGAGGACCACAGTGTCCTCGCATATTAATTCCTACAGGTTGGGGGATTTGGGGTTTTTTTTGTGGTACATAATGGGTATGTTTTAAATCAGAGTACTCAATACATACAGACACAGCCAGCGTCACAGCATCCAGCTCAGCTTTCCCCAGGTGGCCACAGAAGATGGAGCTGACCACACTGATAAGGAGCCCCAGCAGTTGGGCAACAAACTAGGATGGGAGGAAGAAAAGAGGCAAGATGAAGACTCATTAGGACTTGAGGAACACCACCCCTCCCCCAAGAGTTGGACTATGAACAGTCCGCCTTCCCGGTGTCACTGCAGCGCCTCGCCTTGAGGCCAGGGCTCTGCTGCCCCAGGAACCCATCCCTGCTCTGCACACCAGCACTGCTGGGGCAGAGAAGCCAGCTCCAGGACTCACATGGGCTCTCAGTGGCTTTGTCTTTCACAGCAGGCCTGTACCTGTGGTGGTACACAGCCAATCTGCCAGACAACCTTGTTTACGCAGGGCTTAATGGCTTCACTGGAAATCCTCTTTTCCAGGGTGAAAGATGCATTGGGAGGGAAAATAGAAAAGTCCCACTGCTTTTCTACACTTCTGTGCATCTGTGGAAAAGTCTCCTCCCAAACCACAATGTCCTCTCCTCCTGGAGAGACACCAAGCCCAGCCTGCTTGTTCCTTGCCAGGGGCTACAGCAAGGCTTAACAATGCAGGGATTGCACTCCAGGCCTCATTTTCCCTTGGCAAGAGGATGGTCCCTCTGCATAGAGTCACAGCTCGGCTAGGACCAGATGCTAAGGAGTGGTTCTGAGGGGTGGGCATGGCTGGGCACCATGACCAGGGTCTCACATTCCTTTCCATCCAGATCCCAGTGCTGCTGGAGAACAAGCTGCTGCAGGGCCAGAGGAAGAACAGCACAAAACATTCTCCTCTCCAGACCTCCCATCACTGCCTGAAGACACACGCAGTCCTTCTGCCAGGCCCGGGCACGTTCAAGTTGCTGCTGTAATTCCCACAGGAGGGGTCCATACCTCCACAACTCTTTGACGTGAAATGAGCATTAAGGGATGACAGATTTGGGGTTATCTGTCCCCGCAGAGGACAGAGTGGTGTGCCACAAGTGCCACAGCTGTGGGGCCAGAGCTAAGGGCTGAAACTACAGGAACTGAAACCTGGCTGTACTTCCTCAGCTGCCTGGTCGCAGCAGGTCGCTGCTTTGATGTCAGGAAGGGCGCCTCTGAAAAGTTCATCAGTCTGTACTTATTTAATGACTAAGATTTCAAAGCACAAAACTTCACGTGGTAATGGATTTAGCCCAGAGCGGTGGGACACACTTCCCTTGGCACAAGTGGCACTGCTAAGGGCTGCCGCCTGGTTTCCCGGAGCAGTTTGGGAGGTTTGGGAGTTTATCCCCCACCCCACCCCGTGCCCATCACTCCCCTCTCAAAGCCAGCTCCTGCTGGACAGCAACAGGGACTCCTGGGGCAAAGAATAAGCGCTGGGATGACAATTAAGGAATGAATGGCAGCGTTTCCATCCTGGCTGTGCCTTCAGGTTAGCAGGGAAGGGCTACGGGAAGGAGGGACCGGGCTGGCCCCTGCCCGGGCCGGCGGGGGAGAGGCGAAACCCCGGGCCGCGGAGCCCTGAGCGGGGGTGAAGGGGGATGAAGCGGCGAGGCGGCCGGGCAGGGCTCAGCCCGCTCCGTACGCCCTCCCGGTGCCGGCTGGGGCTCCAAGGTTCCTCGGTCTCTCCCGTGGTCCTCTCTTTTCCTTGTCCCGCGGCTCATAACTCCGCTCCGGCGGGAGGTGGCCTGGGCACCCCCCACCATCCCCGTCCTCCCCCCC
>VZTU01011498.1:320-24230 GCA_013400835.1 Zapornia atra
AAAAAATAAAAAAAATACTGTGACCAAAAGCCCAGACTGCATTCCAGAGGTCTAGGAATAGCTTGTTTTCTTATTTGCAGTAGGTAAATTTGAAGTCTGTGAGGCATTCCACTGGTTTTTAAGGATGTCTCCAGTTTCTGCTCAAAAATTCATTTTGCTTCTTTTTCTACATGTAAAATTTACTTTATTATTAAAAAAACTATTTCTGAGATCGAATTTTGAGCAACTGCAGTTGCTATCCATGCCTTCTTTCTGTTACTGTTTCAGTCCTTGGTTTTGGTTCACAGACTTTGGTACAATATATTGCGCACATATTGTAAGTCGCTGAAGTTTGTGACTTACAGGTTTGTAAGGTGTAGCAGTAAACCACATTACACAGTACTGTCTTTTCCTCCTCCTGCTGTATAAAGGATTTCTTTTAAACATAAACTGAATACTGTCATTCCAACAAGTCTAAACTATAAAAAGGACAGGTTATAGGGTGTTTGAAATTACAACCTTAGGGCTCAATTTAGAAGCTTCTCCAAACACTGTTTTGATTTACGTGCTTCCTTATTGAAATGTCTGCTAGAGTTCTTTTTCTTTCTTCATTAATGACTTCAAAGAAATACATGCTTGAACTCCTAAATATATTGAACTAATTTAAATTATCTTAAAACACCCAGTGACTGCTCAGCAAACCAGAAAAAGCAGAATGTGCTTCTAGAAAAAATGTAGTATTTAGTGAACTGTGCACACAATTAAAAAATAAACACACATCTAATAAAGAATACCCTCAATACATATACATGTAAGTTTGAAAAATCTCTAAATACCATAGTAACTTAGAAACATAAAAATAAATTCAAAATTTTAAAAAAATGTTTTCATGGCATAACATTTACTCTTTCTGTTTATTTATTTATTTGTATTTTTAGTAATTCCTTGGGGAGAAAAATAAAAGGAAAAAAGCAAACATTGCACCGTCCAACAATGAAACAATTCAGATCTACAAACAGCAGTTTATGGTATCATTATGCCATGTTTGACTTAATGCAAAACAAAAATCTTAGTACAGCATTTCCCTCTATAGGGATTTTCTCTATTATAGAATTTCTGAAAAGTAAAACAAGATTTCATTTTCTTATATTGTACACAAAACTAAAAATGCATCTTAAATGTAGGTATATTTGCAGCTGTGACATTTATTTTGTCACTAAAACAGGTAATTATAAACCAAATCAAAATTTCTATTTTCAAATTAGATGACTGATAGTGACAACTTATTGCCAAAAGCAACACAAAACTAATTGCTCACACTATTTGCATAGGCTAATACATGTTGAATCACAAAACAGATCAAACAACCTTATGCACATACTAAAACATTTGCATCTTGCAAACAGTATCTACTGAGATCATTTATCATGGTAGGAATAAGCTCACTACCATCTCAGGGCCACTAATAAAAGCCTGTATTTTGAAAACATCCTATTCTGTGGTGCCAGCTGGTTTGTGAATTATACTCAGCAGCCTGGCAGAACTTGTTCCACTGAACTTCTGGAAAATGGCATTCCTGCCAAACAGACCTTTTTGAAGCTTGTGTTTAGCCCCACATTCAAGCAGCCTATAGAAGTGCTGCAGCCCTTGGTTCTTCATGAAACAAATCTACCTCTCTTAGTAAAGCAACAAGGATTTCATAAAGCTGGGGATAGTACTGTGAAGCTGGCAGCATTGCACTTTTCCAGCTCACTCCACTACCTTGAATCATGATGCTGCTGAACATTCTTCTTGTTTCCAGCAATTACACGTTCCTCTAATTTCTCAACACTTTCTGAGTCCTTGGCAGGACTCACTGCTCAGTGCTATTTTTAGAACCTCCAGCAACAAATACCATAGGTACCTACCCTTACACACTGTTTAATGACAGGACGGCATAGCTGTTTGGAACCACTGAGCTTCGCGCACTACTTTCAAACAGAGGGAAAGATGCTTCTGAGCAATGGGCAAACACCCTGAGTATATGTGTCGCAGGAATTACTGGAGACAGCAAATGAAGGAAAAGAAGTGACAGACAGCTCACTCTCTGGAACTGAGCATGCTGTAACCCCTTTTGTATGGGCAACCAAGAAACTCGATGAGCTATATCAGCTTAACTGGTAAAAACAGAATTGAAGCCAGGAGCTAAACTGGTAAGACAAAACCAGTGTCCTATGAAACTGGAAGCCTGCACTGGACTGGAGCCTATTATGAACAATTTCCTCAAAAATTGACTAATACAGGAGTGTGTATTTGGAACATAATACTCCAATTTTACCTATTAAAAAAGCCACATTCACTGGAGGATGGTACAAGATTTGAGAGTTATCAATCAAATGGTAGTGGATGTCCAACTGGTGGTGCCTAATCTGCGTATTTTGTTAACTACCATAATTGACTCCAATGTTTATGCTACAGTGTTAGATTTGAAGGATACTTTCTTCTGCAGTCCTTTAGAAGAACAAAGGCAGAAGTTGTGTGCCTTTGAATCAAAAGTCTCACGACAGGACAGAAAATACAGGCATGCTGGACAATCTTCCTCAAGGATTCAAGAATAGCCCTGCAATTTTTGGTAGTGTACTTGCAAAGGAACTGAAACAATGGCAAGGTAAGGATGCTCATCTTACCTTATCACAGTATGTAGATGATACACTGCTGGGGTAGACACAGCTGCAGAATGTAAAAAGGCAACCATAAGCCTATTAAACTTTTTGGGACAGCAGGAGACAGTCAGGGAAGAAGGCCTTCCGAATCTGACAAAGCCTTTTGAACTGTATGTTCATGAAAGGGATTATCAGGCACTGGGAAACAGCTGGCAGCTTACTTTTCAGAACAAGTAGACAAAGTGAGCTCCAGGTGGCCAGGATGCCTGAGGGCAGAGGCCACTGCTGTGTTATTGATACAAGCAGCATGAAAATTGATTTTGGGACAGCAAATCGCTGTGTATGTACCACATGATTTTTGCAGGAAGGGGATCACTTCTTGTCTCCAAGCAGAACGATAAAATACCAAGCAATACTGCTCAACAAAGGCGACATCATAACAAAGGTGTCCTAGTGCCTGAAATCCAGCATCTCTCTTACCCCTACATGAAGAAGAATTAGCACATGATTGCTTGCAAACTTTCAAACAGGTATACCAGTTTTGCACATCTGAAAGTTGTCCCTTTACAAGATTCTGACTGGAAACTGTTGACTGACAGAAGCAGTTTTGTTATTGAGAGAGTGAAAAATGCGTGCTATCATTACTCTGGAAGAGGAAATAGAGGCAAAACCAATGCCAGTGAACACTTCTGCACAGAAGGCTGAATTGATTGAGCTAATACAAGCTTTGGATATGTCAGAAAGGAAGCAAACCAATGTTTATATCGATTTGAAATGTGTCCTTGGAATAATACATACACATGGCACAGTCTGGAAGGAGAGGGGATTACTATCCTCACAAGGAAACCCCATAAAATGCAGCAGGGAAATCTTGGGATTGCTTGAAGCAGTCAACAGACTAAAAGAAGTGTCAGTAATGCACTGCAAAGCACATCAATCCAGACAGACTGACATAATAAAATGAAATCGAAAGGCTGGTAAAATTGAAAAAGTTGCCTTAGTCACAAATATAGCAGACAGTCCCTGCATATACAAGAAAAGAAGATAAACTGGCTGAGTTTCTAAAGTACATAAAGAGCCCTGAAGGATGGTGGAAAACTCCAGATGGACAACGCATACTTACCCCTCAAATGAGGGAAATGAATTCACAGTACTACTAATAAAGAAGCTGAAGCCTTAGTAGAAATGGTAAGAACATATGCAAAGGCGTTAATATGTTGAAGATTGCTAAAAGGTGTCACACAAAGATGTGAAATTTCTTTGAGAAATAATCCTTAAGTTCAGAAAAGATCCTTACTGGGACAGGTAAAAAGAGGCTCCATGCCTGGGAATCACTGGCAGACTGATTTCTCAGAGTTAACAAAATCCAAAGGGTATAAATATCTATTAGTAATTGTTGATGCCTTTTCCGGCTGGCCAGAAGCTTCCTCAGGTCACACCAACAAAAAAGGAAGTAATAAAAATGCTTCTGAAACAGGCAACACCTAGATTTGGAGCTTATCAGAGTTTCTCATCAGATAGAGGACCCCAATTTACAGCAGAAATCATTCAAGAGGCTTCTTAATTTTTACAGATTAAATGGGATTTACATACTCCCTGAGACCGCAGTCTAGTGGAAAAATAGAAAGAGGCAAATAATCAAACAGGAAATTAGGAAATTATGTCAGGAAACACAGATGAAATGGACTGAGGCTGTACTACTGACACTACTAAGACTCAGAGTAACACCTAGAGCAAAAGAGAAAATTAGTCCATTTGAAATATTGTATTGGAGGCCTTATGTTTCCAACCTGACAGGAAAAGACAGTCAGATGCACCTAAAAAGGGCATACAATTTGAGTGATTATTTCCTATCTTTGGGCAAGGTCATTAACCCTCTTCATAGACATAACCACATTAAAGCACCATGTCTTTGGATTCACCAGTGTGTAACATCAGGCCTGGAGGCTCAGTATTACCTAAGAACATGGACAGATGAGCCACTCATGGAAGGGAACCTACCAGGTGCTGCTAACTATAGATATTGCAGTGAAGCTCAAGGGCATCAAGTCCTGGATCCACTATATGAGACTAAAGACGACACCTTCTCATCTTTGGCCATCTACACAAAAGGAACCTTTGAAGCTAAGGCTAAGTTTCATTTAATGGACTGTACTTAGAATAATGCTGAATCATTTCTCTAATTAGGGTACATCCAGGAAAACATTTACTATGAGCACTTTGCTGGCTTGGATAGGATATGGCCATTTTCAAATTCTACTACCAAAAGTGTGACAAAATCAAAGCCCTTTGGGAACTTTTAGCCAGAGTAAGTAACCAACGTGTCCTCCTCTGATATTGATGCAGGAAATTCAATGGGAGAGATATATTGCTCCTGTTTAGGAGTTCAACCACCTTGGAATTATTAAAAAACTATACAACATTTAAAGTTTTTTATATCAATCTGACTTAGAACAACCTGTATAGTATGGGAAAGTGACTAAAATCAAGGAGAGAGGAATGCCAAGAGTTAAAGTACGAGGGATCTTTCCAGCTTAACATTGTGTTCATTTTGTAAATTGTAGCTCAAAAGGGGAAAACCTGGCATGCCTTCAGCCTCCTCTAACCTGTAATGAAACCCAGAATCTGGGTTATGCATGGGCCTATGTTAAATTACCTCTAGGATGTCTTTTACTTTGCGAATGGCTGGCTTAGACTTAAATACTGGCTAATGTAACTGGAGGCCCTTGTGCCATAGGAAGATTAGCTCTTTCATTATTAAATAAGGAAGATCTGGAGCATGGCAAAAGATCAAAAAGAGTTATCCATCAATTTGCCTGAAGACTATGACTCCCAAGTTATCTTGCACAGCAATAGTGCAATGGTAGCTGCTGCAATACTGACACCAGGAGTTGGAATAGCTATAAATTACAACACATTAAAGAAAATTGCTTATGCCCTGGTAGAATATACAAACTATGGATCTCAAGCTCTAGCAACCCTTGGAGTGGAATGGCTCAAATCAGAGAAGCTACACTAGAAAACCAGGCAGCTATGGACTACTTATTAGTGACACGGTCATGGGTGTGAAGAATTTCAAGGGATGTGTTGCTTCAATCTTTCTGACAATTTGCAACTAATAGAGAAGAAACTCCAGTAGCTGAAAGAACTAGCTTCTAAACTTTCAGAAAAAGAATTAGACCTTTCTTCCTTTAGCATTAATCCATTCCTCCTTGTCTTGCCATTGTCTACCCTTTTAAAAAGTTGATTCTCCTCCTGTTTGTATGCTCCCTTCAGGTACTGGAAGGCTGCAATGAGGTCCCCCAGCAGCCTTCTCTTCTCTAGGCTGAACAAGCCCAGCTTCTTCAGCCTCTCTTCGTAGGGGAGGTGCTCTAATCATCTTTGAGCCCTCCTCTGAACCCTCTCCAACAGTTCCACATCTTTCTTGTATTGGGGGCCCCAGATCTGGACACAGTACTCCAGATGGGGCCTCACGAGGGCAGAGTAGGGACAATCACCTCCCTGTCCCTGCTGGCCACCCCTCTTCTGATGAAGCCCAGGATACCATTGGCCTTCCGAGCTGCAAGAGCACGCTGCTGGCTCATGTTAAGTTTCTCATCTACCATGACACCCAGGTCCTTCTCAGCAGGGCTACTCTCAAGGAGCTCTTCTCCTAGTCTGTATCTATGTCTGGGATTCTTCCAGCCCAAGTGCAACACCTTACACTTGGCAGTGTTGAATCTTCCTAGGTTCACCTGGGTCCATCTTTCCAGCCTGTCAGGATCCCTCCTTTCCTTCTGTTGTGTCAACCACACCACTCAGCTTGGTGTCACCCACAGATTTGCTGAGGGTGCACTCAATTCCATCATCAATGCCATTGATAAAGATGTTAAAGAGAACTGGTCCTGAGACAGACCCCTGGGGGACTGTTATTGGGCCTAGGAGCGCCACAAGTGGGCCTTTTATAATCCTTACAGACTACTACTTCTTAGTTTAGAAGGAGCTTTTCCTTATCAACAGACTTGTACGTACATGAAGACAGAAACTGCTGTAGTAAAGAAGCTTGCTTTCACAATTAAAATGATCCAGTTACATGAAAATAAAGTCTCTTGTGCGTATTTGTTACGAGCAACTTTTTTCCAGGTCAACTTCAACTCAACTGATGCAGCACAAATGCACCTAACAGCCAAGAAATATCCCAAGTATCGTCCTTAAGACAATTGAAGACAAAAACCCACAAGCACCTGAAAAATACCCAAATACAGGGCACACAGCAATTTCCTAAGATTAAAATTAATCAACTGGATGTTGATAATACTTTGATTTTTAAAGTACGTGTAAGGGGTTTTTTTGCTTTCTCCGTTCTGTAGCTTACTGCATTTGCTGCTTAGAGCTGTTCTGTACCATATGAGGCTCTGCAGTTTTGCAGTTCCAAAAGTGCTTTATTATTAACTGTGAAATAACACACAACAATAGAAAAGAACAATATTTTAAACCAACATACTAAAGGGTAAAGTTTAGGTTACATTTCCAGCCATAACCATTTTTTCTGGCCTACTGATCACTTGAATTCTTAACTACAGCTCCTATGAGTGCCAAATCTTTTAGTATGCAGAACGGGATAAGAGAGTTAAAACAAGGAGAGGCTAATAAACAACCTTTGGGCAGCTGGAGTTATGAAACTTGTGATCCTGTATCCATTAGGTCATTATAATCCCATTATGCTACTAAAAAGCACTCCCCTAACTCAAAAGACCCCCTCCCCAGATAAAGACCCCTACTCCACCTGAGCATGTGTAGTGAATTTAGAAGGTACTCTATCTGTCAACTGAAGTCAGAAGAGAATTAACCCATTGCCATTGTTAGGCAGAACGAACACCTTCAGCAGTGTAAATGCACCATGTACCAGTAACCAGTGTGCTTGATTTGTGAGGAAACATTGAGCACCTGAGCCTGAATAAATACATGAATAAGCACCATCTCCCTGAGTGTCTGAACACTGGATTATTGCACACTGGGCCACGTATCCGCTTTTCATACACCATGCTTTGGACTGCTGTGAAGCCTTGCCCAGACTGACTTGCCAGCTGCCATTATGGAGAAGACACTCCTGGGATTCCAGTGCGTTTGGGGACCCTGGGAATACTCTACCAGTCCTGAGTAAGAGATAATGCATGAATTAGCAGCATTGCAAAGGGGAGATAGAAGGTATAAAAGGTATTTTGTGCATGTTTGACAGCAACAACTGGAGTGCATTAAAGCTAAGAACATTCTTTTTGGGTAATAATATGGGAGCAGGACAGCCTGCAGAACCTGCCCTCTGCTTTCCATTAGGATGCATCCTGAAATACTGGGATAAGTACAGCAGGGATCCCCTAAGAAAGAGAAAATTAAAAGAATGCTGCAGCCGGTGGTAGCCAAGGTATACATTGAATGACTGGGGAAAATGGACAGAAATGAGAACTTTTGAATATAATACTATTTCATAACTGATGTTATTTTGTAGAAGGCAGGATAAATGGCATGAGATCCCACATGGGGATTTGTTCTTTTCTTTAATAAATAACCACAAAAGAAAACAGTGTAAATTGCTGGTATCTAATTCAAGTGTTTTGATTATGATGGAAGGTAAAAAGAAATTGCCTCAACGTTGTTCTGCTTGTAGTATTGGGAAAAGAGGTTTCAAAGTGGAAAATGAAAAAGAGGATGTGCAATTGATGGATTCCCCAGATGAGACTGGGACAGCATTGTTGATAATAAGGACAGAAGCAGTGAAGGAGGAGGAGGATTCAGTCCTATTGTGGGTAGAACTTGGGCACTGCAAATCCTACGATTGAGGCTCTGTTGCACCAGAAGGTAGGACTGGATGGAAGGCCTGTGCATGTGAAAGTCATTTTTCAAACTCAAATTTAATAAACTAGAAGGAACTTGTGGGGTCATGTCGGGAAAGTCTGGAAAAAAATGTATCAATCCTTTAAAATGATAATTTAAAAATAATAATCTGGACTGGAAAGATACGCAAGTATTATTTAACATTTTATTTTTGTCTAAGAAAAAAAGAAGAGTATTAAAATAGCTCAGGAAGAGAATGAGAGTATAAATGCTTGGGCTGGTCCAAATCTTATGCCAATACAACCACCAGCTGGAGATCCAAATAATAGTGCGGGCAGATTGATGAATAAGCAGTATCAACAGTTGATACTGAACAGAATAAAACATGGGCTGCCTAAAAATCTTACCAAACTACATCAGTAGGAAGAATGAGGACTCCTCTGCCTTTTATAAGAGGCTGAATGAACCTGAGTGAAAACGTGCTGACTTAGATGCTGACGACAAGGCTAACAGAATGCCACACAAACAAAATCGTGAAAGTCAATCAGCTTTGGACATAAGGGGGAAGTTGCTAAAAGTATCTGCCATGCCTGGAACATCAATATCTCAGTTAATAAAAATTACCAATAAGGTTTATAACAACAGAGAAGATTTGCAAAAAAAAAAAAGAAAAACAGAGAAAGTAAAATAAAAGAAACAAAATGCTGCAATATTAGCAGCCACATTAACCCAAGCACAAACCTCCTCTCACGACGTTTTCCATGAGGACAGTGGTATGGCAGAAGACAAAGAGCAGAAGGAACTATAGGAAATAGAATCCTTTGAGAGAAAGATCAGTATGCAATCTATAAGGGCAGACCTGCTAATGATTGGTACAGAAGATTCAGATTGACAAAGACTGGGGGTTGGGAAACCAGACACCATAGCCCACCGCCTGATTTCAGTTCAACTGGGGAATGAGATAGTTACATTCTTAATTGATAGAGGAGCAACACATTCTGTAGTGTAGTTGTAAATCATCCACAAGCAAATTTTCTGTCAGGGATTGGTGCTGTGGGAAAATGAGAGATCAGACCTTTCCTTCAATTGATTGAGTCTGACATTGGAAACAAAATACTTGCACAAGAATTGTTGCGTACACCAGCATGTCCTCTTATGGGATGAGATTTATTGAATAAATTTGAAGTACAAATAATTCTTGATCAGAATAAAGTCCAAATACACATTCTGCAAAATAAACCCTTGGAGGCACAAGTATATATGTTACAGGAGTTGCCAGAAATGAAGAATGTTAAAAATAAGGAAGGACAAATTGAAGCTCCCTCCAAAATCATGAATGCAGCGATTCCTTTTGTCTGGGCAACTGAGAAACCTGGAAGAGCCACATCAGCAGAACTGGTACAAGTGGAACTGAAACCAGGAGGGAAGGTAGTAAGATGAAAACAAAACCCCATGAAACTGGAAGCTCAGGTTGGACTGGAGCCTATAATTATTTTTTTTTTAAATATGGACTGTTACAAGAGTGTCAATCTGCATATAATATCCCAATGTGTTAAGAAGCCACATTCCAAAGTGTGATGGTTCAGCCCCAACCAGTGGCTGAGCACCACACGCTGCTTGCTCACTCCCAGAGAAGAAAGAGACAGCCTCCACAGGTTGGGATAAGGACAGTTTACTGACAAAATCACTATGAACCTAGAACAATAATGGCCAATTACACTCACACCCGGTGATAACACAGGGTACCTTACCAACCTGACGAGTACAGAGTGCTGCTCAACACAAAGACAGACTGACCTGACTCTGGCCACACTCAGACTGTCCTGGAGACATCAAATCCCTGCCCCTCCCCAACCAGCCTTTTTTATGGGGAAGTGGTGTCAGGTGGTGTGGAAAACAGCCCAGGCTAACTCAGCTCACCTGTGATGATTACTTAGGGAGGCTGACTTTGACCTGACCAGAACAAGAATATTGGTTAGTACAGTATCTAAGAACTATTAATCAAATAGTTATTTGTGAAGACACAGTGGTGCCTAATCCTTGCACACTGTTGACAGCAATATTTGATGCAAGCATTTATTTTACAGTACTGGACTTGAATGATACCTTCTTTTGCATTCTGATGGATGAACAAAGTCAGAAGCTGTTTGCTTTTGAATGGGAGAGCCCTGTTAACAGGACGCAAGATGCAGTTGTGCTTCCTCAGGATGCAGTGCTTCCTCAGGGATTTAAAGAGAATCCTACAGTCTTTGGTAATGTATTGGCAAAAGATCTGGAGCAACGACAGCATTAAGTCGGCTACCACTACCTTGTTACTATACACAGATGGTATCTTGTCAGGGGCAGACAGGGCTGAAGAATGTAAAGAGACAGCTATTAATCTATTGAACTTTCTAGGGTCAGCAGGATACAGTGGCACAGGAGAAAGCACAAATTATGCAGAAGAATGTCATTTATCTGGGATTTGAAATATCCGAAGGATATTTTCTCTTAAACTGAGAGTTTAAGAGAAAAGATCTGCCAAATCGCCGCCCTCTTCCTCCTCACACAGCACACCCACACCCACACACACCCCCAAATAAAGAGAACTCAGGAGATTTCTAGGAATGGCCGGAGGGTGGCGCCTGTGTATACCTTACTGGCAAACCCCTTGTATGAAGCTGTTAAGGGACCAGGAGAGTTATTGGAATGAACCCCAGACTGCCAAAAAGGAGTTGATGAAATAAAAACTGCCCATATGAGTGCTCCTGGTTTTGGTCTCCCAAATTTAACAGTACCTTCTGAACCTTATGAAGATGAGAGAGGACATCAGGCACTGGGAGTGCTTGTACAAACTTTGGGAGACTGGGAAAGACCAGTAGTTTACTTTTGAAAACAATTAAATAAGCTCTGGATGGCCAGCATGTCTGAGAGCAGTGGCAGCTGCTGTGCACCAATACAAGAGGCACAAAAATTGACCCTAGGACAGAAATAATTGTTTCTGTGCCTGTTGTGGTAAAGGGATTTGGGCAGAAAAGTGATGCCCAGTTTTTACACTATACATCTGGCTGTGTTCACTGTATGGAGCTATCATGATTTACAGACACACAAATAGCATAACGCACTTTAGCCCTAGTTGCACCATTGAACTAGCATGGCTAAACCTGAAGTTGGTCTTGTTCAATGAGAACTCTCACAGTGAGATTAATGAACAGTACAATGTATTGAGGCAACAGAAGTGCTGATTCTTTTGGAGTGCTGGTCTTGAGACACTGTCTACAAAAGCATGGGCAGGTAACAAACCAACATAAAACTACACACAGAATAACATAAAACTACACACAGAATAACATAAAGCTACTTGAGTAATACAGTAGCATAAATAACTATGTAGAGAGATTTTTAAGATACCTCTGGATAACAGGTGTTCAAATCTTACCCAAAGTGTGTCTATGGAGGGGAGAGAAGAGAGGCTCAGCTTGTCATCTGGTCCCCAAAGTCAGTGATGGCTTGCAACAGTATCTACCCGACTTGTCTTCTATGGCATCTTCTGCTCACACCCCTCTCTTCTTAAGCCATTTTTATATGGCTTCTCACTTATCAGGTGGAATTTAACTGGTCATATATACCTTTGTTATGACTGCCATAAATTTTCCTTGTTTTGTATTTAAAGGTATAGACTAACAGAAATTCAGAGGGGTGGTCACACATTGGAGGCGGGTACCTTTTGGGATGGAGGTGTGTTTTGGCATCATAGTGAGATTATAATGAGCAAAGTTCACCCCAAGGACATGATTTTGACAGAAAATAAGGAACTGCTGGCTCAGGGTGGCAACTATGCAGCTGATCAGTTTCACAGTACCACCAGGTTCCCATATTATCACAGAGCCTGGATGCAGTGTCATTGCTTAGTGCAGTTTCTCTTAGAATCAGCACATCAAGCTCCCCTGATGCTGCCAACATCTAAGGTTGCCTAGGGAACTTCACAGAATGGATTCCTTGCACATCAGCCACACTCCACCCTGGAAGTTTCTTCAGTGCTGTACCTTTTCTTAAAGTGTGAATACAAGTTTAAGTTCTAAGTCACCTCTAGCAATTATTCCACAGTGCCACAAGCTGTTGCAGCAGCACTAGAATAGGAAGGACATCGTTAGTTGTCCCCAAGCAGGATGATACAATACCAACATTGCTCAAACAAAAAGATAAATCAGTGATAGAGTCCAGTGCCCTGAATCCAGCATCATTATTACCTTTACATGAAAGGGAAGAACTGGCACATGATTTTTTAACGAACTATCACACAGAGGTACACTAGTCATGCAGACCTGAAGGATGCTCCTTTACAGGATCCTGACTGGGAGCTATTCACAGATGGAAGCAGATACATTGAGGAAGGAGAACGAAAGGCTGGGTACAGTTATTACCTTAAAAGAAATAGAAGCAAAACCACTGCCAGTGAATACATCTCCTCAGAAGGCTGGATTAATTGCTTTAACTCAAGTCCTGAAATAATCTGAAGGAAAGTGGACTCATTTATACTGATTCAAAATATGCTTTTGGAATAATTTATGCTCCTGGTGCAATTCAGAAAGAAAGAGGATTGTTATCTTCACAAGGAAGCCCTATAAAACACAGCAAAGAGATTATTAAATTAGTTGAGGCAGTGAATAAACAGAGAAACAGCAGTAGTATACTGCTAAAGCACATCAGTCTGGACAAAATGACATAATTAAAGGAAATAAAAAAGCAGACAAGGCTGCCAAAAGAATTGCTCTGTCAGTAACTGTGGCAACCTTAGTTCCTGAGAACCTTAAAAATTGACACTCCTAAATTTACAGAAAAAGAAAACAAGTTGGCTGAATTAAAGTGCATGAAGACTGACAAAGGATGGTGAGTAACTCCAACTGGACAATGTGTTGTGGCTCTGCAGATAATGGAGGAACTAACAGAATGAATACATAAGGGTACACAAATGGGAACTGAAGCTTTAAGTGAAACAGTGAAGAGATATGCTGTAAGGATTAACATGGTGACAACTGCTGTAAGTGTTCCACAATGATGTGAGATAGACAAATTGATGTTTCTGCTATTAAGAATTAGAATAGCTCCTAGACTTAGAGAAAGAATTAGTCCATTTGAAATTGAGTGGTAAACTGTACATTGTACATTTAACAGGGAAAGAAACCCAAATGCACCTTAAAGGTAATTTTGAGTGATCGTTTCTTGTCTATGGCAAAAGTTCTCAGGTCTCTCTGTAGGTACATCTAGCTGAGAACTCCTGGAACTTTGGATTCACCTGTACATCTGTTTAAGTCAGGAAGGCGATCAGGTATATCTACGAACCTGGAAAGAGCAGCCATTGACAGACAAGTGGAAGGAACCTTACTCTGTACTACTGACTACAAACACTGCTGTGAAACTTCAAGGAATGGATTGCTGGATTCACTGCACCCAAATAAAAGTGGCCCCTCCAGAGATATGAGAAGTTTAACAAGTTAAAGTTACACAGAGACAAATTAACTGCACTTGGACATTTAGAGTGTATACAATGAATATGTTTTTTATGAGAGAAATATGATAGTTAAACCAAAGGAAAACAGGAAAGATGCTAACCTAGTAATAAACGCCGTACCCTTAATACCAATACCAATTCCTTTCAATACATATTGGAATAATTTGTGGACAAAACCAAAATTCACAAGAAAGAATTTGGATGTTAAAGACAAAAAAGAAACAATGCTTCAATGGAAAGAGCCAGAAGATTTCCCTCCTTTGCCAGATGGTTTGTTACTTGGCCAGGAGTAAAGAGAATTAGACTATGTTGTTAGCGTTTTGAAGAAATTCTGAAGGATGGTACATCTTTAGGAGTCAAAGAGATTTGGAGATGGTTAAATCCCTGGTTCCCTGATTTAAGCCTATGGCTCAAGAGATTGTTGGTGTTAGTAATATTGTTATTTTGTATGTTTATATATACTTCTACAATGCACCTGCAGGTGTTGCTTGGCATTCAGCAAGCAACGTGAAGTGACAATGAGACTTGTCTACCCTTAGCCAAGTCACAAAGAAGGAAATTGTTGAAGAGTAGCTTTGAATTTAGACTGGTGTGATTATCTGGTGTAAGATATGTGTGTGCGTACATCAAGTTGGAAAGTTAAGGCTGTAATCAGAAAGGCACACAGTTAGCGTTCAGTGAGTAAGGATGTCCTAGAATCATTAGGCCTTAAAGAGGCAACAAATCAAGTGCATTTTCAACTTGGCAAGAATACTTAAGTCCATCAGAGAGATACCTGGACCTGAGGAATGCAGGATAGGATAAGAGTTAAAACAAGGAGAGACTAATAAACAACCTTTGGGCAGCTGGAGTTATGAAACTTGTGATCCTGTATCCATTAGGTCATTATAATCCCATTATGCTACTAAAAAGCACTCCCCTAACTCAAAAGATCCCCTCCCCAGATAAAGACCCCTACTCCACCTGAGCATGTGTAGTGAATTTAGAAGGTACTCTGTCAACTGAAGTCAGAAAAGAATTAACCCATTGCCATTGTTAGGCAGAACTAACACCCTCAGCAGTGTAAACGCACCATGTACCAGTAACCAGTGTGCTTGATCTGTGGGGAAACACCCAGCACCTGAGCCTGAATAAATACATGAATAAGCACCATCTCCCTGAGTGTCTGAACACTGGGTTATTGCACATCAGGCCACAAATCCACTTTTTTGACAACACCATGACCTAAATAAAATGAAAACATGTTAACCTTTTGTGTTAGAGACAAATTGTTTGCAGTGTAATCTAAAAAACTGCAAATTATGCCTATTAACTCTTCATCTCTGAGCCCATGTCCACTATTCTACCTTACAGAACATGCTTTGTACCATATACTGAGAAGAATTTTTCAGATTAAAAGACTGTAAGCTGAAACTTGGCATACTTGGTTTTGTTTCAAGGAGGAAACTTTCTTTTGCCAGACTTGAAAGGGAGTGGATTTTAACATTTCCAGCTTGGAAGAGAAAAAAGGTTGTATTTATGATCACACAACTAAAAAAGCAAACACAGAAAACCAAGCAAACAGCACCTTTATGTTTTAGACATAACATATCTTAATGAGGATGAATATTTTGTCCATTTAAAGAAAAATAAATTAGTTGAAAATGTTGCAGAGTGCCCATGAAGCATGACATTTTCAAAAAGGGAACACAGCCAATGAAAGCAAAGTGCACTCATTTTAAATTGAGACTCATCTGCTAGTTTCCATAGCTACTTTTTAAACAATTGTAAGCTCTATCATTTCTTAGAACAACCTTGTTTACTATGAATAACTTTAAAATGGCTGTTCTCAGAAAAAAGCTACTTGGAAGCATTTACAAAAAAGTAAAATAAGTGAATGTTTCAGAGACAAATAGGTCATGTTAAAATGTAATCAGCAGGTAATACATTTTCCTTTTTCATAATATTATTAGTAGTAATACAGTGTAAGCCTTAGATACCTCAACCAGGATTCCAATCTTGCCACGTGAAACACTTCAAAAAATACACAGCAAGGCAGAAGTTACAGTGTAAGTATCATACAGGCCAAATACACACCACAAGGAGAAATGAAAGAAGAGGGCTCCAAGAAAGGAACAGACTTCCCAAAGTGAAAGAGAGGATGAATAAAAATCAGTTACCAATCCCTCCCTAGGTAATTTTTATAAAATAATTTGTTTCATTTTCAATGATAACAAGTAAATAACAATCAGATGGCAGCTCTAACATCTCATCCTGCTATGAATAAACTACACCTCATGTAGGAAAAGCAGCTGCAGTTCATGTTACGTGACAACACATGATAACATGATATCGTCCTGATATCCTGTACAGAGCAACTTAGAATCCCGGAGGCTGAAGATTAACCCCTATGACATCTCCAAAAGGAGCTTTGCCAGAAGACACACAACCTTTTCAGGAAAAAACTGCATTCATAACTTTCCTCTCCACTTGGTTGAAAGATTCCATGTGCAGGTGGTGTTAAGCACACTAATAGCATAGCACTGGAAAAGAAATGGCAATGTCCCTCCAAAGCAATTCTCCAAAGATGTTATAAGTGCCTGAAGGCAAAGTGGCAGGAAGGCTATGAAAAAAGTGCCTATTGTCATCTTCTTTCAAGACCTTGACCAGCCAAAGCACCCAGAAGTAAAACCTGCTTCCTGCCAAAAAATGACATCCCAGCCGTCAAAATAGGAAGCTACGAGTGTGTGTGTCTCCCTTCTCCAATGGGAACTGGAAAAGGGGGTGAAGTTCCATCCCTCCAAGGAGTCTTGCTATTACAGAAAGGACTGAAAGATTGACTACTCTGGATGGTCTCCTGCCAAAAGCATTGCAGAATTAGCCATATGACCTCTACTCTTTTCAGTAAGAGCAGAATTTGACAAGGAATGGGAGGAAAGGTAGGGAGAAATAAAAAAATACATTAAAAAAAAATCACTGAGTTTATACACCTCTTTTTACAACCTCACTCTCTTCAAGCTTCAACATGCAAATTGCCATTAGAAATGTTGCAAATGTACAGCTGTGGATTGCATCTCTTTCTAATCTCACTTCCACAAGTACATCAAAAGATAACCCAGTTTAGGAATTCACTGGATTTCTAAGTAGTTCATTTTAAAAAAAAGAAAAAAAGAAAAAAAGAAGAGAGACTGATACAGCCACTCAGGGTGCAACAGAAGGAAAATACTTGAGGATGCAAAACATACCCGGCAGTTAAAAGCTTCTGGAACAGTGAAGGGGGGGAATTGGCTTTTGTTAAGGATCTGCATGTGTGTGACAGCTGGAATTCCTAAACAGGCATTATATAACAACAACAAAAGCTGTTCAAAGCAGTAAGGAGGCACAGCTGGGACTGTGGTGACCAGCAGTTGTCCTCCACTTCAGAGCTTCAAGGTTCTAGTGCAGGAAGCAAGAGAGACACCAGAGCTTTTGCTCCAGTAAATAAATATATATTTCTGCTTCTCCATAATTATTAATTTGATGGTGGCATCTATTCTACAACCATCCTTGTCCACCGTGCAGAAACTAAGAGAGAATCCATATCAAAGTAGTAAAGATCAGATCAATTCATTAATTGTACAGCATTTACATCTGACTGCTATCAGAAATGTAGCCAGAAGTATATACAGGCTATAAAATGTAAAATGGTCAATGGAAACAGCATAAAACCCATACAAAGGGAAGCATCACTTTATACACCTCAAAACTGTCACATTCTAAGAGAACTTAAAGCTAAGTGGATTCTAGCCTCAGATATCATTGCTGTCCAGGGGTGATCACTGAAGATGACTACTGAAGTGGCAAATGACAGTGCATTTGTCTCATGCTCACGTTAGCTTTTTGCTAACAGTTTGCACAGGTCAATAACTTCAGTGCACAGCTCAGAGAATGGCATCAACATAGAAGGCTTCAGAACTGTCAGAAACAGAGAAAACTCTATGGATACCACAACTCCATTTAAAGCTTACTGGAACTAGGTTGATGGCACTTAAAAATATCAGGAATTTTTTTTTTATATTAGAAAGTAAGTATAGAGCCCTAAGTGATGCAGCCACACTTTCAGCCACGCTCAACAAAGAACAAAGGAAGAGTTGGTAACACAAACAGGTAGCGGTGAGAAACGGAACAACCTGTATGGTTTATAACAGAGCAGTCAACCAAACCCGAAGTACCTGTGCTTCAACATGAAACACTACAAGTTCAAGAAATAGAATGGAGAAAGAATGACCAGCTTTATACAGACTTATTAGGATGGAATCATTCCCACCTTGGGAAAGGAAAACTAACGGGAGGTTTGGGAAAAATAGATGGAATACTCTGGAAATGAAACAGACCACCTGGTGGAAGAGTGAGGCTAGATCTCAAAAAGTAGTCCCTCAAATTAGATCAGCAAAGTAATCATATTAACCGCTAAAGATCTCTTGTGAACTGTCATTTCCATGCAAAGTAGAGGAAACACAGCATTAGGACTACATTACTAGGTGCCTCAAATGGTGACAGCTACCCTATCATTGATGCCACAAAGTCAGGAAACAACAGTAATACAAAATTTCAATTAAACAACATATTAAATCAAGAAGAAAAGGCCAGAAAGGAAAGACTCCATTCCTCCCATCTTTGTTCATCATGAAGGAGCTTAGAAAGGTGCCTATGATTTTTTCTATGAGAAATTCTCAGGATCTGTTTCAAACTCAAGGACAGATAAGGTGACAGGTCAGTCAACACCAAGCAGTCAGACCAGATAATTTTCACCAAAACCTTTTAAAAGAAGTAGTTAAGCAAGATTCTGCCTGTCTACTATGTAGCACAACAGAACCCAATAGAGAAGAATGTAGTAACTTTCATTTTTTCAAAAATAAATAACTACAGGATGGGGTTTTACTCACCTAACCATTGATGCAGAACATGTTTTTGATACAGTTTGTTACAATACACACAAGTGTCTGGAGAGGCATATCAAACAGTGAGCTCCTGAAGACTGACTGGAATCTTGGCTGGGCTGTTTTATCTGGTTGTCTACATTGGCTTCCTAACACAGCTGAGGAAACTGTACAACTGTAGAGCCAGGCAAGAATTTCCCTGGTATTACTCTGACATTGACCACTCTTTTCTTGCACCAAAACGCTGCTCAGGCAAGTGGTGTTGCATAGCTACACAAAACCATTAGACAACTGGCAGTTGCCATCACAGATTAGCTTTCTCCTCCTACGTGGAACAAGCTCTGGCTGGCTTATGGTTCCAGTTGGCTACTGATTCAGTGAGAAGTGATCATGCTGATTAGATTGATATAGGTGGAACTTAAGAGACAATTAATACAACTTTAATATAAGAATTTTCATAGTTTTAAGAATAGGCTAGTTTAAGAGAAAGCTGTAACTGTGTAAGCTGTTTGTGAGAGCAGAGCAAAACTTAACCATAACAATGCAACAGTAACAGCCTTGAAGATAAAGAAGTAAGAATTGGTGTGTTTTTACAAAAAGATTAGTTTTGAATTTTAGCAGAATTTGGCTGTAATCACATAAGCTGTTTCATGAAAGTGGCTACAAAACTTAGCCATAATAGTGCAACAGCCTTGAAACCAGAGGAAGTAGGAGATAGAGGAGTCATAAATAATCAGACTAACGACCAATTAAAAGACAGAGTATATCTTGTTTTCAGTGAAAAACTAACTACTCGGTGCAGGTGTTGGGAGCCCAGATAAGCATGGAGAAAACCGTAAAGAGCATGCACTGAGAGAGGAAGACGTCCAGCCTTCACCCCTGAAGACCACCAGAAGACCCCCTGAGTGTCACTGAGCATGCTCTATCTGGGAGGAGTTAATGCAAATTACTTCCTGGAAATAATTTACATAACCCAGCCTTTTCTTAGAAATTATAATGAATATGTATAATTAATCTCTATAAATATGAGAAATTTGGCTTTAATGGGCGCACACATTTGGAGGAGCGATCAATCCCCTGTGTGCCCAGCGCTGCAATAAAGGATACCTGCTTAATAGTCATCAAGGCTATTGAGTTTTGATTCCGGCTTTCTGAGGCATCACTACCTATAATTGAAGTGCCTGTATGAAAAAAAAGATTTTATTTCTAAGAATCCTTTTCCTCTCAGAGATACTAATGAAAATACTGAACATCCCCTAACCCCTAACACCAGTTTGTGAGGCCTTCACTTCACCAGGTAAGTGTCGATAAAATGAGCAGTTCATGCCAGGGTAGCCTGCATCACCTCAGGAATGTGAATAATCCAAAGTGTAGGACACTGCAGCTGAATCTCATTAATGTCTTGGTGGTGGCACACGGTGATACTTTATATTTTCAAACTTCTTTCCAAGGTACCTCTGCTTTTCTGGTGGATAGACGTCAGTGTGCTACACAGTTCACTGCGTATGCACAGTACTTGACATGGCCAGATGCTGCCTAGCTCCAGTTCATTAAAAGTAGTCTCTGCTGAACTCTCAACAGAAGTAAACTAGATACTTGCAGCCCCAAAGATTTCAACCAACACAGGTCTTCACACTCAAAAGATCTCATGAGCAAGTTGTAGCAACAAACTGGACTTGGCCCACCAAAACACCAAAGGCTTCCCTCAAGGCAGTTTGCCATAACAATCTACCCACTTCTTACAGACTTTGTTAGTTCATAATAGTATCAGACAAGTAGCCTATTTTATAATAAATTTATGTTTTTGTACCTTTCACATCACACTGAAGTAAGGCCATATTCTTTAGGTCCAGGTCTGTCACAACAGCAAGAATACTCAATCCAACAGGGTAACTACAAATTATCTGTTAGCTTATGGACTAGCACTGAAGTGTACACCGGCACTATTCAAAAAGGACACCAGGACTGAAACCAGTATCATTGTGTCATGGTTTAACTCCAGCCAGCAGCTGAGCACCACCCAGCAGGGCTTGCTCACCCCTCCCCAGGGAGGAGAAAGGGACCAAAGCACTTGCAGGCCAGGGTGAGGACAGTTACAGACACAGCACAGCGAGAGGGGAACAACAACATGACTCTGGCAGAACACACATACAGTGATAACACAAAGCACTTACTGACAGGTCAAGTCTGCCCACAATCAGGAGCCAAGTGGACCCACCTCTCCCCTCCCAGCCCCCTTTTATGGGGCCATGAAATTATGTGGTGTGGAAAACAGTCTTGACCAGCTCCACTCACCTATGCTGGCTGCTTGGGAAAGTTAACTCTGGCCTAGGTACAACCAGGTCACATTGTCATAAAAAGAATCATCTCCGTGTTCTTTGCCAACATAAATGATCCCAGTCCTGAGGGAGACCAGCCATTTCAACTAAACACTGACTTCAGCTCCTGCAGCCCAAAGATTACATTCTCCTAGAATGATGAACAGAGGTGTTCTTGAGGGATGACTCAGTGCCTGGCAGCACAAAGATGTGAGTAACTACCTTTGAACCAGCTTTTGTTCTAGTACACATACATCAATAGCATTGCCAATGACTACAGAAGTGAGAATAGCTTCAGTATCTGAATCACAAAATACTGGTCTTAACTTACCAATAGCTGATGCCAAAGATCCTTCATGTATGCCTAGTGTTGCTGCAGCAATTACGTTATCCAAGCCCTCAACTAACAGCTCAGAACCATGATAACTCGTTCCAAAATGCTTCTGACCTTCATTAAGAATCGTGTGAGGAGACAAAGCCTCAGCAGTAAAAATATAAACTCACATGCAGCCTCTATCACATAAGGAGACCCCTGTGCTGAATGCCCTGACATAGTTAGGAAAAAAAAGTAACTGTTTCAGAATTTCTAGGATGACATACTTAAATTAGCTATATTAATATGTTTAAATGTGGGATCAAGAAGACCCAAGACAGCTGATGATCTTCAGAACAATCATAAAGTGCATGCAGGACGGTGAAAATGAGAGGAGCAACTTTTTTTTTTTTTAATACAGAACAAACTTGAATAGCAAAGCAGGAACAACTAACTCATTATGAAGGAATTTATGAAGAATTAACTTTGCTAACAGGTAAGAATGTGTTTGGGAGAACAGCTGAGGATGTCTAAGCCAGACAACAGCTGAGAGGAACTGTACAGGAGGAGAGGTGCTGTGCCCCCTGTAACATTGGTACAGATGTACAGCTGGCTGCTAATTCATCAGCTGTCAGGTGATTTGCTCTAGGAAAGAAGCCTGAGCAAAGAAGGGGTATTAACAATCACCCATACAGAAAGTACCTAAGGATGAGCACTCAAGCAGTGCCCCTCTCTACACAGCCTTAGTTTCAGCTAGGCAATTTTGCTGCTGCTTTACCGTCCCCATGCCTCACCCTCCACATCAGCAGAGCAGGTTGGGTTACATTGTAAGGAGAGCTATACCAGACTAGCAATTCACTGGGGGACTGAGGGAGAGGGTACAAACAGACAGACCAGGATGGAATGGGACACAACACATCAAAAGAAAGGCAAAATAAACATTCTATTATTTTTTCATTTCAGTTGTTTGCTACAAAGCTAGAAGTCCCATTTTGGGAAAATGTTGTGTTAAAAGAGGGTGTTGTGCCCCTTTGGCCCCAGCTGTACTGTGCTCCACAGGAAAGGTTGAACAGGACAATCCCAGATAATTTGGGACTGACTGTGACTGCAACTCATTTGTTTTTAATTTGTGCATTACTGATCTGCTTACTGAAGCCATAAGAGAATACAACAAAGCTTACATATACTGATGTGTTCATCTCTCATGAAGAGGGTCTTCACTTCAGCTTTCAACAGAAAGACAATTACAGACAATGAACAAAGAGAGGGTTCAAAAAAGTGTGCTGCCAATAAATGACATATTCCAGTGAATTCAAACCACCCTTTTCAAAATTCTGGCATTCTGCAATATGAAAATAAACCCTAAGCAGAAGAAAAAGCAAAGCTTGCCACCTACTGCCCAATGACATAATAGTATGTACTAGTATTGTCTCCCTAGCTCCTTTTACAGGCTATCTTGCCTTTTAAACTTGTTTCCCCTGACACAGAACATCCAGAATTGCATCTTCAAGTGTATCAAAAAGACAGAAAACAAATCCAACACACAGAATATCCAAAAGCAGTATTGCACTGGTTTTGGCTGGGTTAGAGTTAAAACACAGCCCAAGCATTTTCATTTAAACCAATTTCAACATGCTTATAAAATCCCTGACGGGCCTGAAGCATCATTTGTCAGAGCATCCAAACTGACAAGGAATTCCTTTTAATATCCTCCAGTGATGCTAAGGGTTTCAATAGAGTCTGTCCTCAGCTGCACGGTAAGTGTTCTGTATAGAGAAAACCTGCTACAATAAATAAAGCCTACGAGAAAAGACTAATTTTTTTTTCCTGCATGCACATCTGGAGGAGGTATTTTTAAAGCTATAGATTACACTAGTAACAAAACAGAGCTGTAATGAAAGCTACTTTATTGCAAATATGTCCTTTGGTCTAGAAGTTCTACGTCTCAACAGTAGATACACATTTCCCCCCTCAAGAACAGAGAAATTCTCTTCAATAATTACAATGCTTCAGCGAGCCATAAGTCTGGATGTATCATTTTCCTAACATATCACACACAAAAATTCCTTTCTGAATAATAGTAGGTCATTTGCTTAACATTGGAAGATAATTCAAAGTCACTTCATGATTCGATTGCCTACATAACTTCTGAGCACACTAGCTGACTTTTATCTTTGTATACAACACTATCTATGCTAGACACTTCCAATTTGCCAACAGTCTGCCTTCAGGTTATCCAACACCTCCCTGAGGCCCTATGAGATAATTCAGGGGAAAATTGCTGAAGGAGGAAATTAACAAGGATTTACTGCAGACTTCCCCCAATAGGGTACTGCCTGGTTACACAGCCTCTGTTACTGTTTCAACATCACCAGGAGAAGATCCTGCTTTCTCACAAGTGCCCAATGCTCTTCACCATCCTCACTCATGTTTTCAATCCTGTTGTACAAAAACCTAA
>VZTU01011499.1:5358-17296 GCA_013400835.1 Zapornia atra
CCCTCATACAAGACCCCAGGTATCTCCGAATGAATCCAGATGTTTGTGTGGTGCTGCTATGGATATCCTCAATTTTAAGGGTAAATACACACATGACTCCTTTTATTTTATAACTTACTTTTATTTTTATCTTTTCAGGATTTATCCTATTAAGAAAAAAAAGGAAGAAAGGTGAGTCTAGTGGTCTTAATTAACCATATGATTTCAGAAACGTATTTTTGACAATATAGAAAAGCAGAGAGGAAATGGCCATAACCATGCTGCAGTTTTACCAATAGATCAGAAATCCCATCAGTAAAACAGTGAAGAGAACAGTGACCTTTTAAAAGAAAAATTTGATGGCAATCTGTAAAGAATAAACATACCAAAGCTATTTTTTTAGGGCAAATTTGGTGGAGCAGTCTGGCTCTCTGGCTGTGTTGACATTGTCTACAAGAGATTCAAGGAATAATATAAGACATAATAGAGGTGCTGCATGCAAAAGCAGCAAGAAGTAACTAAGTTGAAAGAACATAAATGTATCTGTAATTCAAGAAAACAGGCTCTGTTCTACCTAAAGATTTCAGGCTTTATGCACTCTATGAATAGATGAATACTGCCTTTGTATATTTGTGGTTCTTTAAATCCAAGTTATGAAAATCAAAGTGCAGACACAGTTAGTAATTCTTCTGCAGAACCCTTTTAGAAATCATGTTACATTGAGATATCTGTTGTACTGAATAGTTACAGGAATATGAGAACTGACATCTTTCTTCTGAATGTTTTGCAATTGTTAATGTTTTGTTACTTAAATTATGAATAATTGTACACTGAATTAAACCATCTCTATGGAATGATAAAAATTAATTGAGTTTAAGTGACGGCTAAATGATGTTCTTAGAGTCTTCGCAAGGAATGCTTTCAGAATTACAGATTACTGAATAATAGCAACAAGGTAAAAAATAAAAACAAAGGAAAAAAGTCAGAGCTGGTAATACTAATGGAATAGGTTGTTGATTGTTATGCACAATGGTGAAATGGAAATCACACTTTTGCTGCAATGAACACAGCTGATGTACTGGCTATTATTATTAATACTAATATGTATTTTGCAGTCAGAATGTTTCTCAGCGTATAAACAACTTATTCTTTCTCATTAACACATGCTTCCTTGCTACTGGAAGAAATACTGCAAAATATTCTTTTGAAGTCAGATACCTTATGTAAACATATCTGAATGTGTTCTTGTGATGCTAGAATGTAGAATCCTGCAAATAACAGCGTAAATATCACTTGCCATATTACAGGCATTCTTATTTACCCATGCATGTGCTAGGATATATGCTACTTTTTAACCAGAACAGATCAGCTTTACTCTTGCATGTCGATTTGTCTGTGACTCAGTGGGGTTTCTTGGCTGGGGTTTTCTGTGTGTGTGTGTGCGTGTGTGTTTTTTGTTTTTTCCCCTCTAAGTGAGATTTTGCTCTGATGAATGTTCTGGAAGGAAGGTGTTTAAAAAAAATTGTGAACTAAAAATAGTTTTTTCTTGGTTTTTTAAAAATTTTAAATTCTTCTAGCTTAAATCTTGTAGTTAAAAATGTAAAAACCTGCAGAGCGTGTGTATATATTCCTTACTTATACATTTATAGGAGTGATTAATATTCTACTTTTACTCTGGTGTTACTGTAGCAACACCAGAGAATGTACTGTTATTACTTTAAAACAAACAAAAAAGAAACAAAAACGCAAAACCAAACCTTAAATGAACTAATTGCACTAGCACTATTTCTGTGGTATCTCATGAATGAAACTGTTCAACTAGCTATTTTAGGATTCTCTAGTAAATCTGGGAGCACTGATACTGCTGGTCATATCAGACATGTCATTTTACTAGACAGTACAGGTTATTACAGACTAATATTTAAGAAACTTAGTAGATTGTACTAGATATTAATTGAATGCTATAGACACTACAAAGTCAGCAATATTTCTTATTAATTGCCTTAGCTCATCTCTGGGAAAGACTGTGCAATAAAATTGTCTGTTCTCTCTGTGCCTCTAGTAAGCACACCATGAATTTGGTGATATTTCAGTAGCATCATCCACTGATAGGTACAATTAAAACAGCATTTTGTATTGGAATTTTTTATCTGATAGCATATTATGAATTAACATAGATATCTTTCTCACATAGACTCACTAATTGGATAGACAATATTCTTACTTAGCATTATACAATGGTTGCTTGGTAACTTTCTCAGTGATGCTTCAAACTTTTTCTCACATATAATTTTATGTGTATTTCTGCCAGATTAAATAACAATAAGAATGTTTCAACAAAGAAAACACTTTGTCCAGAGTAGGTTAATTCCTTTTCACGTATCTGAACATATTGAGAAACCTATTGGAAGAAAGAAAGATAATATGAAGGTATCCCACAAAGGAAGCAGGATTTTTTTTTTTTTTTCATTGCTTTACTGGAGACAAGTCATAGAGACAAATATTTCCTATCTAGTGTACTTCAATAGGGTTTGTATAGCACTCAGCATATCCATTTCCATTCTGAGGCTATGCATTTGAATTTTACAGTAGGACGTAAGAACGACCACTTGATAATACAACTAAATGAAAGATTCTGGGTTCAAGGCAAGAATAATAAACACAATCATTCAGGTTAAAGACATCCAAGGATTAAATAATGTAATTTTCAAAGAGAAAACCATAGAAGGCATAAAAGAAGTAATATTCATGGGAGGGCTGTGGCTATATTTGGTTTTGCTAATATGTTCTAGAGGTGTGAAGAGGAGCTGTTACTATATTTCTATATAAACTATATTTTCTCCCCCTCCTCCCCCCTTTTTTTTTTTTCCCAGTGATTTGGGAGGAAGTTCTGCATTATATTGTCAGATATTCTCATAATTTCTATGCATTGCAAGTAAGTGGAAATTACAGGTTTTTTCCTTTCAACTGCTTGGGATTTTCAGCTTCATAGTGTCAACCTTGCTTTGATTAACTTTATAGGTATGAAATTGTCCAATTCAGTCTTGAACTAATTCATGCAAGCATAAAGGACTCAGTAGATACAGGAAAAAAAAATTATATTAGTATCTCTTTTTTTTTTTTTTTCTGTGGCATCAGTGGTCACACCATTCTTTTCTACAAAACTCGGGGGAATCTCTCCCAGTGGGCCAATAATTTAGGAAAAAAAAAAAAAGGGACAGCTCTGTGCTGGCTTTAATTTATGACACTTAGTATGGTAATTTGCTCCTTCAGATGCTTCAGGGTCTGTAGCTCCATTGTGTGCAAATCTTTCAGTGTTCCTTCGATGATTGTGGGCAGACCTTCAATGCATTGTTTTAGGCATCAGCCAAGTGCTGAAGTATCTGAACATCAAATTGATCCTTTGATCCAATTACTAACAGCAATCTTTTGCACTGGACAGATTCAAAGTTTTTGTTTTGGTGCGAGCATGAGAGACAAAGCAGCTCTGGGGCTGTTACCATTGAGCAACTTCTTGTCTGCCAAATTCTGCTGCTCAAAGATGGTGGGGAACTGGTTACTCTTTGGGGCAGGCTTCCAGGCCACTGGCTGTACTACAGTGATGTGTCTGTTATGTTAGCACTCTCCTTCCCTCTTTGAAACTTAACCGAAATTAGAGAAAACCAACTTCACAAGGATGTACTTCCACTCTGGCATCTTAATTTTTATTGCCCACCACCATGTTTCCATCAAAAATGCTGGTGGTACACATAGATTTGTTTGGGTTTTTTTTTATATATTAATGTGATATATCCCAAGAACTTGTGGAAATAAAAAGAAAATGCTCAACTACTGAAATATTGAAAGTATTACAAAAACCAAAAGTCATTGTTGTGCTCTTGACCTGAATGCTTTGTTAAATTCTAGTCATTTAGATGAAGGCTAGTGAAAGGTTGCTGGAGTAATTGGAAAAGTAGGGAGCTCATTTTACCAGAGTGCTGAAAAAGACTGTCTTTTTCTATCTAGATCATAGATTGAATAATTGCTTGTTAGAAATTTATCAAAAGGAGAAACTATGTTAGTCAAGTGCCACAGAGAAACCATTGGTCAAAGAGCAAATGTGCACAAGACAAAGGATCAAGGACAACAAATACAGGAAACATGAGAAAAGCAGGGAGCTGGTTGCTATAAGAACATGTTTCTGAAGCAGCTTTTCTTTAGGTCTGCTTTGACTATGCCATCTCACCAATTTGAGAGAGAGTGCTTATGAAAGTGACTGGGCTGTACAATACAGATTGTGTCAGGTAACAAGGGGTTATACGTGATGACAATGGATGCTGTTTTCAGTGTTTTTCTTCTAAAATAACATCTTAAGCACCTTGTACGGTGTCTGTGTACTATTATTTACAGGTGGCTGTTCTGATTCTCTTTCAGCCCAGATGTATGGCATGCCTTATATACGCTAAAATTCTGGATGTTGTCAATGTGGCTGCATTACATTACTTCAGGGCTTATCTTGCTTCAAAAGAAGCATAATTCAAGCTGCTCAGAGTGGCTGTTGGGCTTAGGTGTCTAAATCACATTGATGTCACACATAAATAAACATCAGTGGTTAGATATATTGGCTTGAAGTCTGCACTCCTTAGCTGCAAATAAATTTGGAATTTAACTGTGCGGTTTAGGATTTTGAAAAATGACTTTACAATCTTAGTTCTATATTTCACTTATATTTCAGTGCATTGATTGACATTGCCTATTAATTGACCTAATTAAGTAACACACAATCACACTGATCTTACTGTTTTTCCTGTAAATGACGAAGTTAATTCATGAATTTGTTATGTTCCAACAAGAGGGGACCATTTTTCTTCTCGTTATTTAAACTAATTGGAATGAGTGTCAAGATTCACTGCAGTAGCTCTATAATTTTCATAACAGTTCTTGCTGCTGTTTATTTCCGTTTCCTGGCCATAAAATCCTGTTTATTTTAGAGGGTCTGAATTTGATCTGGTGCTTCAGGTATAAAGCATATAAAACTTAAAAGTATATATTTCCCAAAATTAGGCTCACAAAAGTAATCTCTCTGACTTGAACAAGACTATTTATTTTAATGACTGTTGTTTAGTACCAATAATACAGATCAATTTAATTCTGTTTTTCCAAGGAAACATGCTTTTATCATGGGATGTTGCTATGGTCACATAAAGGAATTGTAAAAACTGCTTTCACGTTAACACAGATAAAAAAAGCATTCTGAAGAAAGATATGACATCTAGAATAAAAGGTGTCTGCTGGAGCAAAATATAAAATAATTTCAAGGAGATCTAATCTCTCGTAAGTATCAATTAAGTTTAACTTCAGGATCAGTTTGTTAAAGTGTTGTATTTTTGAATGGCAAAAGGGACTAATGAAAATACTTTTACTGAAATTAATCACTCTTCCATGCAGTTTTAAAAGTATTTCAAAGCAAGGGAATTCCAGATGAGGCCCTGAACTTAGTAGGTAAAACGGCAGAGATTCCAGTCACGATTCTTTTAATTCTTGTAAGTTAGTTTCTGTTGAATAATTTCTGTCTGTGCAGTATTTGGGCTGAAGTAAATTTGAAGAGTTTCTAATTGAGTTTCCTATGAAGACTAGTAGTCTGCCATTGAAAAACTGCATTTTTCAACTAAAAATGACTTTTTTCGTCTCTATTTCCAAAAGAAGCAGTCTTTACTGGCATATCTTTCTGGGGTTCTTGGCACCATTCTCTGTGCTCATATACAGGATCAGTTTCTATGACTTCTTCACTTGGTGAGGGTTCCACTGCCTCAACCCGTGCTCAACAGTCAGATGGATTGTGCCAGTATGGCAGAGCATGACTCAATCTTTCCTCTTCCATGTCTCTTGCCAAGGCCAGTGCTGTGGCCTCTCTGCAAAACTTTGTGCCACTTACCTGTTTCATCTGCACTGTTCTTTCAGTTCAGCTCTGGTTCACAGATAAAAACTGTAGTTAGTCAAGATTGATAAATAATTCAGATTAAGACTGAGTTTAGCCAACTAGCAGGTACTTTCAGTGCATTCCTTGTAGCTGCTTTGGACTTGGTGTTATATGGCAATTAATATCCATGCAACAATCACAAATTATATAACTTGGTATTATCTTGGGGCACTTTTTGTGTAGAGCTTTGGTTTGCATTTTTTTTTCCTCTGGTAGTCTTTTGAGTATATTCAGATCTGCTACTGGTTTATCTGCTGTTGTACCAATGTTTCTTGGATCTTCATACTCCAAAACAACAGAAAATGTGATGATGTTATCATATCATTTTTGTGGGTTTTGGTTATTTTTTGGTTTTTTTTACTTGTAAATGAAACTGGTCATGGTTTTGAACTGAGGTTCCTTGTCCTGAGGAAATAGCATTGAAAAATAAATAAATAAAATCCCCATGTCCTTTTTGTTTTCCTGTAGAAGATGTTGTGGTTCAGCCCCAGGCAGTGGCTGAGCAGCACACACCACTCACTCATCCCTCCCATATGAAGAAGAAGGGAGGAGAAACACATCAAAGGCCTGTGGCTTGGGATAAGGAGATTTACTGACACAGCATGGGGAGAGGGGAACAACAACAGAGCCTGTGACAGAATACATAAACAGTGATACACAAAGCACTTTACTAACCCAGTGACCAACTGCATGCTCTTCCCTGGACCATCTCAGATGGTCCTGGGGTTGCGTGGACCTGCCCCTCCCTAACTGGCCATCTTTTATGGGGGTGTGATCTCACATGGTGTGGAAACACCCTGAGACCCTTGGCCAGCTTGGCTCACCTGTGCTGGCTCCTTGGGAAAGTTAACTTGGGCCTTGCTGGATCCAGGACAGATGTAATTGTAGATGAGAATTCTCAACACTTTAGAAAAAGCATTTAATTGAAGGAACATGTTATAAGTCAAAGCATAGTAATATTGCAATTGACAGAGGTAAAGACATCTGAAAGTGTCAAAGATAAAACACCTGTCAATTCGTGTAATTTTTTTCTGTTATTCTCTGGCAACATCAGTGTGTATTTGTGCCTGTGTATCTGTGATGGGTATATAGATAATAGTTTGAATATTTGTTGTGTGTGAATGTGTACCAAGTATCCTAGAATTCAAGCTCCTCATTCTTTTATTTTTCTTATCCAGGACCCTTTCAAATTATTCTACACATTTTCATCCCTCAATCACCTGCTTGCTCATCTCACAAATCTTTCAATAGAACAACTTCTTGCTCTTAGCTTCTTATAACTACTTGCAGAGCAAAAATTCCCTGAGAATTTTAAAATGCCTTGAAACTATTTAAAGGCAAGAAGAAATTAAGAATAAGCCTTGAATATCAAAACAGAAGTATCCAAGTTGTTGTAAAAGTGTTTCTCAGGTAGGCAATATTTCTCTTATCATTAGTAATGCGTAATGGTTGATATGTACAAATTTGATCTAGATTGACTAAAATTACCTTCTCATGTTGGTCAATTTAATCAGAATGAACGATAAGGGTTTTTTTTTATTTGCTGGGTTTAAGTTGCCTTAGGGAGAAAAAATGGTACATGAAGCAGAAGAAGAAAGTCCAGTACAAAAAAGCTACAAAATCAAAAGACTTCTAAGCAATGTGATTTGTAGCAGTTCACCACATTGTTAATAATTCCTTCTTGTAATCACACTTTTTTTCCCCCTGAATTAAATAATGTAGGAAACAGAAATGGAATCTGAATTTATTTTACTTCTAACATTTCTCTCAAAATCAAGAGTTCCATAAGTAGACTGGTTATGTGATTCATGTGACAACATAGGCAGCATGCCTGTGAGTAAAAGCTGAATTGCCAAGTACTAGGAACGTAGCATGCAACATTTTCTTTCAAGCAAAGAGGAATTCTAACAAAAATGCTACATGGCCTTGGTAATATTTCCATTAATATGACATAAATAAGAGTCAAGTAGAGGTGACAGTTGTTTGTATTTCTAATGTAAGATTTTACAATTAGTATTATAAAAATGAATGACTTTTAACCTATCCTGATTGAAAGAACATGAAGCCCTTCCAGGCAATATTTTAAAACCTGATACAAGATTTTTTTTTTTCCAAAAAATCTATGTTAATATAACTTTGAACTGCATTTGCATTTAAAAATCTTTATGAAAAAAACTGTTTTAATAAATCTATAAAATATAATCAGAAGTAGAAATTTATAGCAATTCATTATAGAGACAAAGCAGTAGTACGGTGGCCATGGTTTGTTAAGTTAATGCTAATATAAATTTGGTAACATATTTGGTCAATTACACAGGAAGAAAAAACCCCTCTCTTTATACGTAGCTCCAGAGACTACCTGTTATCTCAAAATATTAGAACTGTAAAATCATTGTCATGTGATAGTAGTAAAACTATAGTCTCATTTTGGGAAAAGAAACTAAATATTTGTGTGAAAGGGCTAAGCACAGTTATACTTGGTAGAGAGACTGGAAATAATTCCCTGTGATTCAGAACAGTAAGTCAAATATTTTCGAAGAATTACTCTCCGAATAGGTTACCATGTACTTTTCCACTATAATATTTCTTGTGTCATCTTTTGCTACATTCTGCACTGGCCTCACTATTGGTGACTGAATTAGAAAGTCAGCGTGACAAATCTCACCTTGATGTGCCCATTATACAGCTATTTTCCATAAGCATATAGTCATTCCTACACAGCAGCTAGTCTTGATGATATTCTAGAAAACCGGAGGAAAGGTTTCCTTCGTGTGACTGTACAGAGTATACAGCTATTGATCAGCTATACAGGGTGCTTCTTTGAAGAGGAGTGTAGAAGTTGCTTTAGTATTTTGGGTGATTGATCCTGGCAAGTTCCATTAAAAAAATCAACCTGATTCATTAGATTAAATTTCTGTAAGTGTAATTAAATGCTGTCCTAGGTTTGTTCATGTATCAGTAAACTTATTGCATTTAGTCAAACATTTGCTTTGAGTATGTACAAAATAAATTTCCCCAGCTGTGAAATATAGAAAAGCAACCTATAGTAAATTGCTCAAGCATTTAGGTTATTGACTCAGAAGGCAAAATTACAACAGAAATGTTGATGTATTCAGTAAAAGAAACCATTAGAAGTATTATATTTAATTTGGGGAGCAATTATTTTTTGGTTATTGAATTATATAAAATAAATAAAGTAGATGAATAAAAGATTTATTAGTGAAGGTTTATTTCCTTCTCCCTCTTGGGGTTCAATTCTAAAAACATGAAATTCTTCAGTATGGTTGACAAGACTGAAGCTAAGCTGAATCAGAATTTTAAGCTCATGAAGATACCCCTGCTCAGAAAGTAAGTGGGTGGAAAGGTGTAAGTAAAGGGAATCTAAGAAGACCGGGATAAGCACCATTACCTCTGCACAGGTGAAAGGTTTCAAATAACTGTTGAACACACAGATGTTGAAAAAGCTCTTGACTCACAGGGGGGTTGTGCATCAAGGCTGGGGGAGGGAGGAAAGTATCTGGAATAGATTTTCGAGGGGAAATCTGCTCCCTTTGTATACAGGTTTGCCCAAGGATGAAGGGCAATATATGTTATTTCTAGTCTTTTGCCCTTTCTGCAGTGACAACAGGAAGTTCTATTAGCAACGCCAGCAAAGAGCTGAGCTTGCATGGATTGTCAGGATTTCTGGCTGGGACTGAGTGAGCTTGAGTCGTGGGGAAGAATGCCCTGAGTCTGCTCAAATACTGCTTGCAGTACAGAAACACTATGGAGGTGTGTGTCTGATCTCACGATTAGGATGTTCATTGAGATGTGAACTGTAGGATGTGAGAGTTAGAAACTAAACAAAAATTTCAGGGAAGGATTAAAAAAGTCATAAGATCTGAGGCGATTGGATTTTTTACTGAATGAAAAAGAATGTTTTTCATACAACCATATTTTAGCGAAGTGCAAAGAATATCTGGCTATTTTTCTGAACTAGAGGAATACTTATCCTCCCTGAGTCTCTGATCAGAGTCCTTTAAGGTTAAATCATAATTTTCTATTACTTTGAATAAAAGAAATAGAAATGTGAATGCTAGAGATGAACAGAGAATTTTCAAAATGAGGGTCCAACATTTTTACTCAATTTATCCTTAAGCCTCTTTATTGCTGGTATGCTCAGCCTGGCACTTCCACACATGATGAGGGGTTTACTATTCACAGCACCCACCAAACTGAATGCTATTACAGAACAATGGCAAAAATCACCACTTGCTCAGTTCTGTGCATATTTAGTTGCATTAAATCATAGACAGACTAAAACATAGGAGGACGCTTCTGTAATAAAATCTGTGTGTAACATTTAAAGGAAACTTCATAACCAGGGGAAATAAACCTCCAGAAGAATATTAAGACTTGAACATCATACAAAATCCTATGAAGCTTGGCTGATACTCAGGAATTACTGGCAGATTAATCAGCAGTTGGAAAGAAAAAAGGTATGTTTCTCATAACATGTTATACTTTGCCACTTCCTGACTGGATTGTATTTATTATACAAATACTAAAGAGTCATTTCTTGAAACAACATCTCTAAGTAAATTCTGAAACAAATTTTTACTTTACTTACTAAAAGGTGTAAATGATTACAAAATAGGGTAAATCATACCTATAGAATTTATACAAGGTTTAGAGTTTGTCAATTTTATATTATTGCATCATATACTTCAGCAAGATATAATTTATTTTCTTGTATAATAAATAACCAAGCTTATCTCAATCTGTTCCGATATACCTCCTACTCATTTAAGCTGGGTAATTTGATGCTTAAAGTAAATAGTTGATTTGCACCTGGATGAAAAAAGTATGTCAGATTTAAAATCAGTAAACAAAAGATTCTGTTTATTTGTATATTGGTCAATTCATATTGATCACAGCTTTATTTTCTACAGAGAATTCAATTTTTTATACCGCATTATCAATTCAAAAGAATAAAAGGCCCTCTGGTTATTGGAACTGGACTATCTAGTTCAGCCTCTAAATATATTTGATTTATTTTGTCTACACTATCCTGGGGTTTTTTTTTTCCTCCTTTCAGCTCACATTTTTCTTGGCACAGAACTCCCAAGAAACTGTGTTTTCTTATAGTTTTTGGTTTAACTGGTGCATGTGCTTAAAACTGGTGGTTTGAGTGTTAACAGACTCTATCTGTATTATCTAAATTAAATGTTACCAATACGGTATGGATTAAAAGAATTTTTCACTGTAAAAATTAATGGTATGACTAAAATAGAGCTCCTAGAAAGAAAACCAGAAATTTATATTCTGTTGTGGGTTTTTTTTGTTGCTGTTTGGTTTTTTGGGTGGTGGTGGTGGTGTTTCGTTTCTTGTGGTTTTTTAGTAAAGCAGTGCTAGTACGCCAACTACTCTTGTTCAGAGAGAAGGAAAACTAGCAGTAAGACTTGAAAAGCCACAAGAAAGAGAGAAAGCAGAAAGGACAGAAGACTGCCAGACACAACATGGCAGAACTTAGTAGCTGGAAAGCAGATTGTGTGAAGGAGGCTATAAGGCGAAAGACATCACTGAGACTGTAAATGCTGCAAATAAGTTAGCTGAAGTCAACTTACCCTGCATAAACCATACAACAAAACATGAAATGTAAAAAAAAAAAAAAGCTGGCTGAGAAAAGGATATTCTTAGAATCTGTTTAGTAAAATCTGGGACCCAGGAATGCTAAATGAAAATAGTGTTGAAGTGATGTGGGAGAAATATAAGACATTCTATGCAAAAACCACTCCAGTCCTCCATCTACTCTAGTATTCTGTTTTTAGCAGTGACTCTTAGTGCTATAATGTATTTTAAAGAAAGCTGGAAGAAGAAATGTGGTAAGCAATTATAAAATCTGCCCTGAGGAAAAAGTTTCTTTCTGCAACCCATCAGTTAGAGGTTTGTTTATGCCCTGAGGCGTAAGGATTAATATTCCTTCCAAATGTTTTTGTTTTATAAAGCTTTACCTTACTT
>VZTU01011499.1:17357-40719 GCA_013400835.1 Zapornia atra
TTAAAAAGGAAACCACATTGTAAGGGAAGGAGGGACATGGAATTTAGAAAGAATAGATAAAATAACAGCACTGTTTCACCAGATGGTTGCCTTTCATCTGATCCTTATGATAGCCATGTACAGACAGTATATGTGATAAACATTAACTATAACCAGTCGTAAATTATAATCGTCTTAGATTGCCTAAACCCCAACTTTCTCCTGTTCAGTGATGATTACTTTACAAAAAAAATCCCAAACCTCATTATGTTAAGTTATCCTTAGAGTATATGTAGCAATTATAGGTAAAGAAAGGAGGCTTGCAATTCCTGTTTGGAGAGATTAATTTCTTACCTCTGTAAAGCTTATTCAATGTATGTATTATAAATAAGTAAAAATATGTCCATGCTTTTAGGAATTCGTTTTCTAAAGCTCTTGCTTTAGGTTAAAAGGCTTGATCCTGAAAACATGAGGGCAGCAAGAATACCTATTCTCATAAATTCATTTCTGCATTCAAATCTTGTAAACTGCAGTGGTATCTACAATGTGAATGCCCTAATAAAGACAGATTTATGAAGGTAAACTTTTTTTTTTTAACTTGTTTTGGGAAGTTATGTGAATGACAATTCAAAGCAGAGACTGCAGTGCCATGATGGTGTTAAAGATTAAATAAAGCCTCTCACATTCTCAGGTGGGTTTTTTTTTTAGTAAATATGCTATTATTTTGTGTATTCCTTCTCAATATCTGAGCTCTTAAGATACTTAATCTTTTATTTTATAGTAGAAAGGAAATGGAGCTATTTTCTGCTTTCTAAGTGAACAATATGATTAGCATATAACAAAAATATGATCTGTGTAAAGACCAAGAACCTTCAGATAAGTTTCAAGTCTCTCAAGAGTTCTAAAAAAAAAAAAGTAAGACTTAGGAATTCTGTGGTGACCCATTCCTATCTAATATATTCTGAAATTCATATTGCTTGCAGGAATTTCTCCTAGCCCAAAAATTTTATCTATAAAAAGCAAATTAAGAGACCAGATCAGAGAGGGGGATGGATGGTAAAGAATGATAGGGTGAAATTGGAATGCAATGACAAATAAAGGTCTTAGCTGCGGCGTTTAACCACAAAGCTACAGTGACGGTAATGAAAAGCTATCTTACTTCTGGTGATGCTTAGGGAGCAATTAAGAAAGATAACCTTCTTGAGTTCCTGATGCCAAACAGCTCTTCTGCTGATGTCAGTCTTTTAAATGGCCTGCGTGGCCTCCAAGCTAGTGACCTAAGAAGAAAAACTGCTGTTTTGCTGTCTGCCCACTCTCTCAGCAATGCCTGTCCCATGGCTACTCAAAGAGTATTTTTGCAATATCTATAAATTCTCCTTTTCCTATGCCAAAATCGTGAGGCAATTTTTTTATTCCTTTAATCATAGCATTAATGTAACTCTAATTATATTAACAGTATCAATTATAATTAAACTAAATAAAATTATCTATGACTTGTGAATGGGTAAATTTATTGTTTTATCTCAAATTTTTATACAGCATTGGGTTTCACTTTCAGTGAGGCAGATTTGTTAGAAAAGATTTATCTATGTAAACAATGAAAACAAGTCACAAACTGTATCCTAGGTCTGATAGGCTTACAATGATGAACTATTGCCTATTAACTGCAACTTGCTTTTAAGCAAGTCCATTTCTAATCAGGAGAGCTCTTCAGCACCTCTGTCCTTTAAGATCCACTTACTTTAACCTATGCATTGCTTTTGAACAGGGGCACTTTCCTGAAACAGGGTATGAATAATGACTGGTTTTGTATTGAAGGCTCGTGTTCTTGTAGCATGATTAACATTGTTATTTACATCTACATATTGTTTTTCAGGCCAAAAATCCATAGTTAAAAACTACCAAAGGACAGATTTACTGTACAGATAAAGTGTAGCAGCTGGGAAGGAGCCATTAAAGTCTGTTAAGCAATTACCAGGACTTTTCAAGAACAGTATTTATTTGAAATTCCACAAAAACTCAGAAAACTTTTCTATTTTTACAGGTAACTTCAACTTAAATTTATATAGTGGTGCATGTTTATTTGTTGGTATTGTGGTAAGAGAAGGGTTTTTTTCCTCTTTTAGTCCACCTGTTTCTCCATGAGATCTCTGCACTCTTTTAACGGATTAAGAACCTAGTATATTTTTTTTAGTTTTATGCTTTTTGGGACTCAGTCCACCAGATCATCTAAATACCAAATAGGGGACTACAATAAGTAAGTTATATGGGACAAGAAAGTATTGTTGAAGAAAGCAGGACAAAAGTTACAGGGATAATTATTGACTGCAACAGTTCAACCTTTTGAAAAATATTTTGAGACATTTTGAGGATGGATTAACTAAGATGTAGAGTTAAATGGAAAATGGCAAAAAGACAACATGAATTTATGAGAGGGGAATGCATATCATAATGACGTGTCTTTCCTCAGTAACAATTGATTTTATAGACAAGAAAAAATAAATTAGAGCTAATTTGTCTGAAGTTCAGCAAAGAATTTGATTTAGAGTCTTAAAGACAATTACTTTTTCAACACAAGAAGATACAGCAAAATTGTGGTATGGATAATGGACTACTCAAAGGAAGACAAAGCAGGTTATGTTGAAAGGAGAAGAACCAATGTGGTGGTTTAGGCCTGGCTGGAGGCCAGACGCCCACCAAAGTCAGTCTATCACTCCTCTTTGTAGTTGGACGGGGAGAAAATATTAAAAATATCAATATTTTGAGAGGCTTAGGAGTCAAGATAAGGACAGGGAGAGATCATCCTGCTCCAACATGGGTCACAGCATCTCCTCTATCTCTCCACCTCCTCCATCCAGTGTGGAGCCTCTCCATGTGCTGCGGAGGGACACCCACTCCACCATGGGTTTCTCCAGGGGCTGCAGGAGCATCATTCTCTCCTGCACCTGGGGCACCTCCTCCCCCTGCCTCCCTGGCCTCGGTGTCTGCACAGCTCATTACATCATCTTCTCACTCCCTTCTCCAAAGGCAAAATGCTGCTGCTTGAGGGTTTCTTTTTCCTCCTATATGTGATTCACAGAGGCACTGTGACCATCGCCGATTGGCTCAGCCTTGGTCAGCAGCAACTCTGGCCTTGAACTGGATGATGTTTACTATTCAAGGCCTGCAGAGAGCTCTAGCTGCTTCTTACAGCAGCCATCTTCTACAGCCCCCCATTCTCTCCCAGCACCCAGCTATGCAAAACTGCACCAACCAGTCCGAAAGGCGGTCACCACTAGAAAGCCTGGAGGCCTGTGCGTGAGAGTAGGTTTATTGAGTGTTATTGGCACTGGTCCTGGTGTAGGGGAATAGAGCATATTGGTGAGCAGTGCTACTAAAAATTACTTTCATGCTAGTACAGAGGTGGATTAGAATTTCCAGTAGGTAAAACAAGCATAGCAAACTTGTAAGAATACTGGATTTGTATCAGGTACCTGTGTAAACATAGATGTCATTGGTGCAGTAACATTGGCTATGGAGAAGTTAAGTTAGTTCAGCAGATAAATTTTTACTGAATTTCTTCAGTAATACCTTTTAAAAAAAAAAGTAGGAAATGTGGTCAAGGTAGAGAAGATTACACTTGCAAATCCAAAATTATCATTTTATTATTAATTATTATTAACAATTTTTGTCATTTCATATTTCATTAATAAGGCCTTTTGGTAAAAAAAGTAAAGGTGTGGAACCTTGTGCCAGCCACCTCAGATGTTCACCAATTTGGAAAGACACAAGCAAAACAGTGTGGAAAAGTGTTCAGTTTCAGAATTACTGTTTAATGGAATGCATTTATTTGCAAATGAGTGAAAAATGCGTTATTTTCAAATTGTAAGCCAAAAATCTTAATGCAGGAAATCAACCCTGTTCCCATGAACACAAGGAAAGTACATGAGTGCAATATGGAACTAGGCAGGAAAAGGTCAGGACATTTTCTTACCACATGTATCAGCCTTTATCATCTTGCAATGGGCATCACGACATTTCTCCTGCAGTTTGTCTGCAGTTGACATACACAGATCTGGATTTTTTGATGCACCAGAATAATTTTTTTCCCAGGTAGATTGCCTTAATTTTGAAAACTTGCATTTGTATTCTGAATATAACTGAGTAAAATTTAAGCCAAGCTTGGTCTGAAATGTCAGAGAAAGTTAAATAAATCTGGGAGTTTTGAAAGGGATGTTTGTGCTTTCCATATACTACAGCCTCATAGCCCAGGCTTGGGAACAGCTGTCTTCCTGACTGGGTTTGACTCAGCCAGTTGACGTAATAGTGCAGTGCTCTAGGGCTGAACATCTATTGCATGTTGTAAAGGAAATCAGGTGTATTTGCAGTGATATTTCTTGTAAGCCTTTTAAAAAATAATTGCATAAATGTTTACTTGGACAGTGTGGACACAGAACATGAAAGATGATGAGTATTTTTAGGACAATATGTGGATTTGCATGACTACAGAAGTAAATGAGAGCCCATTTTCCAGAGTGGATGAATGGGATGTAGACTTGGAAAACTGGAAAATGTAGTGTACAGTGTCACTGAAATGGTGGTGTGGTTTAACCCCGGCTGACAGCTAAGGACCACACAGCTGCTTGCTCGCTCCCGCAGTGGGATGGGGGAGAGAATTGTTAGAGTGATAATCAGAAAAATCATGGGTCAAGATAAAGACAGTTTAACAGGCAAAGCAAAAGCTACATGCACAAGCAAAGCAAAACAAGGAGTTTGTTCACCACTTCCCATGGGCAGGCAGGTGTTCAGCCATCCCCAGGAAATCAGGGCTCCATCACATGTAAAGTTTACTTAGGACGACAAATTCTGTCACTCCAAATACTCCCCTTCTTCCTCCTTCCATTCACTACCCCCCTCCCTCCTTTATGTCCTGAGCATGATGTCATATGGTATGGAATATCCCTTTGGTCAGTTGGGTCAGCTGGCTATGTCCCGTCCCAACTCCTTGTGCATCCCCATCCATCCCACTGGTGGTGGAAGGCCTTGGCTCTGTGTGAGCACTGCTCAGCAGCATTGAAAATATCTCTGTGTTATCAACACTGTTTCCAGCACAAATCCCAAATATAGCCTCATACTAGCTACTATGGAGAAAATTAGCTCTATTCCAGCCAAAACCAGCACAGAGGGTAAGTCAGTGTAACCTTTGTTTTGGACAATTATAGTGGGGCATTCAGGAGTCTAGTGGACTTTCATATGTAAGAACACTTTGTAGTCTCTTCAGGTGCCTTTCAGACATCATGGCCTCTGCAGTGGGCATGTGTCCCTTCTCCATAGCAACAGTGATGATGGCAATTGCAGGGGTTGTAGCAACTTTGTGAGGGGAAAAAAAGAAACATGTTAACTCTCACCCCGCCCATGTTATGCATTTCACTACTTACACAAGCAATTACCAAGCTTGTCCCTGTACATTTCGTAAAGAGAGAAATAACTCTGCCTCACAGTTTTGTTGCTGCTCACATTCACTATTGAGTTGGTGGAACTTACACGTTAGTCCTTGATTTAGACCCCTAGAAGAAATCTAGCTTTATCAAACCTGTGATTTAGTTTCCAAAATGGCAACCTTCTACACTGTAAACTCTGAATGCTCTTAGGAATTAATTTTCTTACTGTTTTATTTAGAAGGGTGTTTTTGAGCTTTATTAAAACAATTTCCAGGCAATTTTCAACAAATGCCAGATATTTTAAAATAGGCATATGCTGGCAATAAGAGCATACATCTTTCTAGTAGCAGGACTCAGCCTTCCTTGAAATAGTGTTTTGGAGACTGAAAGAGATGTTGCAATTGCAGGAAAAAAGGAATTCTGTTTTGTTTTAAGACTCTGTCGATAGTAATATAATTCACAATATCTGTAAAGTGCTGTTTATGATGCTACTGTCAGCTTCCACTTGGTAGAATACCATTAGAGATATTTTCTATAAGAAAATATTCTCAAGAAACAAAATCAACTACAAAATAAAATCAATGATAGCTTGCTTTCTTTGGATGAGTCCAGTTTTGAGATGCAACTGTATCTGTTTTCACTGGAGTTAGATGTGAACAGGGATCATTCACTGTATATGGCTCTGCCTTAGGATATAGTGTAACAAAATAGAATGGGCCTGGAACTTAGACTAGCATGAGAATATTGGTACAGTGCTTAAAGAGATAATAACATTTACAGATCTGTTGAGACTATTACTTAGATGTGCTATTTGTTTCTTTCATACAGTGAAGAAGTTTTTGACCACTAGATGGGACTATACAACTTCATGCAATAGTATTAACAGCAGTATTTGTGCTTGTTTTACTTGCAATTAATACTTTTTTTTTTTCTCTCCTGACACATTACCGAAAGAGAGCTTTCTCCTCCGCCCTTTGCAAAGGGTGAAAACAGCAGAGCCTTTTGTAAACAAGGATCTCTGTAATGCTATTGAGAACGGAAAACCCCACACATTACGGTCTATCCCAATAAAAGAACCAGCATGAGTATAAACCGCTTTTAAAGCTGTAGCAAATCAGTTTATCCTCTGTGCAGACTACCCTGCAATCATACTGCTTGACAATGCACTACTCCTAAATATTTCTTCTTTGTCATCCTTTTCCTTGGGATGCAATTATCTTAGCTGAGTTTGGCTTTCTAAAATGCGCACTATACGCATTTCTTTCTGATCTTAGGCTCACCCAAAGTTCTGTGATACTTTATTCAGATTAAGATGCTATAAGAAGTAAAAGAAATGAAATCCAGTTATCCCTTTACCAGATAATTCATTATGTTGTTTTTCAGTTTTCTTATGATTAGAATCACAGTGATCTAGAGTCTGATGTAGCAGTAAAGCACTTTCCACTTTGATGAACTTGGGAGGTTTTATTTCATTGTGAAACAATGTTTGGCAGATGGAAAACTGATCTTGGTTCGTTGGCTAGTGTGATTCTAATGCTTATTTTTCCTTCAAATTTTTTCATTTTTTCTTTTCATTTTGCTGTTCTCGATCTTAGTCATAATGGCACCATAGCTCTTTTAACATTTAAATATGTTAACTTTAATCAGCATAGGATAACACATTTAAATCCCAAAGCTATTTTAATCTGGAATGTGCAGATAACATAGGTATTCTTGCTGAATTTATTTCTTGTTGGAAATGTGAACTCCAAGTTCTCTGACTATGTTTTAAAAACTAAGTAAAAGGAAACAAAGCTCAGCTTGATTTTTTGTTGTTGTTGTCTGAAATATTCAATAAGAGCATCTGGAGCACGCTTAATAGCTTTAGGACCAACTCTAATGAGATAGTGATTTTACTCACCTAGTCCTTTTGTTGCAAATACTATCTAATTTGCTGATATATCTACACTGCATATCTAACCTGGCTTTTACCACTTTTACCATCTGAGCTCAGGCACTGAAAGCCATTTAATTTTTCGCTTATTGTATCCCACTGAGAATTTGCACTGTAAAGTAACAAACCTGGGGATCAAAATGCTATTATCCCATTTTAAGTAGGCAGTGTAGAATAGAGATAATATCATTAATATGCTGAAATGTCACAGCTCTTCTGTCTGACATGCACATATGTTGAAGAAGGGGGATGAAAAACTAAATTCCGGTGGCATCTCATGAAAATGAGATTTTGGTAGATGAGCACTGGTCCACCATGGTTTCTCAGACATTCTCAGTGAGACAGAGAGATTAATTCCCAGGTTCCAGTAAATGCCCTTTCTGTCTAGGGTCCAGAGATGTCCCAGAAATGCCTTACAGTTATTAACACAGACAGGAAGGGAGAAAGTAGAAGGGCCAGACTGCCTTTTACCATTACCAGGAAGAGGTTATCTTCAGACAAACATACCATGGTTTCTGGATTTTACTGCTGTGTCAGTGGTGTGTGCATGCATGTATGCAGTAGATATCTAGATGGATAAGTATAAACAGGGATTCTGCTTATTTTATTATTATTATATATCTATGATTCTAAGTGTGGTTAGAATATATTCATATGTATTTGAAACTAATTATCTTAACCTTGGCTGATGAGTATCGTTGGGGTTGAAGAAATCTGAATGGCAGACTTCTTTGTCATTTTCAAAAATCTACAGGTACATCTGGCTCAGCACTACATAAGACTCATTGTGTGTACGAAGAAAAAGACAAGCTGCTCTGTGAATATTACAGAAAGAGATCATGGATAAGTGCATGCACACTTGTGTGCGCATAGATATATATGTGTATGTGCACATATACTTCCATAAGTGCATGTTGAGGGCTACTTTCCCAAACCCTGTCCTAAATGCATTTAGAAAAATATGTCAAGGTACCTTGAAAAACTCATAGAACTGTTCCAGCGGTAGCAGCCATTTGATTCCACTCTGCATATCCCACTTCATAATCAGCTTCAAGAGGTTCATTTCCAGGTATAACCTAAAACCTGGGTGAGAAAGAATATACAACAGCTGCAATTTCCCAAGCAGAGGTGCCTAGCATTGCAATATGCAATATTCACAAAGCAGGTGGTGGTGGTGGGGAATCCAGATTTCTTGCCCCTTAAAACACTTATCCTTTTTTCAGAAAATGTACAGTTCTTTTCTTCCAGCAATAGCTTAGCCTTTCACTCTTTCCTCCACAGAGGGAGATTATTACTGCTACTCCTGTTGTTCAGCTAAATTAGAAGCCAAGCACTGCTGCTGCTACTGATACAAAAGTGAGAGAAACCCCTGTCCTTCCTTATTCTTCATGCTCCTGAGCGCCTGGCCTTTTATTTAGCCTGGATTCTAGAGAGAATGTTCTGTATTTAGGTAGACCTGCTTTTGCATTTTAATTCCTGATTTTCAGTAAATGTATCATTACCTTTCCTTTTTAGAAACCACATATATTTACAGGTAAAGTTGAAACATTGTCTGTTTGCATTTGTGTATGCAAGCTTGAGGTTATACAAGATTTTATGCAGAGCTTGTTGAGTTTATCTGAAGTTCTGTTCTTTGGTAAGACAAAAGCTGTATGTTGAGGAAACCCCCCAAATGGTAGCTTGGATGTTACTTTTACAGAATGAAGTTAGCTGTTCCTCCTACTCAACAGTCAAGGGATCTAAGCATGAATATTTGAATAGCAGTACCTGCAATATATTGATGGAATCCAGATTTGTCTCCACTGAAAGATCTGAGCAGGCTTCTTAGCACATCAGTAACATTGGGTGGCAATGAGGGCTGCCTTCAAACACCATTACTAAAGTCTGAGGGAGCCTAGAGCTGTAATAAAGTTTGAGGAAGGAAAGCATTTTATTAATTTTATCTTAGCCATAACAAGCTGAAGAAAAGCATTTCATATACCAGCAGTTGACATGACATTAACTGGGTTATAGAGGTTGGCTCTTCTGTGTGGTGTTTTATGCTTTCAAGCCTGTACTGATGGTAGGGATTAAATAAGTGCTTGGTGATGTTGGCGCTGGACTTGGAGAAAGGAAGGTAGAATTTTGATATTTGCTTGTACTGTTAGTGGATTAACTGTGGCTTTCTTTAACTTTTATCTTGTCAGAACCTGTAACTCTATGAATCATACCTAACTGCGTGCATTTTGCAGAGAAATACTTATCTGGGTTGAGTTGCTGAGTGAGTCAAACATCAATGTGTCATTCCCTGGAGTGTGTAATCATTATGAATTGGGTACTAGACTACGCACAAAGAGCCCAAAACACTAACATGTTTCTTCAAAAGGGTAAAAGGCTACATCTTCCTATTAGCTGCCTGAGACTGTTTTGGAAGTTTGCAGTGAAAGGAAAAAATGGTATCTGATGACCCGTGTCAGCCAGGAACACCTTTTGGATTCATTTTGTAAAGGTACCAGGGCTAAAAATGTAAGACACTTAATGCATCATTGTGTGATTTCACTGGAGAGTAAGAAAACCAGAAGTCTTGATGAATTCTTTGAGGTCATTTCCCAGTGGACATGGAAGCTCTAAATTGCATATAGGACAGATCTGAAAAAGTGAAGTTGATTCATGCCCCTAAGAATGTTCTTTTCAACTTTATGCAGAGATAAAAACAAAACTAACAAGCACACCACAACAAATAAGCAAGAAACCAAACCATCGATATCTCCAGAAGTAATGCACAGAGGAACTATCAGGTAGGATGCATTCTTTATGCTTCTTGGAAAAAAAATGTTGTTTTTAAAAATAAATATATTTAAGTAGATAAATGTGTAATACAGGAATGTTGCTTCGTTACCAAAAATGGGTTGAGCTGATACTAGACTTATTTTGTTTTAAAATTCTCGAGATATTCCCAGGTTTCCAGCAGATTTCTTTAGGAAAAAACCCACTATAAATCCTCCAGTTCGTACAATCATTTAGTGTGCATTTTAGGAGACACTGTTCCATTTGCTTGTGCTAGGGTTTATCAACAAAGTGCTAAAGTGTGCGGGTGATATCTGAATATGATGAAAGAACAATAGAAAAGCATGACTAAAGACTCCAAATAGCTGTGGAAGAGGTGGACTTGTTAAATTAAAGCATACTAAGGAAAATATTAGTTTGAAGTGAATCATAGAATGTTTTGGGTTGGAAGGGGACTTAAAGTTCATCTGATTCCACTATGAATGTTGCCAGGGAGTGGGCAACCACAGCTTCTGTGGGTAACCTGTGTCAGTGCCTCATCACACCCACGGTAAAGAATTCATCCTAATATCTAACCTAAATCTACCCTCTTTTAGTTTAAACCCATTATCCCTTGTTTTATTGCTACATGCCCTGTAAACAGTCCTCCAGCTTTCTTGTAAGTCTCTTTTAGGTACTGGAAGGCTGCAAAAAGGTCTCCACAGAGCCTTCTCTGAATTGAATGAGCCCAACTCTCTCAGCCTGTCCTCATAGGTGCTCCAGTCCTCTGATAATCTTTGTTCCCATCTTCTGGACTCACTTCAACAGGTTCATGTCCTTGTACTGGGTGCAGAGCTGGATGCAGTGTTTCATATGGAGTTTTGCAAGAGTAGAGCAAAGGTCACCCTGCTGGTCACACTTATTTTGATGTAACCCAGGATATGGTTGGCTTTCTGGGCAGCATGTGTGCACTGCTGGGTCATGTTGAGCTTCTATTCAACCAGCATCTTCAAATCCCTCTCTTTAAAATATAATGTACTTGTAGACAGATTGTATTAAAGTAGAGACTATCAGCTCTCTAGTTACAGGTGTCTGTGAGGAACTTAATGGTGCAGCCCTTCTCTGTGATAGCCTTGGAGATCTGTTGTTTATGCATCACTGGTACTACGAAGAATTAACTAGAAAAAAAAGTATTTGGTCTTAGTATCTGACAAAAGAAATAGTTTAATTCTATTATATACAGAAAGTCAGTGTTAGCTGAAACTGACTATAAACCACTTACTGCCACTGCCAATAGGTGCCTGGTAAATGTCCTGTAATGAATAAAATGATCATTTTCAGCTGCAAATAAGTGACTTTTTTAAAAAACAGAATCTGAGGAAAAATGGGTAGTTGGAGATATAGTCTCTCAGACCACTTGACAAAAGCTAATGGGTAGGACTCCAGAGCTAGGTTTTATACCTGGCTATCTGACACAAAGCAAGCAGAGGCAAAACAAGGGATGATTCCTAGCGCTACCACCATGATATCTTCTAAGTGGTAATCCAGACTATTATCCCTAGGCAGTCAAATATTTTAGTAAAGAGGATTTTTGTGGAAGAAACCTAAAAAGCTACGGAAGAATATCATATCAGGGAGATAACATGATGCAGGTAATATCTTAAAAAAAATATATTTTATATATCAGGAAGACTGATACTAAGGAATTAATAAGTATTTGTTTTATACATTGATAATAGGGGATAGTTGAAGTAGTTTAAGAACAATAGTTCTTGTAGACAGCTCAGGAATAAATGGTTTCTGGAGTAACATGCACACAGATTATTTGCACTTAGAGAAAAAAAAATCCAGCTTCCCTCTTCACTTTGTATTCATTCTGGACTGCAATTCTCTCTTCCATTGTTAGAACTATATATTCATATACATGCTATGCACAACAAATGCGTCTTTAGCAGGCATTAACCTTATTATATAGTTCACAATGGAGTTCAGGGGATATAAGATGAACCACTTCCTATCTCAACTATTAAAAAATGGCTCAAGTAATTCTTTACTCGTTCCTTGACAGTGTCGAACACTAAAATAACAGAAAAGGTGGGGGTGTTGTTACCTTCTGCTATTTCATCAAATTACACATTAGAACACCTTCATCTGATAAAACTGATATCAGAACACCTTGTGTTCTGCAGATAAAGATGCAGATAGAACTCTGTATAATTTGTTGTTTGTAATAACCTGTATATGGATATGTGGAAGGTGCTGTTATACCACAAGCATATTTCTGAACAAATCTCTCATGGTCATGGAGTCTGTCAATCCAAAAATCAATGTATTACTGAACTCTGCTTCCTAATAGAACATCTTCTGGAAGAACCAGGCCAGACAGGTTCAGCCAGGAACGTCTTTTTTTCTAAATAAAATGGAGGTCTGAGTAATGATGAGTTTGGCATTCCACAAGACTTTTGGTATAGCCTTCATGGTCATTAATCCTGAAAGACTGATCTGTCATCTACTTAGAAAAGTTGAAAGGAGGGGGAGATTTGCCCATGTTTATGGGAGAAGTAGTCTGAGAGTAAGCCAAATGCTTATTAATATCATAGTCCCTTTTGGAGACCTCTTTCCTGTTCTTTACTTCCTCATAACCTTCAGGTCCGTATTTTAACTTCTGGGATCCAAAGAAAAAGGGAATATGGCTCACCAGAGAACCAGTAAGATGCCCAGTGGTTCCTCAGCAAATCTTCTCTAAAAGTAGATTTATTATAGCCCCTAAACCAATACGTGCTTTTGCCTCTGGCAGTGTTAATTTTCAGGGTTTCTTCCTGCTCTTTCCAAAATGTCAGGCTCAGGCTGTTAAACTGTTAGCTGAGTCTTTTGGACTGCAGAGGAAGGGGGGATAATATCTGGTAGGCATTGGGTACTCTCTTTTAGGATTGCCAGGCTGCAAGGAGTGTCCCTGAGGAAACCTTGCAAAATGGTCTACTGTCAAGAAATGTGAGCCTGCCTGTGACTGTCACCTCTTGGGAACGGTGGACAGCTGGACTGATCTTCCCAGGGGAAGGTCAATTCTCTCCTCCTGTGAGAGCGTGCAGAAAACACCTGCAGCTCACACACCTCTAAGGAATCCCTCACAGCAAGACAACTTTGCACTGCAGGCCTAAACCTTCTTGAAAAATGGTCTTTGCATAGGCTGGCCAATATGCATAAGTCAAGGTGGGAAATGGAGAATGACAATAAATACTTGGGGATGTAATGCAGGTGGACTGCAGGCTCCTGCCTTATGCAACCCAAAGACACAGGTGGAATGTCCCCAGGACAATCCAAATCACCTTCCTGTGTGTTTTCTCATGCACTCACAGCCAGGGCTTCAAAGCCCTGACCTGTGGGAGCATTAGTCACAAGAAGGATGCCAAAGTGATGTCTCATATGCAGGGACCTGTGGCTTAGGAGAACAGTAATCATAGCCATACGGCTGCAGAGATAAATGGCACCTGTGTATGGGTGTCACTAGCAAAGTCAACTGGACTGTGTCATCCCAAACTCTGGCCAGGTTGTTGGTTTCCTGGTGGAAAACAAGGTCCCATTAAAGACCTGAAAGTTTGAAGTGAGTGGTTGCACTTCCAAAAGGTTAAAGTAAAAAATACACTCTGTCTAAAATTGCGAAATTATTTTTTTCTAAGACGATAGCTGAAATTTATGTTAACTTGATTTACCCTTAATGCAGCTCATAACGTGCTATTTCACTTCATCTGGTGACCGTAATGTTTTATGAAATAAATAAAGAAAATTGCAGCCCAATTCTATAATGAAAGGCCATGAAAAGTTGAAATGATTCATTTGGAAATGCTTTCACAATCATTTCCAGCTTCTTGATTTTTTTTTTGTTTGTTTGTTTTGTAATATAAAAAAATTTTTTGGACTGAAACAACTTATTGTATCAAATAAAAGATTTGAGAATTCTTTTAGCTCATTCAGATCTGCATATTTTGATGAAAGAAAAGAACCAAATATTGACACTGAGCTGCATGTTTGACCTGAGGATATTTTTATTTTGAAATGCTTAATAACTTGCCTCACTTGTGAAAATTTGTTGTTAAAACTCCTATGCAGTTAGAACTGAACAGTTCAGAACCCTGGCAGTCTTGTATCTTGGACTATGTGCTCTAAGAGTATATCTGACAAGAGAAATAATGATGATGGAAAGAAAAAAGGATTCTTTATTTGTTATACCCTGGTCATCTTGCTTGCTCGAGATAAGTTATATTTATTCTGCTCTGACCTAAAGCTATTTCTTTGGTAATCACTGCTGAGAAAAGACCATAAGGCAACCATGAGCACAGGATTCGTGTGGTAGTACAGATGCCGTTCCCAGCAGGCTTTCAGTGAATGAAAATTGTGCTCATCTTTTATATTCAAGAGCAATCTTCTCTTGCTTTACCATTCACATACTTGTTCTCAGTGTCTTACTTGGTGAAATAGTGACTATGACGTTTAAAAAATATAATCACAAATTCTCTGCATCAGCAGTTTGGTTTGGTTTTTTCTTGTTTATTTTTTTCAGGAGCTTATGCATTTTCTATTCAAAACTGAAACTGTAATAACTTCTAAAATAAGCAATTTATCACTGAGAAAAAATATGATCTTATTTCTTTACAGTCTTTTTATGTGTGTTCTTTAATCAAAGTTTGTATCTTAGATTTGATGAAAAACTAATACTAAACCCCATGCTTAGTTATGAAGTTAAAACAATGCATAAACCCCACTTTTTTGAATTCTCACAGGCTTTTGGTGTGGTTTTTGTTGGGGAGGGGTGGGACTGGGGAGGTGGGGGGATGGGTAGGGTAGGAGGTGTTGGGGGGAGTTAGGTTTAGAATAGAATACAACTGTTCATTTCTGAAGTCAAGATTTTTCATTTTATGGCTTGATTATAACCTACTAAGACTCCTGGGATAGAATTCTAACATAAGTAGGTTTGTCCTTAATATATTCAAACCTCATCAATTTTGCTTAAACGATATTCAAGCATGAATGTTAACTACTAGAATTGTAGGCTTTGGATTTTTGCAATTGCTGTGGAATCACAGTGGAATAAGGAAGATGAGGGGGTTTTTTTTAATGGTTTTGACTGCACTGTTCAACAGGGACATTGTACAAATCACTTGACTTAATAGAGACTGATTCTGAAGTAAGTAAAAACAGAAGACAAAGTCTCCCAAAGAGCCTTTTCGGAATGTAGTAGGGGAGGTGGTTTACTTGCTGTGATACTGCTTTTTCATTACCAATATTGTCTCCGTGTCTCATGGCGAAGTTGCACAGCATTTGAGGAAGAAACAAAAAGGCACATGTTCATAGGTAGTTAGCATAGCTTTATACTTTGTATCATCAAGGAAGGAGCTATGTTAGGATCAGCCCAGAGAACTGGGCCACCCAGTGCACAATGGGCTGTCCTCCACATAGGGCTTCTGGTTCAGATTATTATTTTTATATTCATGTTGCTTGTTGTATATTTGGAGAAACTTACAACATGTAACTGCAGTTTGTGCTGTATGATGTTGAGTAATTTACATTCTGTGAAACATGCATAGGGAATGCTTCTCAGTAGCGTAAGCTAGGAAAGTCCTGAGCTCTCATACATCCACTCTATTTTGACCACACTTGTGCTCTTTTGAGTCAATGATATTTTTGACTTGCTTTTTTTAGTAGTTGATAGGCTGTTCATGTTTCAGTCAGTCTTTTTATTAGACTTTCCCCCATCTTTTTCAACAGCTTGACCTTTTTGTATAGATTTTAGTCCTAAAACTTTTACAACAGCTGAGTTCAAATAGTTCTGCTCTGCATCCCCTCCGCTCTCCTGAAGTACATGTTCTAGTGTGTGAGCCAGCCTGCAGCTTCACTTTCCTTCATGGTGTGTTATCTAGGGTGCTAAGCCTGAGTATTGTGACTCAGAGACTTGCCTGTTCCTGAGAAAAGAAGTCTACTTGATCACAAAGGAACATTTCTGAGCTATTTATATTTGAGTTTAAATCATACCGTCCAAGGATAGGTTATGATACAGAGAACTTACTTTCCCTGAAGCAGTTTAGCATCTCAGACCATGTCTTCAGTCACTGTGAATGAACATACACAGATTTTGTTGAAACCATGATGAAAAGACTTCCCCTTTTCCCTGTACCCTAACCTAAGTGGTATAAATCATTTGTTACCATGGCTTTGATAGAAGTTTGAGTCATGATGATGACTAGGAGAAAAATTCAGGAAAAAAGAAACTTCAGAATGCGACATAATATTTTTTAATTGGCATTACAACATTGTTGACATAATAAAAATAAAATTACAGAAGGAATATGACATTAAAGGTTGAGAGTGAAAATAAACTTCCACGATAAAGAAAGGAGAATTCTGTGAGAAAATGTTGAAAGAAACAATGGAGAGGTTGTGTCTCAATACTCAAGCAGCGAGAGACTGATGTGTGAAAAGGGCAGAGGAAATCCCAGAGGAAATTGTCATACAGCATTTGTTGGACAAGAGTTTTTAATTTGGGATGTATAGTAATTTGAAATTAGTGAAAGTAATACTAACACAGAAGCACATCTGAAATGCTGCTCTACCACTCTGTCTTGGATTGGGTTGTGTTTTTTTTTAATCTTAAATTGCCATGGGCTAATTTGTGGCTTATTACACCTGTGAACCTCTAGCAATAGCACTTGAATTCAGTGAAATTACTCCAGCTACTAATCGGAGAAAAAGCCTTCTGGCTTGGGATCAACATGATAAAAGAGAAATAAGATAGCTGGCAGTTCAGAGTACAGGAGGGCACTGAAAGTGAAATCCTAAATGCTAGGTTTAAATTACCAAAGAGGACCTATGAATACTGTTCTGATAGTCATTAAATGAGAAACAAGATCTTACTAGAGGATATCATTCTATTTTGGGCATACACAAATCTTTGACCTTGCTGCATTATTCACTCTTTGAAATTAAAGAACACAAAAGTGTTACATTATATATATAACTCTAATTTTTTAATCAGTATTTTTCTCCCAATGTTGTTTTAAAGTCAACACAACTAACAAAATCATTTATTACTAATAACCAGGACCATTGTTATTGAATATTTGTGCCATAACTGAATGCTGCTAGAGATGTAATTGAATNAGCAAATGTAAGGTATGGTATAAAGCAGCATACGTGATAAACACTCTGGTCATGGTATTAGAATTAGTTGCTATGAATATGATGTCCCAGTGTATACAGTATCAGAAGTAATGTTTATATGAAAGGCTGGGCAGAGTTCATGTTTTACAGCAATGTAATCCAGAATTTTTTTTCAGTTGTGTACAATTAAGATTCAGAATTAAGACTAAGATTCCTGTCTTTTGTGTATCTAGTGTTAGAAAGAGAATGAATGTTTCAGTTGTCAATACCCGTGTTCAGGTTTAGAAAGAAACATGTATATTTTTATGAAGTCATGAAAAAGGTCTCTCCATTAATGATAAACTAAAAGACACTCACTGCCCCGAACTTTGTTGCTTGCAACATGAACATTATTAAAAAAACAGCAACAAACAAACCACCAAAAGCCCAATGCACATCACATTGTATTTTCACTGTTTTCCTGCTTGAGAAATGAGTTCAGGTTTGTAACACCGATGCTGCTCTGCTCAATATATGCTTTGCTTAATTCTCCAACAGAACATACACCTCAGCTGATATACTCAGTGCAGTACATGTAAAGATAAGCAGTTGTAACACAATAAGCTGCAGGAAGAAAAACATAAATCACATGTCTCTGTGTGTGCATAAACATATGCCTTCTTTTCTCCCAGTAAAATCTCTGAATCAGAACCCAAACCCACGTAAATCTGCATCCATCTGTGGAAGACACACCTGATTTACAGCTTGTCCTTATTGGGTAACTCATCATTTTGTCTGTCAGTTACATGATTTGTCAGTAGAATACAGAAGGCACCTATATACTACAGAAAAATATAACTTCTGAGTTGTACTCAACATCTGTGCCGTGGGCTGTATGCGGGTTCTTAGCAAATACTTTGTTAATTTCATTGGATGTTCAATAGATCTGTACAAAAAAAAGTGATATTTCTTTTTTACATAGTTGTTGACAAAATATTTTGTTCCAGAAAGAAAAATCAGAGTGACATCTCATAGGCTTTACCTTCTACTATAGTGACTTTTTGCTTTCAAACGGTATTTCTGATTCATGCCACATATAATTAAATACAGTTAGATGACTATTGCTTAAAGACCTCATACTTTAGGGGAAAAGGTAAAACAGTAAAGTGATGCCTCATGAAACTAGCAGAGCAGGGTAAGGCTTGTCTGTTCACTAGTAATCATAATAAAATGAGAAATATACATAGTAACATTTTTTCTAAAATGGTTTGCTGAAGTATCTTTCATTTTCTTTGAAGCTCACTGATGTAAACCGAAGGAAAAAAGATTGTTTCACTCATGCTAGGAAAGAGGCCCAGATGTGATTTCTTTTGGTCCTCCATTCTATTTTTAATCCAGTCCTTTTGTACGGAAAATATTTTCTGTGATTTATGTGTTGGGGTTTAAAGTAAAAGTTATAGAAAACATTCATCTATCTTCCCCCTTTTTTTTTTAATTCTGGAAATAGAAATGGAAGGGGAATAATTGGCAGAAATTAAGATTTATTTTACAACCCTTTTGAAAAAAAAAATATTTCCATAAAACATAGAATCCAAGGCGGTCTGTTTTCCTATATATTTGTCTCAGGACAGTTTGAATATGAAGTCTAGAATGGTTTAAAGTCATCCTGCAGCCTTTTTCTAGGGAAGGGTGTATAGAGGATCTTTCTTCTCTACCTGGCTGATTATTTTAATAAAAATTGTAGGGATGGAAAATTATTTTTTAAGACTGGTTCATCTTTGTCAAATTTTTCTGAAATTATTTAGTTGATACAGAATTGATTGAAGATATATTCAGACACCAACAATGACACAGAGAAAGTTGCCAAGTCTGGTTGGTTTCCATGGGAAACAAGCTGAAGTAAAACAAAGGAAAATCCATGGTACAAGTTCTACATTGGAGGTCAAAGGTAAGGAAGCCTCCCCGGACCTGCAAGATGAATTTAGTGCATCACATCTTCTTATTTGTGTTAGTCACATTAGCCTGCATTTTAAATGCACGGTATAGCTTACCAATGGGTCTCAGTGTTGATATTTTATTTCCTTCCTTGAGGCTTGTTGCCATTCTTGTTAATGCTCTTGCTTTTCTAAGAATGAGAATTGACGTTACTGTCATTACCCGGTATCTAGAGGTCATCCATTTCAGGGTGAGATTTGATGAAATCAATTTCCAGTTTCTGTTTGACAACAGAAGCCAGAATATCAAGCGATAGAAAGAAACATAATCTGACCTGTGTCGTGTCAGTTTTCTGAGGTGTCTCAGAAAACAACTCTGCAATCGCTTTCAAAAGACCCTGCCAGTGTGGCAATATTTGCAACAAACTCTTATCTGGAAAAACTCAGGTCTCCTGCCCCCCTCAAATTAAAAATACTTTTATTATTTTGTTGTTGTTCTGCAAAATAGTAAATTTTCAGTGACAGTATTCAGTAACTTTTCCTATAGTCTACAAAAAAGTTTAAAAAACATAAATATTCATGTGTTACTGTCATAAATCTGTATTATAGTGAGCCTTCACTTAGCTAATCTGTGTGTTAGATGCTTTAGGATAACCGAGGCACAGTTTTTAGAGCTACATAGAGTTCAAGTGAAGGAATGGTAACAATTCATGCAGTTACAAGTTACTTTTCTGCATGGCAGTTTCTAGCTAATGAAGCAGAAAAAAATTTAGAAGTGATGAAATAAATAATGAGCCTGAGAACCACTCACCCATCACTGTATTTTATAAAGATAATTTTCTAATAAGTAGGAGTTTGTAATGCCTCAGAACTCTTCCCAAAGTTCCTTGAGATATCCAATTATACAATAAAATAATTTATTCAAATACAACAAAATTCAAATGTGAAAGTTTGTTTTGAGTTTGTGGAATACAGTAATTATCTTGTCCCTTAATTTTCTGATTTTTATTTCATTTACTTAGTAGCTTCTACAGTCATGCTACAAAAATAGCAACCATGAATATCTAAGCAGCTATTGTGATTACACATAATTCAAACACCACAATCAGAAAAACAGCTCTTAGTAGCAGATAACATGGAATCACCAAACTAAACCAAGAGCCTTTCATGATTCAGTTCCAACAGGAAGGACAAAAAAAAATAAAAAAGATTATCTGAAACATTCTAAGAGCAAAATCTGAGAATTTTTTTTTCCTTTTGGAAACCACCACATAATTCCAGTATAAAGAATTGTGATAGTAATTTATACTATATTGGAGGTGTTCTGAAGCAAGAGTTGCTGCCTACTTTCTCTAGCCATCTTTCCTTGATTTGTAGCCAATGGAACATGAGGGGAGGGTGGAAGCTGGAACTCAGGCAGCAAATTCTTATTTTTCATAGCCCAGTCAATATGAATTGTGCCATGGCTAGTTTAAGTTGACAGGCTTCTATTGACTTGGTAGGATTTGGGCCTGAGATGATTTTAGCTTCTTTTAGTAATTTTATAGTGGTTAACTCTAGCTTATCTGTTTTAATTCAAGCTCTGTAAATGCAATAGATCATAAAAGTCTGACATATTTAGTACTCGATTATCAGATCTAACATAACAGGTAGCATGGTAGCACAACAAAATACAGCCCTTTGTGCCAACTGAGATAGTGAGAGGTTCTTGTACAGCTTCCAAACTCAGCTGAAAATCGGAGGGGGGGCGGGGAGGGCAGGGCAGCAGACACTGCTTAGAAAACATCAAAAAATGGATTATAAGCAGACCCAAGAGTAAGGAGGAAGAGAGGCCCTTCACCAGCACTGTGCTGCTCTTTGTGGATGATTATGGTTGTTGGTACCTCACGGTGATGCCTCACAGGATATCTCTCCCTGGAGATGACTGGGAGTTACAGATCTTTCAGTTTAGGTGGAAATTGGAAAGGTGAGAATAACATGAGAGAAAAGAGTGGATATAAGTAAGCTTTCTTTCATGGCAGTTTTAAGGCCTTTTTTCTGTTAATGGACCATAGATCTTATTTTAACTGAATTAATGATAACTGTTTCACTTTGAATAGATAATTTGAATTTTGATTGAGCTAAATTTTTAGTTCCACATATCAAGTGTGTTCTATTTTTACCATAACATAATAATGGCATTGCACTTCATCCATTTTGCTTCTTATTAACATTTGGGTTTGAAAAAAAACCTTACAGTTTTTGTTCCAAACGATACATCAAACTGTTGAACAGACTGCATCCCAACATACATGCCTGTGAGTAGCCCCTGTGATTTCACTGTGAACTGAACATACTTACATTTTGTTTCTTTGCATGACTAGAACCAAGTTTCTGTTCATGTAAATATCTCCTCTCTGTTTTCATAGATGTGTAGTTTCTCTGGAAGTCATTGTAGAAGCCTTTTAGAAATGCAGTGTGGAGCAGGATAACAGTAATTCTCATGGTCTTTCAGACAAGTCTAGTGACTTTTTGTGGCACAATTCTCTTGACAAAAGCCAGGCTGTCCTAAGCCCATTTTACCTTAATTTTCTGGGTTGTTTTCACAATGTCTTCTACCAGGTTTGGATTTTCTGTTTTGCAGGTTTCTATATACTCCCTGGAATCTCTTATGGAAAAAAACCCAAATAAACCACATTTACTGATTTATAATTCATTCAAACCAAGTTTTTAATGTTTGTACTTGTTTTACCTTTACATTTGTGTAGGACTCTTGGAGTGATCACCATGTGGCTTTGTTTCTTGCTGCTCCTTTTACATATGTCACAGTCTCTTGACTGTCAATTTTCTGCATCTTTCGAAGGAGAATCCTGTATTCACAAGGTTTTGTTTTAGGAACCACTGCTCCTTCAAACATGCCAGGTCCATTTGTCAACCGTCCCCACACTACCACATTTTGTGTTGAATGTCTTTTGTATTCAGTGATGTAATCAGTTCTAAGTGGTTAATCAGTGCTCTCTAGGTGGAAGGGGAGAAATCTGTCCCACTGTCAGTATCACTTACCTTTTTTAAGGCACATATACAGTTCAATTACTTTCTGTAAAACATTTATTTAAAGTCACAACATTTCTCAGAAGGGTGCACCTGTGTCTTGAGTCCATCCAGCACAAAATCCACCTGAATCCAGGTGGATATGAGCTGTATAATGCATATTGTATTTGATTATCTGCCAAGAACAAAGTTCAAAATAGGATTTAGTAGGTGTACCCAAGGTGCAGTAATCACAATATATCCCCTTGAGCTGTGTGACTGTGAGCTGTTAGAAATCCATCTATCTATGTACATGTGTTTGAATCCTTCTAGCCAGTGAGTGTTCAGCATACGCTGTTCTAGAGACCTGCACCTTCCATCAAAATATTTTCAGGTTTTCCTGCTTAAAGGAGCACACTCATTTACTAACATATGTAACAGTCACATAACTAATCTTATGGATTAGTTGGGAAGGAGCCTTTCATTGTACGCTCTTTATATTAGGCTTTAACTTGAAGCCTCCTCTTCAAGGGCACCAGGATTGAGCCACTGTCATAGTTCTTCATCTTGAGGTGAGGAAAAAATTTTAAATGCTAAGTATATGTATGTAAAATTTTGAAAAGGGCTTAGAAAAGTTATCCCTTCTCAACATCAAAATTGGTTTAATGATATTGGTAGTACAGCTGGATTCCCTTATTTTTTTGAAATTTGTGTCTGGTAGTGTTATATTTTGCACAACTGAGCTACAGTCCTGTAACTACAGGGGAATTTTTGAACCTGAAGTAATTATGTTGAATTAGTAAGTATTATTTTTGCACTTCTGTAAGTTTTTAGAACTAAAACCAGTTTTAGTTTTATAGATCTAAAACCATCTATAAAAATGCCTTCCAGAATAAAGGATCCAAAGCAGGATTTCAGCAGTGATTGAATTGTAAGGTTCTGAAGTGTTGTTAATGGAAATGCTGACACAACATTAACCATACAAGTGTATGTAGTCATAATGAAGAGTTTGATAATGGGTCTGATAGCGAGTTACTAACTTTTTTGTGCTGTAGAAGTGATGGCATGACTAATTTATTTAACTTTTGTAACCATAGACTAGCATGTACATTTATTCAGCCGTTAAAATTCACTTACGATTGTTTTAGCTTTTTAAAATAAAGCGTGTTTCTATTCCAAGGTTATAATGGACTTGCTAATGGGGTATTGAC
>VZTU01011501.1:289-14033 GCA_013400835.1 Zapornia atra
GTTCAGTGGGGCTCGGGGTGGGGGTGTTAGTTTAACTTAGGGTTGTTTTGCTTTCCACAGGAATTGCTCCATGGGGTTTCCAGTGGACAGTCCCTGGCCCCCAGGGTGGGCTGTGTCCTGTATCCCCGTTGGCCAGCATCCCCATGACAGAACTTCAGCAGAAGGGTGCTGGGGGGAGGGAGGGGGTTGGATTAGGCTGGAAATCACTCACCTGTGGATCAGGGGCAATGCAAACTCCTCTTATTTTGCTTTTATAAAATCTATGCAGAAAAAAAAAATAATAAATATATTTGGAGGGGGGGAGTAGTTTCTCTGCCTGCACGTGGGGAGACCTGCTCTATAAGATGCTGTTGGCAGCACTCTGAGCCCAAAACTGTCCCTGCAGAGCTGGTGCCTCCAGCAGCAGTGACTTTTCAGGTGTCAGTGAGGAGACACCTACCCACCACTGGATTTAAAGCCTGACGAGCTGTGGAGGTTCAACCCCAGACCGTGGCTGAGCACTACACACTGCTCGCTCACTCCTGGAGGAGAAACAGGCAGAGCCTCCGTGGGTTGAGATAAGGACAAAAATCACCATGAATGTAGAACAGTAATGGCCAGTTACACTCACACCCAGGGCTAACACAGAGTACCTTAGTGACCCAGTGACTACAGAGTGTTGCCCAACAGCAAGGACTGACCGACCAACCGACCAACTCACCCACCCAACACCCCAGTCACACTCAGACTGTCCTGGAGGCCCCAAGCCCCCATCCTTCCCCAACTAGCCCCTTTTATGGGAAAGTGATGTCAGGAGGTGTGGAAACAGCCCAGGGTAACTCAGCTCACCTGGGCTAACTCAGCTCACCTGTGCTGGCAGCTTGGGGAGGTTGACTCTGGCCTGGCCAGAACCAGGACACTAACAAAGGCCTCGGATCCAAAACCTTTCCTCTCAGCTTTAAAAGAAAAGCCAAGAAAACCAAGGCAGAAAGCTCTGGGCTGGAACCCATGCCCTCTGCATCTACCCCAGGCATCACCCCCAGCTTTTCAGGCACAGGGGGTGAGGGGTTCTGGTCTGGCTGGAGTTTGGCTCCCTTGCTAAGTGCCTTGAACGTGCTGAGGAGAACTAATTATTCCAGTCACCTACCACTGGTTTTCCCCTGACATCCTCAGTGGACTGGGCTTGGTGAAGAAAGAAGCCTGGTTCTGGGTATCTGCATCTCCTCAGCTCTGTGTCCCGGGTGCGGAGGCACCGTGCTTGGCGTGTGCGATGGCAGCGCTGTGAAGCTCATGGATTAACTGACCCTTTTTAACAATGAGAAAGGTATCTCCTCGTTTCAATCGCTGCAAGCAGTATTTGTTTTGTCACCTACTCCTTTTCTGGGCATCAGTCCCACTTCCTGAGTCTCCTGTATCCTCCTGGGTGGGTTTTTTTTCGGTTCCTCCTCCCTGCCAGCAAACATTAAGCTGTCTCTTACGGGATGCCAAGCTTCAAGTGTTTTTCCTTCTGCGAGCAACGGGAAAAGTACCTCCTGAGACCAGAAGTCACCAAAAATACCTGATGCAGTCAGCAAAAACACCTACCCCACCCTGCATCCAATGGGGTGATGGCAACGGGGGGGGTCCTGCATCTCCTCGCATCGCCCAGACGGCTGCCCACTGGCTGTAGATAATTCTTGGTATCTGTGGGGAACAGCTGCTTCACGCAGGGTGGGATTTATTTTCTGGGGAGCCCCTATCCTTGGGGAGAATTTAGGGGGGGGTTGTTCTTGATTTTTTTCTCTTTTTTTCACATTTTTTCTTCCATGAATGGGCATTTACATGGTTCCACTTGGGACTCCCGGTATCAGTATTGTAACCCTGGAGCTGAATTCCCCGGAGGAGGCTCGAAAGGCTCTTGGTCAGAAGGTTGCTTTCAGGGGGTTGGGTGTGTGAGCTCAGCAGGGACAGTAATAAGCAGCTTTTGGTATGACAGCAGCCTGAGGACTGGGATTCAGCATCGCAACATTGGGTGCCTGAAGCCATACCCATGCCCAGTGCCCCTCACCCGTAATAGGGGTAGGAGGGGGGGGAATCAATTTCATGGTCAATACATGACAAAAGACCAAGTTTTCCCCCATAAAATATATCTGTATGTATGAATTATATATGTATATAATTCACTGTGGCAGGGGGGTGCTGAAGGAAGGATGCAAAGCTCTGATAAATGGCTGCAGACGTGTGTCATCTCCTCCAGCCAGGGCCAAATCTGTAGGACACCGCCCACTGCTCCCTGCCTGGCACAGCACAGCACAGCTAGGGTCTTGTGTGGCCCCCCCCATGGGCATGGTGCATCGCTGGGGTGGCAAACCATGGGGTGCTGCTGGGCTCACCCAGTGCAGGTCCTCGCCCCATGGAGAGCAGGCACTGCTGTGAAGCACGGGATGGGACCAGAGTTTTGTGCAGCTTAGAAATAATTTGGGTTTTGGCTGTTGGAACATGATTTTTTAATTGTTTTTCCATGCTGCCTGAAGAGCTGGGCAGGAAGGACCTGCTTCCTCAGCCACCCCAGGCCCTCCAAGGGAAATTCCTGCTTTTCCTTGCCTGCTTCCAGCTGCTCTCACAACGTAATGTTCCTTCAGGGTTTCTTTTTAATCCTAAACTCATTTATGCCTGACAATGAGATGTTGCATTGCAAAAAAATAATAATTTTTTTAAAAATCCTTCTGATGTGTGTGATGATAACATCCTGCTGATGTTATCCCGCAGCCCTCTGGAGCAGAGATGTGCAGCATGAGCCAGGCGCTTCATCTCAAACAAACCTTGCAGCTTGGGTTTCCCTTTTATTGTTTTTCCTCCCTATTTTTGTTTTTGTGGACCCAGCCTCCAGCTCCCTGCCATGGCAGAGCTGCACTGTTCCTCTGTGGTGGTACCACCAAGGAGGAGTAGCGCTGGTACCACCATGGGCCATGAACGTGTAAAACCACATCAGAGCACACTCATGGCCTTTTACTTGTCTTATTTCATCCTACAAAGAAAAAGCACTAACGAACTTTTGAGAATTAAGGCACATGCAGATTCAGAGAAGGGTTGGGGTGTACGTGCTGCCTGTGAGGTCCCCGCTCCCAGCCCACTCAAGGACATTCCCGCCTCGCTTTGCCCAGCTGCTGGGGAAAGGCATTTAGTACAAAGGAGCTGGTTTTTACCTAAAAACAAAGCAACCCTGTCCTTGCACAGCCCTGAGGGGAGCTCAGCTTTACAGAGGGCATCCCCAAGGAAAAGCCACTGGGGGGGGGCTTACGTCCCTGCTCGTTTCCCTGCAGAAGCCTACACCCACTCCCGAGGAGTTTCTCTTCCTCCTTATTGTAAAGCAAAGTGAAACCCATGTGGGGGGGACCCTTCGCCCTCCACTTGCTGCCCCAGAGGTGCCTGGGGGCATCCTGCACGCCAGGCAGGGCCACCAGCAGTGAAGCCAGTCTTGTCCCAAGTCTGGTTGGGCACACTCAGCAGGGTTAGACCTTCCCTCTTCACTTACATCAACCATCTTAGGGGTAAACCATCAAATTTTTCTAGTTTCTTAGCTGTAGGAGGGGAAAAAAGGGATTCATGGAGAATAAATGACCCCAGTGTCAGCAGTGCAGAAGGTTCTGACCTGTTGCAGCCTCACCTAGTTCAGAGCATTTAGTTTTTGGCATCAAACTGGGACGCTGGCTCGACTGCTGATGGAGTGTTGCCGACGGAAGGCCGGCAGCAGAGCTGGAGCACTGTGCTGATCACGGTGGTACTCACGTACTCCTCGGCTTCCCAACGCCAGCACTTTTGGGGAAGAAACATGCCTTCAAAAGAAAAGTGAAATAGGCATAGCTGGCCCAAAAAAAAGGGAATTGCAGGGTTTCACATGGAGCTCCTATGCTGGGGGCAGCAGCCGGTTCCAGGCAGCCAGCTCAGCACGCCTCCTCTGCCCGGCAGTAGGGCTGTGGGAGGGAGGAGGACTTTTCCCAGGTGTTGGTCTCAATCCATCCTGGAGGCAGGGCTGAGACCTCTGAGTAGGTGCTCACTGGGAAAACTCCCATCAGACACTCCAGAGTGAGCAGCATTCATGGCTACAGGGGACTGACACCCGTCAACCCCCCAGCCCCCCCTGCCCCCACAAAGGTGGTGTAAGAGCTGGTGAGGGACTCCAAGGCTCTAAAGCACCTGGGGATATTTTTGTAAGGGGAAAAGGGATCCATGTGGCTGTGTCACACTGCCATCCTGTGCCTTGGTGAGGTCTGGGGAGAAAAGGGATGCTGGCCCCCATGTCCATGCATAGGCCAAAGGCCTGCAGCGGGTGCTCAGACCTTCACGTTTCGGGTTGGAAGATGTGCCCAGAGGTTGTGCAATCCCATTTGGGGTGCCTTTGAGTCCAACACCACACCACAGCCTGCACCTTAGCACAGCAACTTGTTTGGGTCTCCACGAGCAAAATGAAGCCCCCAGGGATCTCGATGCCTCTGTCAAGGGAAGTGCAGCACCTGGAGGTGCCGCAGGCCGCGTCCACACAGCAAATATGGGGCTTCTTCTTCCCCAGGTTTGAATTTGCTTCCTGTAGCAAACACCCAGCCCCAGCTTGGAGAACCAAGTTTGACTTCGTAGCAGTGCTGGCACACGTGCTTTCATAGAATCACAGACCTGTCTGGGTTGGAAGGGACCCCCAAGGAGCACAGAGCTCCAACACCCTGCCACAGGCAGGGCCACCAACCTTTGTGGCCTCCTCTGAACCCTTTCTTTCAAGTGACCCCATTTAATTTGCTGTACCCTGTAAAAAACCCAATAGTGGGGGGAGAGGGTGAGTGGTTCTTAATCAAAACCATGAGCAGATATCTAGGGGCGGTCGAAGACTCATTTACAGCACATTTTCTCCTCTCCATGCTATGTCTCCTCCATGCTGGCAGTAACCAGGTAGTTGACATGTGCTGGGACACACAGAACAATCGACACTGCCTTAGTCCCAAGAGAAAAATACCCAACCTGGAAGCACCAGCTCTCCTGCTGCTCCTTGCAGCACCCGCTTACCACCACTCCTCCCCATCCAAGCTGGTTTCTCCTCAGGAGCTGCTGCCCCTCACACCTCAGCTGTCCCCAGCACACCAGTTCCCCTCTACAGGGTGACATCCCAGCCCCAGAGCCACCCCATCATCAGACACAGGGCCACCCCACACTTACTCACTCAGCAAGTTTCCTTAGGAGCATCAGCTTCCTCTTCCAGCAGAGGAAGACCCAGCTGTCAGCGGTGAGCCCCGTACTGAAGAAGATGCTGGGAAGTCCTTGCTCCCTGACAGCGAGGGCTTGGCAGCGCCTCGGTGGGTGTAGGAGGTGACATGAGAGTCACAGAGGTGCAGATGCCCACAGAATGACCCCAGAGGAGGAATCGTTGACCTCAAGGTGGGTTTTGCTGCACACCTAAAGAAAGTAAGTTTAATTCAAACATACAAGCATAGCTCACAACTGGTCAGTCTAATCTCAGAGGGATGCTCCTCCCGGGCTTGGGTACCACAACTGCTGCTCCCCAGGGCTGTGTGTGTACCCAGTCATGGAACTGTAGGGGTTGGAATGGGACCTCAAGAGAGCATCGAGTCCAACTCCCCTGCCCCAACACCCCTGGTAGCTGGGCTACAATGAACGAAGCCTCCTCACTGCTGAGGTGAAGCCAAACAGCCAGAGAAACCCCTTGGGGCATCTGCTGCTCCTCAATATGTGGTGAAGCAGCAGATCCTCACCAAGGGCTGTGAGTGACACGTGTCAGGGTGACAGCCACCCCATCCCCACCACTGGTTCCTGCACATCCCCCTTCCATGACAACCTGCTCCAACTGCAGCACAACCAGCACAGCATCCAGCATCCCCATATCACACCTGGATGCTCTTCCCTTGGCTCTGCAGTGGAGCCAGAGCTGCCATGCTCCCTGAAACCCACGTGGAACGAGGGATTATCCTGCCTCACAGAAGGACACAGCCTGACCTCCTCCACAGCTGCTCCGGGGCCTTTTTTTTTGCTTCCTCCTCTTTACTCGCTGGTGGGAGTGGACCAGCATAGATTCCTGGGACCTGATATGGAATCTGCTCCTCCAAGCAATGCCATGGGCTGTGGGAAAACAACTGGAACCAACTTGCACATAATTATACAGCTTCTCTCAGCTTAAACACGATGTTCCTTTCATGCTGGAATCCAACCAAATCCAGAGATTTCTATTCTGGTTATTTAAAAAGTAAAATCAAGTTTGTTACATCGACCTTTAAGCTTTTTCCATGATGACTTTCACAGGGCATTTGTTAGGATCCAAACCTGGTTAATGCTTCCTGGTCTTTCCATATGGACATGGCAAAGCCCCGCTCCCCTACACACCAGGACAGCTGCCACCCCAACCCCTCGAGCCCCCAGTTCAAGCACTTGTACCATCCTTCCCCCCTTCCATATCTGAGGATGAGGTGATCTGCACTCCAGAATCAGAGCTGCTGATGCTGTAAATGCCTTTAAAGTTCCCATTCAGGATGATTTTGAGAGCCAGAGGCTGCTTTCCCTGCGAGGTGGTCACCTTCCCCATTGATTCAGCAAAAGTTGGTCCATGGGCTTCCATAACAGCCGAGTTCTTTGGGAATTACTGCTCACACAGAGCACCCTGTACCCTGAGAACCTCTAAGCATATGTGAGCTGGGTGCTCTTCCTCAAGTAACTGGACAAAAAGCCTCTATTTTCTGGTACCTGCTGCTTGTTGGGTCTGTCCTTATCTGACTTCCTGGGAATCAACCTCCAGGTAGGGTGAAATATGAATAATCTTTGGCCTCACGAGGACGATACGTGTTGGGTGTATTGGTGGTACCAACAGTTGAGAGTCAAAGGGTGCTTGTTCACACATGGGATCCGTATTTACTCATACCTTACTCATGTGTGTAATAATTACCCTTGCAAGCACATTGGCTGCTCTGGGACCAGTGCAAGGTCCAGTATGTCCCTGCCCATCCCTCCAGCACATGCTGGCAGATAAAACACTGCCCTATGATGCCCCAAGTGAGAGATAAGATCCTGTTTTCTTCTCACTTCTCCTTTCCCACTTTTCCCTCAGGACTCTGGGCTCCTTTCAGTCAGGGCTGCTGGTGGGTTTTTTTTGGCTATGTTCACCATTTTTTTCCTAATTAATGAAATATATTTCCCTGTGTAGAAACGACCTGCCAGGAGAGCATTCAAACCGGAGGAGGAGTGGTGTGGGGAGCCAGTGATGTGCTCCCTCCTATGCAGCAGCATCTTTCATCCCAGTGCAGAACCCTGGGCAGAGCATTCCCCAGAGGGGTTGGGTGCTGGAATAGCTCCTACCAGATAGATGTTCTTGGGACTGGAGCTCGCTTCCCCCTCGCGTGGTGATGGGGGGAAATGCTTGACCTGTGAGTCATGGCAGAAGCTCTCCGGGTATCCCCAAGCACTCGAGACTCTGACCTGTGTAAGTATTGAATCATCAGCCGGCTCAGCAGTGAGAACACAGACACTTTCACCCTCCTGCTTCTTCAGCGTCGGTGAATCCATCACTATCGGGGTTCAGACAATGGCACTGCAGCAGTAAAATGCAAAAAATCCCACCTCATTGAACAAGTATGTTCTGGTCAACTGATATGAGTGCTCCTCTTTTCCTCCTGGGTGCACCAGGTGAAACAGGGAGCACAAAACCAGCATGGAAAGGACAAAATGATGGTCACCCATTTCCCCAGGCACAGGTCCCCTTCTGCCCCCACCTGGAGTGTTGTGTCCAGTTCTGGGCTCCCTGGGATAAAACAGCCAGGGATCTCCTGGAGAGAGTCCAGAGGAGCTACGGAGATGCTGAAGGGCCTGGAGCATCTCCCCTGTGAGGACAGGCTGAGTGAGCTGGGGCTGTTCAGCCTGGAGAGAAGAAGACTAAGGGGGGACCTTATTAATGTTTACAAATATCTTAAGGATGGGATGCAGGGGGGAATGGGCAGCCCCTTTTCAGTGTCTGTGGAGACAGGACAAGGGGCAATGGCTGTAAACTGGAGCACAGGAAGTTCCACACCAACATGGGGAAGAACTTTTTCACAGTGAGGGTGACAGAGCACTGGAATAGGCTGCCCAGGGAGGTGGTGGAGTCTCCTTCTCTGGAGAGATTCCAGCCCCGTCTGGATGCCTGTCTGTGCAATATGAGCTGGGAGCTGCTTTGCCCAGGAGCTCTTGAGGTCCCTTCCAACACCTGTGATTCTGTGATTCTGTGAGTCTGAGCCTCTGAATCCATAGTGGCTGCTGGACCCCCAGATGGGAGGTAAAAGGGATGGATGAAAGAACAGAGAAAAAAAAAACCCACCCGGAGATGAGCAATGCCAGTGTGGGTGGAACCAGAAAACGAGAGTGAAAGAGGGACCTCTGAAAGCGCCGGCAGCCTGGGAGTGCTGCGCTCAGCTCAGGCCAGCGCTCCCTGCTCCCTCCCCACACACGAAACCACGGGCACCACTAGCATCAGCCGCATTACTCACCCCGGGGTGTTCTCAGGGCTGGGAAGGGGGAAGCAGAGGAGATGAGGAGGCAAAGGAGGATCTCACCAGGATCCCAAGGTCGCAGGGTGATGAGCAGGAGAGGCACCACTCTTTCCTGCTCTGATGGAGGGACAGGGAGATGAACACAGTGCCCCCGCCCACAGCTCCCCCTGCCCTTGCCCCTCTGCACTGCAGCACCGTCCAGCCCTGTGAAGGGCATAGAATCATAGACTGGTCTGGGTTGGAAGGAACCCCAAGGATCACAGAGCTCCAACCCCCTGTCACAGACAGGGCCACCAACCTCCAGGCATGATATCAACAAGGTTGCCCAGAGTCCCATCCAACCTGGCCTTGAACACCCCCAGGGATGGGGCACCCACCCCCTCTCTGGGCAGCCTGTTCCAGCCCCTCACCACTCTCTCTGAAAAGAACTTCCCCCTAAGATCTCATCTAACCCTTCCCTCCTTCAGCTTCACTCCATCCCCCTTGTCCTGCCAGTCTCTGCCCTTTAACAAGCTGATTCCCCTCCTGTTTCTCTGCTCCCTTCAGGGACTGGAAGGCTGCAGTGAGATCCTCACAAGAGATTTTTTTTTTATCCTACTAACGTCATAAAACTGCAAAACAAAACCCACAGGACCAGGTTGATGGAGAGTTTTGACCGCATCACCAACCTGGTTCCTGTGGATAAGGGTTCCTGGAGCTTGCCCACAGGTTTTATTTTTGGCAGAGCCTCCCGAGCTGAGCAGGGTGATCCCTTAGAGTGACAGCGCTGAGACTGGTGTTGAGACTGACAAAGCAGAAAGCTTTGCAGTTAGTTAACCCTGCAGCAAACACAGCCAGTTGATGATGATGGGGTGGGGGGAACCCAGCTCCTAGACCTGATTGAAAGAGCTGCTGAAAAAATGTTGGGATAAAGAAGTGTAACTCTTATATCAGGCAGACACTGATTCAGAATAAAACCCCTTCCTTTCCTCCCATGTTCTAGGATACTCTTCAAATAACCCCCCCCCATTCCACCATGAGGAGTTACCTGCCCAAACTGTAACCATTCAAAATACCTGTGTGCTTTTTTGGGAGCTACAGCCCCTATCCAGCAACCATCCTGGTACAGGCTGTACCCTAGCAGGCACACTCAAGCTTCAAAGCAGAGCCTGCAAATAACACCCAGTAAATTTGGGGGGTCCCCAGTCCTGCTGGCCACCTAAGGACACAGCACTGCCAAGCAAGCTGAGGGTCAGAGTCCCATGGTGAAGAGCAGAGATGCTATGGCACACAGGGAAAGCCACAGGAACGCCGGTGATGGCTGGAAGAGAGAAGAGCCAAGCGATGCAGGTGATCAACATGGGATTTTATGGGTTGCAGTGCCCTGGCTGCTCAGGGAAGCCACTTTGAATCATAAGTACCATTTAATCATGGATCAATGAAACACCAGCACTTAGGGTTACATATTCCAGGGGATTCCTCAATGAATAAGCACCAACAGACAAGATCCAAGTCTTTCCTTTCTCCTTTTATGGAGTCACTCGAACCCATCATAAATCAGAAGCGATGCTGCCACCGGCGAGGTCATTTGGGGAGAGATCTGACCCCAGATCTCCCCCTCCAAATTCTCCAGGGCCAAAAAAAATGATCCATGATCAATCCTGTGTATGTCCTAAGAGTGGTAAATAGTGTCAAAATTAGTTCCATTTACCAAAGCATCCAGAGATCTTGTTCCACACAACATTTTGGGGTTCTTTTTATGTAGCAACTACCTACAGCTAGCTGTCACTGAGCTGTGATATAATCATACTGCAGCTTTAAGTTATATATGTATGCAATTATTGTATAATTATATATTTGTAATTCTTGCCTTATTATGTGTAATTATAATTACAGGGAATAAACCCCTCCTCCATATAACCCATCTCCTCCCATCGAAGACAGGTCACGAGGTGCTACATGACCTTCACGAAGGGTTTGGGAGCTGGCCTGCTAAAATTACTTTGGTTTGATAAGTTACAGGAGAAATAATATCCTACAAATGGAGACCAGTTTAAGAGCTATCCCATCCCACCCCACCCGTTGGACCTCAGCACATGGGCTGAGGATGGAGAGGATGGCAGGCAAGGCCATGGCTCTTCACGCATCGCTTGCTCTGAAAGCAAGGTGATCTTCCCCTAGCTGGGCTTTTGAGAGCAAAAGATGTAAATTGCTCTTGGTAAGAGGGGAGAGAAGGCAAGCCAAGACTGAAACAAAAGGTTCATGCAGCGCCCTGTGTGTCAGCACACATTTCCAGGAACCTCCCAAATTTTTTAGAACAGTGTGGTTGGAGAAGATCCTATTTCTCATCACTTGCATATACAGTCCTCAAAACTAAACTGAGCTGAGGGGTTTGGGGAGTTTTGGCTTTTTTTTCTTATTGGGTTTCTTTATTATTATTGGTTTTTCCTTTCTTTTTCAAATAGGATTCTGGAGCAGCATTTTGGTTGAGTGCAGCGTGGCCAAGAGAGGAGTTTTCCCCAGCCTTGGGCTGCAATAATGGCAGAGGTTTAGAGTTGGACCCAGAGCCATTCAGATTTGTCGCTGGAGGTAAATCTCAGCAAGAGCAATTTATAGTTGAAGCAAAGCCTGTGGAATTGCATTTTTTCTCCTGTAAAATCATACGTCTTCTAACAGTTCTAATAGACTGCAGGAAGCAATCACTGCACTGCATTTCTACAAGCATCCGTGGTATATCTCTATCTTTGAAGCTTCATTCCATCTACAAGGCTTCGTTTGCCTGGTGAGATGGGGACCTGTGATCAACACAAGAGATGATAAAAAAGAACATGGATTTTTTCACTCTCAAAAGAACTTGATGTTCACTTTTGGATGCTGCTGATGTAGGAAATATTGTTATGCCTAACTCCTCAAAATAATATTAATATTAGATGTCAGGCTGCATATAACCACCAAGAAACAGCAAAGCTCAGCCCTCAGATCTACAATGATCCCCATTTTGCAGCTAAGACCACTGGTGCCCAGGACTGGAGCAGCCCTGGGACTGCTGGAGCGTCCCTGATGCCAAGAAGTGCTGCTCCCCCCTCCTCCAGGCTGGCCACAAGACTGTGTTTGTCCTAAGCCAAGCAGACAGACACAGAGCTGCTCAAAGAGCAGGCCACACACAGTAATTATTGAGACACTACCTTCAGAGTTGAGACCGGTCAGATATATGAGATGGCTTGAGATGGAGGAGGCAGACAGATGGATGAGGCTGGGAATGGAAAACAGATGCCACGCCTGCCCAAATAAACGTGTCATTAAGGCTTTATTGCCTCGTTGACAGGAGGCAGCAGTTCCTATCTGATGTGTCACTTTAAGCCAGATCTCAATACAAAGTTCTTTACATGGGCATGCAATCAATGTCTGACCATGGAATCATAGACTGGTCTGGGTTGGGAGGGACCCCAAGGATCAGAGAGCTCCAACCCCCTGCCACAGGCAGGGACCCCAACCTCCAGGCCTGGAGCTACACAAGGCTGCCCGGGGCCCCATCCAGCCTGACCTTGAACACCCCCAGGGATGGGGCATCCACCCCCTCTCTGGGCAGCCTGTTCCAGCCCCTCACCACTCTCTCTGGAAAGAACTTCCCCCTAAGATCTCATCTAAACCTTCCCTCCTTTAGCTTTTGTCCACCACCAAAACACAACTGCAGCTGGGCAGAGAATACAGATATGGTGCAAATTGGGCAAAAGGAGCAGAAACTGGCCAGGTTTAACTCACCACCCACCCAAACCAGCACACCCACCAGCTTAACATGGAGTTCAGCATCGGCCCCAGGGGACTCTCAGGGCAGTGCCTGTGGGATTGCTGCCCCAAGGGCATCCAGGGACTGCAGAGAGTGGTTACAAGCGCTGCAGCTTCAGCAGATCTCTGGATTTATCTCCTCCAATCCTGCAATAGGTATGCAAAGATATTCAGCAGCCTGGCATGGCCAGGGCTTCAGTTTCAGATGCTATCAGGAAAACAAATGTGTGGTGACAAAGGTATCATTCAGGCATGGTTCTTTATACAGAGCTGAGGAAAAGCCCCCTATTTCTGAAACAGCAAATGTCACAACATTCAACTATTTCTTCCACCAGGGAAAAAATAGGCTCACTGGTATTAGGAGACATTCCATCTTACCAGCAGTTTGAACCTCGTGTTTCAGTAACAGATTCCCTAAACATTGGGCTGAGGGAGCACTGGCTGAGAGAGTATCTCTGCTTTGGAAACACCTACACACCAACATGACACTCCCTGCAGAGTATCCATGAGCCATACATTGTAAGAGGCAGAAATTACCCGAAGAAAGCAAAATATAGCTCAAGGCTTTGCATAAAAGGCAATCAGGAGTGTCCTACTTGCATGGCTGTCCTACTTGTGCAGCCTGTATTTGGCTGGGGGTGGGGGATTTGGAGTGAAGTTCTCTGGGAAGATGCTCTGGCCATCACAGACAGGTTTCTGCAGCCCCCCTTGGACACCCTTTAGTCCCAGTTTTTTCCCCCACCTCACTGCCTTGGGTCCTTCCACAAGCTGGGACCCTACAGCAGGAAGGAAAGTCCTTTGCTGGACGGTGAGACTGCTGAGAAGAGGCACCTCCAAGCAGAGCTTCTCCAGGGATAATTGTTCTGTGCACAACAGCAGCTGCGTTTGGAGACCTCTGAGCTAAATACCCCTCTTTTTTGACAAAGAACCCTAACTGGTACCCCAGTACCCACCGAAGTGCAGCACAGGAATGCCATAAACCAGAAGCCATCAGTCAAACTGCGTTCCAGTGCCCCACGTGAAGGGCACCCTGGTGCCTCATTGCTGAGGGCAACGCTCCAGCTGAGCACCGGGCAAGGAAACCTGGAAAGCCGAACTGATGCCTTTTCAAGAACACACATGCAAGCGTGAGCTGAAGGTCTCTTTCACTTCTGTGCTCAGGGGAAAAAAGAGTCTCCTGCACCAAGTTAAAACCACAGCCCACAGCCCAGCAACTGGCACAGAAATGGAAAACACAGGGCGATACTGGAAAATCATGCAGCTCTGCTATCCTAACAAAGTCAGTCTCTAGACACACCACAACCTTCTTATGGGAAACAAGGTGTCAATTAAAAAGAATCTGAAAATGCAATATAAAACTCCTGATTCATTCTGCTCCTTTACAAGTCAAAAAGAAAACTGCCATTGACTGCAGAGCCAAGGAAAGTTTCCTACAACCTTTCGGGCAGGCTAAGAAGTGCCACATGCAATACAAAGTAGCCGGGAAACATTCATAGAATCATAGA
>VZTU01011503.1:6140-16565 GCA_013400835.1 Zapornia atra
ACAGGACAAGGGGCAATGGCTGCAAACTGGAGCACAGGGAGTTCCACACCAACCTGGGGAAGAACTTTTCCCCAGTGAGGGTGAGGGAGCCCTGGGACAGGCTGCCCAGGGGGTGTGGAGTCTCCTTCTCTGGAGAGATCCCAGCCCCGTCTGGACACCTGAGTGATATGTCCTAGGGAGCTGCTTTGGCAGGGGGGTTGGACCCCATGATCTCTTGAGGTCCCTTCCAACCCCTGTGATTCTATGATTCTATATGAAGCAGAGAAGAGTCACAGGCTATCCCCTTCCCCTCCCCCTTCCCCTCACCCTTCCCCTTCCCTTTTCCCTTTTTCTTTTTCTTTTTCAAGGAAATTGGCAGAGTTGTGTCAGTCCCAGCCTGGAGAAGACAGAGAGGCAAACCCCAGCCTCAGATGAAGTCGTACATTGGCCCAATCCTGCATTTTTATCAGGTAAGAACAGCTGAATTTTGCTTTATTTTTGTCTGTAGAACCTCACCAAGTGAAAGCACTCCCAGATTTTGCTTCCCTCTGCTGTTCTTCTCCCCTCTGTGTATCACCTTAAATACAACCTTGTCCACCTCTTTCAGTTACTTCACCTGGATGAATCTTTGGTTTTATCCATATTTGTCCCTTTCTGTCTCTGGGACACACGAATCCTTTTTATTTTCTTAAAGAAAACCCATCAATATTTGATTAGGGGGGGAAAAATCTTATCTAAAAAGCTGTTGTAGGTGTTGTCATCTCTGTTTTTCCAGGGCAAAAGAAAAGGGGAGTGACAGAAGTGAAGCAGAGTGGAAATCAAGGGGGGAAATGGAGAACACAGATGCACTAATTAATGCAAATGAGAAAATAGCAGTGCTAGGGTGCTAAGGGGGAAAGCAACCTTAGGGAGTGGCAAGGGGGTCTCCAGGAAAGTAACAGGACCGTGGCTCAGGGGTTGTTCTGCTGGCAAAGGTGGGCTGATGAAATGGCAAGAGGGCAGGTGAGCATTAAGCCAGGGAGAGCAAGAGGTCACCAAAGGAGGTAGAAGTGCCTCCAAGGGATATCAAGAGCAATTTATTCTCAAAAGACATTTAACTTACTTTAAAAAAAACCCACCAAGACTAAATGAAATGTTGCCTGAGCGTTGTCAGGGGAAGGAGGGGGACAGATGGCAGACAGACCCAGCAGATCCCCTGGGAAGGTTGGGAATTGCTGATGGAAACGGCAGCGATGAAAGAGCAGGGGAGGAAAAGGTGGTGCATCTGGGGACAGACTGAGCTCTGTGAGCAGATGGACACTGGGCACCTGCTGGCAGGGGGGGAAGGCACTTTCAGCCACTATTTCCCCAAGAGAAGGGGATCAGAACTTGCCCACATCATGCATGGAGTAAAGAGGGAATTTCCCTATGATGCCCACACAACCTGTGGTCCCATGAGGAGTGTGGGGGCTGCCACGAACTCCAAATGCAGTGCAGGGCTCATGCAGCCAACTTCAGTCACTGAGAGCTGGGCTGCCTTCCCAATACCTTCTCCCTAAACCACCATTCTGGAAAAACTGGGAAAAATAAATGGCTGGAAAAGCAGTTTATATCCTCTCAAAGAAACCAACAGCCTCCAGAAGCTCTTGGTGAAATATGAAAGACAAAATAACCCTCCAAGTTTGTGGCAAGGGCTGAAACGTTTCTGGTCACATCAAGTGAATGAGAAGAGCATGGGAGGTGTAGGGTTGAGCTGGGAGACTTCATACAAGCAGTGAATTGCAGGGGGGAGGTGGTCAGTGCCAACCCCACTAGAGTACTGTTGTGATGTACCATCAGGTAGCACCAGGAGGTGCTTTAGAGATGAGCTGAAAGGCCATAGAGGTGGAACAGACCTCCTTAGTTCACAGTGCAATGCCACTGAGAGAACTACCACATCCCCCTGGAGTGGTGAGACCCTGGCCCAGGGTGCCCAGAGAGGTGGGGGAGGCCCCATCCCTGGAGACATTCAAGGTCAGGGTGGATGGGGCTCTGAGCCACCTGCTCTAGTGAAGGTGTCCCTGCTCACTGCAGGGTGGGACTGGGTGGGCTTTGGAGGTCCCTTCCCACCTACTGCAGCCTGGGATTCTGTGCAAATCAAACCCTGTGGGCCCACCAAAGCATTTACTGAAAAGCAACCTGATCAAGAAGACCCATCAGCAGCAGATGTTGTGTGAAACCAAAGATCAGCAGAGATGCTTCTGTGCTGCCAGTGGACTTAAGGCTGGTTTGGACTGGTCAAGAGGACACTGTACCCAGTTAATGTCATCTTCTCCTGATAGGTGGTAAGTGTGACATGCCTTGGCAGAAGCTCTTTTGAGGTTGCCCCAGGGTTGAGTCAGGCATTATAGCACAAAGTCAGGTTCACGTTACAAATACAGAGCAGAATAGATCAGTGTAAAAGTGAAGAGAGTCTATTTTATTCTACTGTTTCAGATGGGAGTGACCTGCAATGGGTGTCTAGTCCCATTGTCTCACCAGTTCAGGGCTGACCAAAAGTTAAAGCATGCTACCAGGGGCATTGTCCAAATGCCTCTGAAACCCTGACTGGCCTGGGACATCCCCCTATTCCAATGCCTGACCACCCCCATGGTAAAGAAACACTTCAGTCTAAACCTCCCCTTGACACATCTTGGAGCTATTCCCATGTGTCCCATCCCTGCATCCCAGGAATAAAAGGCCAGCACCTCCCTCTCCACTTCCCATCCTCAAGAAGCTGCAGAGAGCAGTGAGGTTGCCCCTCAGCCTCTTTTTCTCCACAGCAGACCAACCCAGGGTCCTCAGCAGCTCCTCACAGGACATCCTTCCCATTACATCCTTATTAGAAAAGGAGGAGATGAGCAGCTTGCTGGTAACTCTTGAACTGGAAGGGCTTTGCAGCTCCACCTTCAAGGGATGCTTCATGGTCTAGCTGCCAGTTCAAATCCCTGCTAATAATCTGGACAAAGGACTGAGAGGGGCCAGATCACAAGAGCCTTGACAGCCAGGATCAGAAGTTCAGCATGATCTGGGGAGGAGCTCTGAAATCCAGGAGGTGAAAACTGATAAAGGGCAGGTGTAGCACTTGGCCCTTCCAAAGGGGAAATGAAATTCCCAATGCCAAGCTAGTTGGCTGGAGTTAAAGACCTTGTGAGCATGTGATCTGTGGGGTTTGGGGGGTTTTTTAATGCATGGAAAATAACTCTCTGAGCTGTACTTCACAAAAGCATCTGAGGGGTGCAGAGCAGCAGGGACCACATGTGAGCTGTCAGTGGGGGGAATCCCACAGGAAAAGTCAAGTCAGGGCTCAGGGGGTGCTGGCAGCATTTTCCCCTGTCTTCTAGCTGGTGTTTCCAAAGAGGCAAAAGGAAAAGAAAGGGATTCAGGAGGAAACCTGGAAGCACTGTCCCGTTGTCTCCATTAAACATAGAGTGTCCCTCCTCCCAAGATCAGCTGATGATGAAATGTCTTTGGCTAACAGAGGTTGGACTAAGTCAACTAAGGATGTCATCACAGCTCCCCAACCCTCTGCCATAGAGTCACATGAAATCCTGTGAAGTAAATTCATTTGCACAACCCAAACAAACACAAACCTGCGTCTCCAGCAGCACAAATATTGAACCAGCCCCAGGAACAGCACAGCAACAGGGTCTGAAGGACACTGTCCTGTGGACTTCCTGAGGCAAAACCAAATAGTCCTTATCAGAGGAAGTGCTCTAGCTGAATCATAGATGCTGATGGCACGTTCCAGAGGGCGGATGTGGTGCCTCTCTGTGTCCTACACAGTGCAGGCTCCTGTGCAGCTCACCACCCCCATCTCCATCCTGTCCCTAACGTGCCCTCTCATCTCCAGATCTCTAGGAGCACCCTGGGTTTGTGGGGCTGTCAGGGGAGACTCTAAGGCATCTCCAGAGGTGTCCTGGCTGCACACAGCCCGTGCTCACAGCTGCTTTAGGAAAGCCACCAGGAGCAATGCAGCTTTTAAGGAGGAGGAGCTGTTTCAGGGGGGCTGAAATCATAGAATCCCAGAATCCCAGCCTGGTCTGGGTTGGGAGGGACCCCAAGGGTCACAGAGCTCCAACCCCCTGGCACAGGCAGGGCCACCAACCTCCAGGCCTGGAGCTACACAAGGTTGCCCATGGGGTACCTGCTGTATTCCAAGGCACAGCAGAGCAGGGCTCTCCTTGTCCCCTCCAGCCCAAGGATGTTCCAGCAGCTCCCTGCCTTGGGACTGGCTTCCCACTCAGCTCCCAGCCCCCTTTGGCTTTGCCCAGAGGGAGCCAGGCTTGGCAGCTCCCTGGGAGCAGGGTTTCTTCCCGTGCCCATCACCGCAGCACCGGGGCTGGTAGCTCATAAAGCATCTGCATCCAAAGCAGCTGCAAACTGGGGGGGAACTGGGATTTTTGGAGCCCAGCTCCAAGCTTCCAAAGCCTGGGGCAGCCTGATGGGTCAGAGCTCTCAGTGGAAGCCCCAGGCAGAGTCAGTGTGTCCCTGTGAGGGGTATTTGGGGAGCAGGGCAGGGGGCTTTCTGACAGGCTGGCTGCACACCTGGCTCCCCAGCCAACCTGGCCTTGAACACCTCCTGGTCTTCACACAGGAATTTCTATCCAGGGAAAAAACTTCATGCTAAGAGAACAACACTGTTCCCTTCTCCCTTGAGAACCCAGAGCAAGGGTGATGGCTCGTGCTGTGTGCATCTTTCCTGGTAGATCAGGCTGTGGTCTGCAGGCAAAGGACAGGTTCGTGGTGCCTCAGCTGCAAGGGTATTTTTTGACCACATCTATTCTTATTTCTTTTTTTCCTGGATCTCTGTTACAAAAAGATGTTTCTCTCAGGGGGGTGATGCACTGATGGGCCAATGAGATTGAGCAGGAATTGCTGGAACACTCCAACAATTTGCATTTTGGGCCAAAGGTGTGTTGGAAGCCCACGACCTTCTAGCACCTGGCTGTGAAAGAGCTCCCTGGTTTGATGGCAGTAAAATCATAGATTCATAGACTGGGCTGGGTTGGGAGGGACCCCAAGGAGCACAGAGCTCCAAGCCCCTGCCACAGGCAGGGACACCAACCTCCAGGCCTGGGGCTGCTCAAGCTTGCCTTAAAAAAGCCCATAACCTCCTTTGTATAAGCTGCAGAAGATCAAGATGTAGACCTGTGTTTTGGCTTGGGGGGGGGGAGAACTATGAATTGACATTTTCCTGGAGAATCAGACCAAGGTGCAGGAGCAGTAGGACAATTTCAGTGGCATCACCTGTCCCCCCATTCCATATTCCTCTGATACCAGCTCCAGCACCCACACATTGTGAGTGTCTTGGGTTTGTTTGCCACCCAAGATATGGGCTGCTCTATCTCAGGTAAGCTCTGGGTGAAAAACCTGGGCTGAGTTTAGGCTAATGTCTGGCTGAAGTAAACCTTGAGCCCCAGTTGGCTGTGGTCACACGTGGGTCAGCCCAGAAATGCACCCAGGCTTAGCAGATGAGGCATTTCTGTTAAGATTGGGGAGACTCTATAAGCTCCCCACCCATTCCACATGACTGCACTGCTTCCCTTTTTCCAACCTGGAGCCATGAAAAGATGTTGCCAGCATCAACCAGAGCTTCCTCACTGGCAAACCAAAGGAAGGACAGCAACAAATCTTCAGCAGAAGACAGAAAAGAAGAGAGGAAACTCTTTTGGGTCTGGCATAGGTAAATATTTCTGCTCCTGCCAGGCAGAGCCGTGTCTGCTGAGGTCAGCTCCTCAGCGTGCCACCATGGGGTGGCAAAACCCATCCTGGGCACCTCCCCACATCCTCTTGCCTTTCAGGGAGGAGAGGACTTGACTCTACCTCGTTGCCACAAGAGGGCTCTGGGAGAGCATCCCAGCAGCCCTCAACAAGCACATGTGCCCTACAGTTTGGGCTGTGAAGCTGAGCTAGGCAGTTGCAAAAGCCTGTAGAAAGGCTGGGCTGGCCTGGAGCAGTATGTTGGCAAGGGTCTGGAATAATCCACCCACTTCAGACCTGCCATGTGTCCACACCACTGTCGTTTTGCCAGGGTGGTAGAAGAATCAGACTGGGTTGAGTCAGGCAGAGGAGCCAAAACCTAGAAGAAACCATCCTTAGGGAAGACCCTGTCTTCTTGGGATGCCATTTGTCCTGCAGCCAGTTAGCTGCAGATCTCTGCTTCCTCACCTGAGCTGTGGCTTGTGGGTTTTATGTTCACAATCCTGGACAGCAAAGCCATGAGCTTTGAGCATTCATCTTCTGGTGCCTTCTCTGTCAGAGGCTGATTTTGCAGAGCAGCCAACGCACGGGCTGGTACCTGGCCAAACCAGACATCATGGCAGGAGGAGATGCTGCAGGATGACTTACACAGCTGAGGTGACAGTAGGATGGGCTAGGGCAGGAGGAAGAATGCACACCAGATGTCATCTCAGCAGTAGGTGTTTGGGAGAGGAAAACATGTCTCTCTCATTTTTCCCAACCTCCCCGCTCCAAAATTAGCAGAAGGCTTGATTAGATGAGTGGTTTGAAGCACATGCATGTCCCCCTCCTTCCTGGTTCTTGAATGCATCAGGAGAATTAATGAGGTGGTAAATTTGGCACTTAGGTGGGGTATTGAAATCGAAGACAACAAGGCCATTTTCTCCCTTCCCCCCATTGTAACTTACTCCAGTTCCCTGATTCTTGTAGTAGCTGAAGCAGATGGCTGGGAACTGGTGAGCTCGTTGCTGCACACCAGGCTGGGGTGATGAATTCATTCAGCTCTTTCTTCCATGTCACAGGTGGTTACAAACTCAAGCTCAGAATGAGGTGGACTCAGTGGGCTGGAGGGGAGAGGAGGAATTCCCCTCTTCCTGGAAGCTCCCTTTTGCTCAGCAGGAGGAAGTTGTTCTCCAACCCTTTAAGCAGATATATTTGAGGGAAGCACCAACCAACGAGGGTGATGCAACTGAAGGTGACTGAGGAAGCAGAGCTTCCCTGCTGTGACCCAAACTAGTGTCATGCATAAAGCCATGGGATGGAGGCAGGAGGGTGAAGGAGGGACTCTTACACCCAAGATGTGCTGGTCTCTAGATCTGGATTTCAAGACATCAGAAGGTGTTTGGGGACAGCCTGTGTCTCAGGAAGATTAGCAATGGAATGAGGCTTCTTTCAGCTGACCTGGAAGTTGATGGGGAGCTTTTCCATGGCATAACACTGCTTGTTTTTGTTGTCTGTTTAATAGAACCTGCAAGGTGGAAGGAAGCCAGGCTCGTGATTCAGAAGACAAACCCCAGAATCACCATCTGCCCTGGAGCTGGGACCTTCCCCTGGAGCTGGGACCTTCCCCTGGAGCTGGGACCTTCCCCTTCAGAGGGATGGCCTCCAGGACGCCTCGTTAAGGAGCAGGTTGGTGAGAAGAAGAGATGGGTTTAACTCTGCAGCATTTTCAGCATCCTGTGTCATTCTGAGAGCTGTATTAAATTGCTCCCTTCTCTCTTCTCTGAGGTTTTCCTGTGGCTAATTAATTACAGAGAGAATTCAGAGGCCTTTGTGGGCAGTTTGTCAACTCTGTGCTATGAGTCAAGAGGAGTGGAGCTCAACAGGGCCTGGAATGTGGGCTGGGCTCCACCAGGCATTCCCAAATTTGGTAGTTTATCTGGATTTGCCTGGGACATGTTGTATCCTCTCTATACATCTTGCTTTCGAGGCAGTGCATGGTATGGTCCTTGCTGCCTGGCAATCATCCCAGGGTCCCAGGGACCTCCAGTTGTTTCCATATTCACCACATCAACACAACATGGAACCGTCTTTCTTCTGGCTTGCCCATGGCACACAGGAACACAGAGAAAACCAGGGTGTGATTCTTCCTTTCCTATTTTATATACATCAGCTAGGGATCTCCTGGAGAGAGTCCAGAGGAGCTACGGAGGGGATGAAGGGCCTGGAGCATCTCCCCTGCCAGGAAAGGCTGAGTGAGCTGGGGCTGTTCAGCCTGGAGAGAAGCAGCCTGAGAGGGGATCTGATCAATGGGGATCAATAGCTGAAGGGTGGCACACAGGGGGACATGGGCAGCCTCTGCTCAGTGTCTGTGGGGACAGGACAAGGGGCCATGGCCTCAAGTTGGAGCACAGGGAGTTCCCCCCCAATGTGGGGCAGAACTTCTTCCCAGTGAGGGTGAGGGAGCCCTGGGACAGGCTGCCCAGGGGGTGTGGAGTCTCCTTCTCTGGAGAGATTCCAGCCCTGACCTGTCCTAGGGACCCTGCTTTGGCAGGGGGTTGGACCCCATGGGCTCTGGAGGGCCTTTCCAACCCCCACAGCTCTGTGATGCTGTGATTCTGTGACAAGAATATCAAACCCCAGACTTGATGTAAACATTCCCCTTCTTTCCTATTCAGCAGGACACTGAAGGGACAGCAAAGCATCAGCATCCCTTCCTCCTCCACACTTCAGTGTTAAGCCCAAACCTGCACAAAACATCACCCCAGGAGAAGAAAACACATGTTCTTCCAAATAACTGGGGCATTTTTTGGCATGACACAGGCCCATCTCCTTACCATCTGTTCAGAGTCCACCTCTCCAGGAAGGGTTTCCTCCTGCTGCTGTGTATTCTTGTGGCTTGAGCTGCTGGCATTGCTGCTGTGGAAATTCAAACCACTCAGTGTTCAGCTTGCAGAGGGCTGATCATAACCTGCCAAGCATCCCCTGGGGAGGGGCTGATGTATTTGAAGAACCTCAGGTCTGTGGGCAAGCTCAGGTGGTTTCAGCAGGAACTGGGTCTTGTTTGTGGTTTGTTGTTATGCAGTGAGCTGGAAGAGATGCTGAGTGACTCTGGTGAGTAGTCACACAGCCTAAATAACAAGTGTGCTGGTGCTCTGATGGAGTTGGGGGTCCACTGGCTGGTACACATCTAGCAGATACTAGGATGGAGAAGGAAAAGAAAGAGGCTTTTAGGTAAATCATGAGCAGTAAATTGGTGAAATTATGCTGGAAATAATGAAACAAGCCCCCAAAATAATGAAACAAGCCCCATTCTTTGCCTCCCTGACTACTTGAATGGTGCAGCCTATGCTACACGTGCCTGCCTCCTGCCCTGCTCATACCACAGAGTAAATCCAGCTCCATGAAACAGTCTGAGAAAGGGAAGGGGAAATAGTCACAAGAAGTGCAAATGAGAGATCCCATGGGTGAAGGAAAGAAGGGTGTTTACATCTTCAAGGCCGGGTTGGATGGGGCTTTGAGCATCCTGGGCTGGTGGGGGTGTCGCTGCCCATGGCAGGGGGTGGCACTAGATGGGCTTTGAGGTCCCTTCCAACCCAAACCAGTCTGGGATTGTGTGATTTCTGTGATTAAAGACCAGTATTGGGGCCTCAGGAGTAACTGGGGTCTTTTTTGGTGCTGTACATTGCCATCTTCAGTCTGTGAGCTTTCTTGGATGTGTCCCCATGTTACAGCTGCTGGTCTTGGACCTCCTAAATCACAAACAGGAAGAAGAGGTGATAATGGGGGGACCTTTGCAACCACAGGCTTAAAACAAGAAAGAAACTGGGCTTGTTTGCACCAGCTGCCAGCTTCCAGGCTGTGAGAGTCACTTGGAGCTGGGAAACCCTGACCAGCTCTCTGAGCAGTCTTCAGTTGGCAGTCACAGCTGACTGGAGCTAGTGGTGGCTGCTGTGCTAGCACACAGTAACACCCCAGTTCTCTGCATCCCCTTGGCTGCCCTTCCCCAGCCCTCCTTCCCTGGCTGCCCTTGCCTCAGCCTTCTCATGGGAAGGCACAACCCATGAGTTGGGTCTTCCAGACTTGACTCATGGTGGGATCCCTGGAACTTCTTGCTTGGGTGTGTGAGCCTGACAGTCACTGAGGGGACAGGAGCACAGGACTTGGGCTAAAATCTACCTGCAAGAGCTGGTGGCACCGGTGGGCTTGGAATGGTGGCTGCTGTTTGGATCTGTGAGTGGAGAAGCTCATCTCTGAACCTTGAGCCTGGTCTCCTTTCAAGGGTGGCTTCCCAAAGCCTTTGAACTGCCTGGCGTTGTCAGAGGGCCATTTCAGCAACGTGGCCTCATATCTTCAGGTGCTTTTCCTAAGCTGCCAAGAAGGTGGGATGGGAACTTGGATGTGTAAACAACCCCTGTGTTAGGGGAAGGTTGTGAACATGTCTTGGGCTTACTTTCCTGGGGCATAATTATTACAGAGACTTAAGTAGCAGAGTGGTTGCACAATACCTTAATTACTATGTTTAGATGAAGCCTGTTCACTGTAGGAGTCATACTGTGTGGCTCTACTTTCTCTTCAAGGTGTAATTTGAACAGCTGTTGCTGGGATGCACGGGTGGCTGGCGTGCACTGCAGTGTTCTGTAGGCTTCACACAGTTCCTAAACAGGTCTTCTTCACCCCACCTTTCAAGGTAGGGCTTCTTCAAGGAAGGGCTTCTTCAAGGTAGGGCTTCTTCACCCCACCTTTCAAGGTAGGGCTTCTTCAAGG
>VZTU01011503.1:22143-37919 GCA_013400835.1 Zapornia atra
CTCCTGAGGCCCCAGCTGGAGTCCTGTGTCCAGAGCTGGGGCCCCCAATGCAAGAGAGATGTGGGGCTGTTGGAGAGGGGTCAGAGGAGCCCCGGGGATGCTCAGAGGGCTGGAGCAGCTGCCCTATGGAGAGAGGCTGAGGGAGCTGGGCTGGGTCAGCCTGGGGAAGAGAAGGCTGTGGGGGGACCTCATTGCAGCCTGCCAGTCCCTGAAGGGAGCAGAGACACAGGAGGGGAATCAGCTTGTTCCAGGGCAGAGACTGGCAGGACAAGGGGGATGGATTAAAACTAAAGGAAGGAAGGGTTAGATTAGATCTTAGGGGGAAGTTTTTTATAGAGAGAGTGGTGAGGGGCTGGAACAGGCTGCCCAGAGAGGGGGTGGGTGCCCCATCCCTGGAAGTGTCCAAGGCCAGGTTGGCTGGGGCCCTGGGCAACCTTGTGTAGCTCCAGGCCTGGAGGTTGGTGTCCCTGCCTGTGGCAGGGGGGTTGGAGCTCTATGATCCATGGGGTCCCTCCCAACCCATGCCATTCTATGATTCTATGATTCTGTGATATGGTGGAGAGCACGAGTGAGCCCCCTGATTATCAGAAGAGGAACAGTGGCATGCCCACTGAGGTGCCAGACTGATGATGCCTGGGCCATCCACCCATCCTCATTGCCACCAACACCACGAAGATGCTTCTTTGAAAGGCAAGCAGGCACCCAGCAGGCTCCACCTTGTGTAACACCTAATAGAAAGTCTGAGCCGCCTCCCTGAGTGTCCTGTCTCCCCACCTCTGATAAAACACTGTTGACAAATAGCAGGCTTGCCATAATTAGAAGCATAATAACCAGGAAGTGCAGCTCAGAACCAATTCAGGCACCTAACTCTCTCCAGCTGCTATTAGAGCTGATGTCTCAGGCAATCAGCTGCAAATGGGTATTATTTTCTAATTGGATCCACAGCTCCCTACATGTGAGATGGGAGTGGGTGAGGTAAACACACGTGCAGCCAGCAGAGCTCACAGCTGGCTGTCACCCCTTCGGGGCCACTAACGTGGCCCTGGTCTGTCCCAGAGGATGGGGGGATGCTGAAATGGTGTTTCAGAGGTCTGGGGGTCCAACACAGGTAGAGAAAATGAGAATACAGAGTGGGGAGGGGCTGGAAGGGGCTGCCCAGAGAGGGGGTGGGTGCCCCGTGTCTGGGGGTGTTGCAGGCCAGGTTGGCTGGGGCCCTGGGCAACCTTGTGTAGCTCCAGGCCTGGAGGTTGGTGTCCCTGCCTGTGGCAGGGGGTTGGAGCTCTGTGCTCCTTGGGGTCCCTCCCAATCCCAACCATTGTATGATAAAAAACCCTGCATCTGCTTTTCCCCTGATGGTTTGGGTCAGGGCCTGCTGGAAGCAGTCTGCAGGCACAGGGGCCTTTCAAACACACACCCAGGGTGACTACCTGCCAGCCATGCAAAAGGGCTGAGCTGGGAAATAGGAAATAGCTATTTCACCTGCTTTATCTGGTCCTGGCTTCATGCTGGTGGAGGCTGTCCCATCTTGCCAAAACCCTACCAGAAAGGAACTTGCAAGGCACGTCGTGGAGTCAGAGTCCCAGGTCAAGCACTATGGGGAGATGAGCAGCACCAGACTGGTTGGAGGGCCCTGGACATATCCCATGGGAAGTCTGCCAGTGCATTCTGTACGTGTGAGTGGGTAGAGGCCTTTGGCTTCATCACTCCTGGTAGAGTTGTGATGGAGGAAGAGGGCTGTAGGGTTAGTGTTCCCTGACTCTTGAAGTGCCTTGTCCCTTTGGTTAAGAGCAAAGGTACTGTGTCCATGGCACCTATTGGCATAATGCAGTGATGTCTGACCAGGACCCCAGGAAGGATGAAGGCTTCATCAGAAGCACGTGGCAGGGCTGCTCTGAGAAGATTTAATATATGGTGTGCCTCTCTCCCTTCTGTGGCAGGTACTTGCTTGCGATTTGGTACCAGGAAAACCAAGGGCATCCTGGCTTGTGCCAGAGCCAGCGTGGCCACAGGGCTGGGGAGGGGATTGTGCCCCTGGGCTGGGCACTGGGGAGGCTGCACCTCGAGTGCTGGGTCCAGTTCTGGGCCCCTCACTCCAAGAAGGACATGGAGGTGCTGGAGCGAGTCCAGAGAAGGGCAACCAGGCTGGGGAAGGGGCTGGAGGGCAAATCCTCTGAGGAGCAGCTGAGGGAGCTGGGGGTGTTCAGCCTGGAGAAGAGGAGGCTGAGGGGAGACCTTCTCCCCACCTCCCCTGCCCTGCCAGGAGGGTGCAGAGAGGTGGGCGAGGGTCTCTTCAGCCAGGGGACAGGAGATGGGACGAGGGGCAATGGGCTCAAGCTGCCCCAGGGCAGGGTCAGCTCAGCTGGGAGGGCAAAGTTCTTCCCTGGCAGAGTTGTGGGGCTGTGGCACAGGCTGCCCAGGGAGGGGGCTGAGTCCCCACCCCTGGGTGTGTTTAAAAAAACAGGGAGATGAGGGACTTAGGGATATGGCTCAGCATAGGAAAGGAATGGTTGGACTTGATGATCTTAAAGGTCTTCTCTAACCTGGTGATTCTGTGATGTTAAATGATGGAGAGCTCCACATGCTCCCCAGGTACTCCACTATCTTTAGGAAAAGAGTTTGGCCTTGCTTTCCACTTGCATGTGCCCAATAACCTCCAGACTCTGGTGTGTGATTGCCTATGAATTAGAACCCTCAGCTGTCCCAAACCTTCCATCCACAGGGGTGCATACAGACACATGAGGTCCCTTTCTGAGCTAAAGGGATGATCCTGACCCACCTCCCGCTGGGAGGGAGGCTATCCAGCCTGCATCCTACCCTTCCTCTTGCTGGTTTTCACTGGAATGCTTTCTGTGAGTCAGCAAGCACCCTGTGACTCACTGGAGGGACACACACGGGGCAAAACAGCCACAAACTCCACTCAGGGCTGGCTAAAGAGCGTGCAGGTGTTATTCTGGGGATCAACAAACCTTCTAATGATGATGCTGGGTGGATTCTGGCCAGAAAGGTGTGCTGGAGGAAGGTGGGAGGAGGGCCTGGGAGCAATGCAAGAGGGATTTGGAAAGAAGGCTTGGCTCCACGTAAGGACAGCTTCACAGGAGAGCAACAAGGAGAGCTGCTAGAAGAGGAGTGAGCCTGAGGGGAACCCTCAATGGGATAAGCTGCATGGTGTGGAGGCACCAGCCAGCACAGCAACTTGCCCCTTGGAGATGTCCTCTCCAGTTCAGCTGTGAGGTGCTACCATTGCTCTGAAATGGTCAGAGATACCTAGAGGCAGACCCTAGGGTACCATGGGGGCTGAGCAAGCTTGTTGAAGCACAAGGTGCCCTGCAAGCATGGAGAGGGGCTGGGGGAACCCACAGGAGAACCCTCCTCATGTTCAGAGAAGCAGGTCAAGGTAAAGAAAGCCACGCTGAAACGGCTGGGGTGGTGAGATACTGATGCAAAGGGCCCTGATGCAACCACCCCAGCACAGTTCCTGTTCCTCCTGGCTGGCCTGAGTGCTTCCTCAATGCATCAGACACACATTCAGAGGGTGACACCACTCCTTTCCCTACCCTTCCCATGCCCAGGAGCGCTTCTGACCGTGAGAAAGTTCTGACATGCAAAGACGACTCCTGTAACAACACCTTGCCTGCTGCCAGCTGAAAGCAAGTGACACCCTCCCTAATGACCAGTTTCAGACAGAAAGCAAGTACACAGGGCCACGCTCACCTGGCCTGGGTGATCGCTGCTGTCTCCCATGGGTGGGACTGGTGGGGTTTTTCAGCACACACATCGCTGGCCTGGGGATTGGAGGGGCCTCAGGGACCTTCATCCTGGCAGATGCTGCTCTGAGGACAGTGCATCTGGACGCTGCTTGCATGGTGCTGGAGGGCAAATCCTCTGAGGAGCAGCTGAGGGAGCTGGGGGTGTTCAGCCTGGAGAAGAGGAGGCTGAGGGGAGACCTTCTCCCCACCTCCCCTGCCCTGCCAGGAGGGTGCAGAGAGGTGGGCGAGGGTCTCTCCAGCCAGGGGACAGGAGATGGGACGAGGGGCAATGGGCTCAAGCTGCCCCAGGGCAGGGTCAGCTCAGCTGGGAGGGCAAAGTTCTTCCCTGGCAGAGCTGTGGGGCTGTGGCACAGGCTGCCCAGGGAGGGGGCTGAGTCCCCACCCCTGGGGGTGTTTAACAGAGGGGAGATGAGGTGCTGAGAGCTCTGGGTCAGCACAGGACAGGAATGGTTGGACTTGATGAGCTTAAAGGTCTTTTCCAACCTGGTGATTCTGTGGTGGGGTATTTCCTGGAGACTTCCCAGTTCTTAGCTGCAAAGGTGTGAAACCCCTTTGAGATCACCCAAAGCTCCAAAACTTTTTCTCTTTGAGATTTCTGCCCCACAGACCAGACTCCATGAACACCCCAAAGACCCTAATGCCACCTCTGCTTCCCACCATCCCCTCAGCTCCCATAGGAGCCTCTGGCTGGCAGGAGGTGAGAGCCACCTTGCACATGGGAGGGTGGTTTGGGAGCCTCATGGCAGCATCCAGAGGGAGTGCCTGCCACCATCCATGGCATTTCCAAAGAAAGGAGCCAAATCCACCCACATGGGTCACGGAGACTGTGTCTTTCTGCTACACACCTTCCCTCTGGCCCAGCCCTGGTGAGGCTCTGTTGTTCTTCACGTGTTGCCCTGCGTGCTGAGGGGACCCGCCAATGCCTGCCAGGCTCCACAGCTTGGAGCTTCATATCCAAAACATCTGTGTAATCCAGGTGTTTTTGGGGAAGGACTGGGATTTGGGCTGTGGTTTTGTTCCACAGGCAGGGTGGGAATAGCCAGGTCCATCAGGAATCTGCAGATTGCCCCATATTGTGTTAAAAATAATCAGTGACATGTAGGTTTGTGGGTCATGGAAAATACAAAATAGAAGGGGGCTTGCTGGTCCAGTTCTGTGATGTTTTCCCCCTTTTTTTCCCCTCATTCTCCAGCCTTCTCATGTTCATTTTCCCCATGGCCACAGCTTTGGAATTCTCTGCAGACATGAACCCATCACCACTTCAGCATCCCCTCCAGCTGCCTCAGCCTTTGCTCTGGCCTCAGAAGAAGCTGGCAGGCAGCTGTAAGACACAAAGCCCAGAGTGAATTCTGAGCATCCACAGTTTATTCCAGCAGCTCTGTGCCCCTGTGTTTGCCTGCAGATCCAGTGGACATGGGTGACACCCCTCTCTCCTTCCCAGTTACCTGGATGTACTTGGAACAAGGATGCTGTTACCTGTCCCAAATGCTGCACAGACCTGGTAACTCTTTGTTTCCTCTAAGGAAGCTGGTCTGGCAGTGGTGATGCTTAAAAAGCATCAGCCAGAGAAGTGTTTGGACACAGGAAACCATGTCCCTGGTGTCTTCAGACCTGCCTCCATCACCAGATGACCACACATCTGACCCACACACATGATGCCATGCATAAAATTAAAAGAAACCAACCCAAAACACCCAAAATTTTTCAGTGGGAAGGAAATGTTGATGCTTCAGAGATATTTTGGGTAGAAAAAGGGGTGTGTCAGAGCTGGGTAGAGTTGTCCCATGGAAGTGTCATCGATTTTGACAAAAAAACCACCCCACTCACCTTATTTTGACAGAAGACAGTGAAGGCCATGCTGGGCAAGTCCATCAGCTGCTACTACATTTCTAAGCAGGCATAGAATCCCAGAATGATCTGGGTTGGGAGGGACCCCAAGGAGCACAGAGCTCCAACCCCCTGCCACAGGCAGGGCCACCAACCTCCAGGCCTGGAGCTACACAAGGTTGCCCAGGGATCTACAAGGTTGCCCATCAAACAAGCCTGTAGTGCTGCTTGGGGTTGTTATGTCCCATGTGATGGGTTCACGATGCTCGAGCTGCTCTGCTAACACCATCTTGTTTCCACCATGGAAGTTTTAGGGCCACAGTTGCTGCTTGGCTTTCATTTCCCAGCACATTCAACCCCATCCTTTGGGGTAGAGGTGGGGAGCTCACAGGTTTGTAAAACTACAGAAGGGTTTGGGTGGGAAGGGAGGTAGGGAGGTCTCTGTGCCCCTCCTCTTCTCCAACACCCAACTCAGGCCTGATGGTGGGTGGTCCCCAAGGATGGAGATGCCACCATGCCTCCAGGTCCTGATGCAGGGCTGCCCTGCTCTCCTGGAGCAGATTTATCCCCTCCTACCCCATTGGTGTTTGCCTTACTTCATGTCTTCTTCCTGAGCTCAGCTGGCTGCTCCAGCACAGGTTGTTCTCTTCTAGATCAAATAACTCAAGCTGGGCTTTCACTTCCTTCCTCCCAACTTTGGGGAGAGGAACTACAGGGCTGTCCTAGCCCCAGGAAGGATTGCAGAAGACAGACTGCACAAGGCAGTCCACACCTTCACACTGCTGGCCACTGAAGCCTGGTCAGCAGTGTGAAGATCTGAAGATCAAGGTGCATTGAGTCCTCCAGTTGTGCACACCATGTATTCCCATTTGGGCAGCTCTGTGCATAGGCCTGGGTTTAATATGTGAATCATCTAGGTATGCTTGTTAAAAAATGAGGTCACTTAATTGAAATGCTAAATAGAGCCTAGGATTCCATTTCTATTTTTGCCACATTGGTGTTTAGGACAAAGAAGAGTTTCCCCTCCCTTGATGGGGAGCAGAAGGCTGCTCAGGAGGACATGCTGCATGGGAGCTTTGCTGCCACTTAGGAGAGGGAGCACTGATAGAACAGTCACAGCTCTGGTTTTGGGCCACCTCTCCACTCCTGTGCTGGGGTTTTGCCCAGGCTCCAAGCCCAGGTTTCACTTTGGGCTGGTTAAAGAAATCCAACTGTATTTTAAAGAAGAAAGCAGTTCAAATCACATACAGCAGTGCACCCTTGTAGGGGTGGGAAGGGCCCTCCAGAGCCCATGGGGTCCAACCCCCTGCCAAAGCAGGGTCCCTAGGACAGGTCAGGGCTGGAATCTCTCCAGAGAAGGAGACTCCACACCCCCTGGGCAGCCTGTCCCAGGGCTCCTTCACCCTCACTGGGAAGAAGTTCTGCCCCACATTGGGGGGGAACTCCCTGTGCTCCAACTTGAGGCCATGGCCCCTTGTCCTGTCCCCACAGACACTGAGCAGAGGCTGCCCATGTCCCCCTGCGTGCCACCCTTCAGCTATTGATCCCCATTGATCAGATCCCCTCTCAGTCTCTTCTCTCCAGGCTGAACAGCCCCAGCTCACTCAGCCTTTCCTGGCAGGGGAGATGCTCCAGGCCCTTCATCCCCTTCGTAGCTCCTCTGGACTCTCTCCAGGAGATCCCTGGCTGGTTTGTCCCAGGGAGCCCAGCACTGGGCACAACACTCCAGGTGGGGCCTGGCCAGGGCAGAGCAGAGGGGGAAAACATGACTCCTTTCTTGCTCAATCACTGAAAATACAATGTCCTCTTGATGCAGAAAAGCTGCCTTGCTGTCAGAGGTGTGTGTCACTCCTGGTGCCCAGGCAGGGGTGGACATCAGCTAAGCCAGTGTCAGACACACTTGTTGGCTGGGTGGGACAAGGACCTGTTGACTCCCAAGAACTAAGAAGAGTTCAATAAAGGCAACAGGCATCTAACATAGCACATGAGGCAGGAAGGGCACCATCAAACTGAACATTTCCAACCCAGATCCTCAGCACAGGTCTTTGGGATGTCCCTAGGTCATAGCTGGGTCAAGACTCTGCAACAAAGCTACCCTGCAGAAGGAGATGGCCAACAGGCTCTTGATGTATTCAGATATAAACAGATTTTCGTGCTCAACAGCAGGAGAGTCTTAAATGCAATGGAGGGCAAACCCAGACAGCTCCCCCAGCCCATGGAGGAATCACAGGCCATATGCTGAAGAGGGGATTGCATGAAACTTGGCATCTGGAGTGTGTCTAACTTGCTTACACAGCTGAATAACCTGAAATCAAACCAAGCTCTCACTCAGGTAGAAGCAGAGCATCTCATCTGCATGCTTCAGAGTGTCAGAGCGTGGATGGACAGTGGAGGGGGATGAGGAAATGTGGACTTTTCTCCTGCCTAGGTCTGCATGGTTGCTTGCCTTCAACCAGACTAGTTCCCTTTGCTCCTCTCAGAGATCTCTCAGATGAAGGTGATGAAGAGAAGATGCTAAGAAACAGCTTGAATGGGCAGAAAGACCAAGGTACCAGTGTTTGAGATGTCCAGGTTTTAGCAGTGATGACCAACTTGTCATGATAAGAGACAAGACAAGACAAGAAGAAAAGACCAACTTGTCTTCTGCCCAGAGAAGTAGTGGATGCCCCATCCCTGGGGGTGTTGCAGGCCAGGTTGGCTGGGGCCCTGGGCAACCTTGTGTAGCTCCAGGCCTGGAGGTTGGTGGCCCTGCCTGTGGCAGGGGGTTGGAGCTCTGTGCTCCTTGGGGTCCCTTCCAACCCATGCCATTCTATGATTCTATGACAAACCTGATCTCTTGCACAGAAGCCATGATGAGCCCTCTTTCTTGGAAAGAAGAGCCACTAAAGCTTTGGATCACAGTGCACTTCTCTCTCCTCCTCTGTATATATTGACCCCATACACCCCTATACCCCATACACAGCTCCTGCTGCCATGATCACAGGCTCCTGCAACCCCCCAGATGCAGAGGAACAGCACACCCAGCCCTGCTGAAGGTAACAGGAATTTCCACCCCAGCAACAGAAACCTCATTAATCTGCCAGCTCTCATTGGCTCAGGGTTAATTACGCAAGCCATGACAGCAGGCTCAGGCTCCACCAGCCTGTTAATGATTCATGGGTGTTCTAGCCTCTGGGAAGAAAAAAAGTCAACAGGAGGCAGGGATGGTGCCTTCAAATCAGAGGGGCAGCTCAGGGGAAATGGAGAAGCTTTCTTTCCTGCCTCCTCACAGCAGCAGTGGACCTTGCTCCTGGGGACCTTCCCATAGGGCTCACAGATACACTACAAGATCTAAGAGAGTTGTGGGTTGTTTTTTCTTTTCCCTGGGAAATTTGTAGTCTTATGACATCACTGCTTGGAGCTGGGAGGGAATTTTTTACCTGGGCAGGAAGTCCTGTGTAGGTCTGTGGTATTACAGACTCACAGGGTGGCGGGGGGTAGCAGGGACCTCTGGGGATCCAGTAAATTCAGTAAATTCCAGTAAAGCCACCCAAAAAGGAAGGCTGGGGGCCTTTCCAAACCATTTTGGTTTTAGATTTTCTTTCCCCAAACCTTTCTCTGAGTGGCAGTCTTCTGCATCCCCATGGAGAACAACGACCTTTTGCTGGGCCAAGGAAATAATAGGGGCTCAGGAAAAAAAGGTGAAGAATTACCTTCAGTTGCTCAGGCAGAAGGAGTGGTTGGTTCAGTCCATGGCCTTAACTTTGCAGAAACATCTGGTGTTTGTGTCCTGTAAGAAACAGATTTCCATTAGAAATGAGTGAAGATGAATGAAAATCTGCAAAGGCTCACACCCAGACTTCAAGCAAGCAGAAGATCTTTAGCCTGTTGCTGTTGAAACCACTCAGCAAAATGCATCAGCTCGGAGTAACCCAGGGTTCAGGTGCTTACAGGAGCTTTGATCACAGACTCACAGAGTGGTGGGGGTTGGAGGGACCTCTGGGGATCCCCCAGTCCCACCCCTGCCAGAGCAGGGTCCCCTGCAGCAGGCTGCACAGGGCAGTGCCCAGGATCAGGGGGTTGGGATGGCTCCAGAGATGGAGACTCCCCAACCTCTCTGGGCAGCCTGGCCCAGGGCTCTGCCACCCTCCCAGCACAGAAGTTCCTCCTCAGGGTTAGGTGGGGCTTCCTCTGCTCTGGTCTGTGCCCAGGGCCCCTTGTCCTGTCCCTGGGCCCCCCTGAGCACAGGCTGAGCCCTCCTCCTGAGCCCACCCCTCAGGGGTTGCTCAGCACTGAGAAGATCCCCTCAGGCTTCTCTTCTCCAGGCTGAGCAGCCCCGAGTCCCTCAGCCTCTCTTTGTAAGAGGAGCTGTATCCCTGTATTCCCAGCTCAACATCCCATGGCCACGTGTTGACATGAGACTAGCACTACTCAGCCCATCCATCCTCTCTCTAAGGGCCAGGAAAAAACCATCTCAGAAGCAGTAAAAGCATGGGGCCAACATGTTCTGATACTACCCCAGAGTAGTGTCCCAGCCTCCAGACATGTGGGACAGAGGGAATTCCTGGAGCAGTGATGCTGTCTTTGCCATTAATAACCCTTGATGGATTTTTTTGGTGATGAAGTCATCTCATTGCTCTTTGAACTTGTGTGAGCTTCCAGCCTGCACATCCCATGGTTCAGTTGACTGTGCACCATGCAAAGACATCCCTTTGTCAGCAGCTGCCACCCAGCACCACTTGCTTCTCCCAGCTCCTGTACCATCCCAGATCACCAGCACACGAGCCAAGCAGCTCAGGCACAGAGCACTTCCCTCTCTGACTCTTCTCCCCTTTGGGAAACGATCTCCAAGCACACCCAAAAGACTCTGGATCCATCTTGTACAGCAGGGAAAGCCGACCTATTTTTAAGGCAAGTGATGGTTTTATCCAGCTTGGAGCTGGCCATCACCAGGAGGGTGGTTGAGCCAAGGGCCAGGAGCCTGCAGAGCTCTGACTTGGAAGAATTCTTTCCTTTTGTGGTCCTGCTGCCTAAGTCAGTGTTGGTGACACCAGTGAGCTCGTGGAATGAGTGTGCTCAGGACAGGATCACCTGCATGCTTCTAGATAGAGAGGAGACACTCTGTGCGCCATGGAGGAGATTGACCAGCAGTGAAGCATTTCCTCAGGAATGATCTCTTCCAAAGGAAGCCCAGCTCCTGGAATACCTGCCTGGGACCATCCAGAGAGCCCTGGCAGGACACTGCACTCCCAGGAACTGTAGGGATAACACCAGGCAGGGTTCCCACATCCGTGGTTTGCAGGTAGAAGAGGCACCTAGTAGGTGCTCTGAAATCGTGGAGGAGGGTAATGATTGTGGCTCAATCCTCTCTTTCCAGACTAAACCTCACACATTATGGGTGCCACCAGCTACAAGCATCCCCTAGCCACCAGCTGCAAGGCACTGGGAGATGCCAAGTGCCAAGCTGAGCACTGCAACACCCTGTCCTCATCAGGTTGGGGGGAGGATCAGGCAAGGGGAAAGTCCTACCTGAGAAGGAGGTTTGTCAACACACCTAAATGTCCATCTTTGATGGACTAGTGATCTGGTGTAGTTAAAGTGGCCAGCCTGGCTGAAGGTGGGCTTTTTCTCTTTCACAGGGAGCCTTAATTTAATACATGCAAGTCCTCCACATGCCTCCATCTGGCTTCTCTGTCCCTTCATTACCCTGCAAGCCATTCCATGGGTTTGCAGAAAGCTTCTGCTAATCCTAGTCATCGAATCCCAGCCTGGGCTGGGTTGGGAGGGACCCCAAGGAGCACAGAGCTCCAACCCCCCTGCCACAGGCAGGGCCACCAACCTCCAGGCCTGGAGCTACACAAGGTTGCCCAGGGATCTACAAGGTTGCCCATCAAACAAGCTTTTGGGGCTTTCTGGGGGGACACCTTCAAGGATCACACCCTGTTGACCTGTGTTCTTTCATTTCTACTAATCTGAAGAGGACAGAATGGACCCTCACCACTGGGTATGTTTCTAGCAGCTCCCCAAATTAATGTCTTGAAGTGGCAAGAAACTTCTGCAGTGTTTTCTAACTGCCTCCATTGCTCTGTATCTTCCCCAGATCCTGCTGATCTGACCTGCCCATTACATCTGATGCATCCAAGGTGCTTTGCCAGCATCTGAGAGAGCTCTTCAGGGGTAACTTCATTGGGGTCTGGGGGCTTGAGGTTCCATTTTTACTCATTCATCTGTTTTTCCAGTAGGCTTGTGAATGCTGTGCTGACTGAGCAGCATCACAGGTGAATGAGCAATGCCAGGGAGAACAGAAGTTCAATTTGGGAATTTCCTCCTCCTGCCCCCTGGCCAGGCTGATGTCCCCACCCCATCCCACCTGAGCTCCTTCTTAACTCCCACAGAAGCTTAAAAACTGGGTTTCAAAAAGTCTTCTCACTAAGGGCAGGGTTAAGGACAACCCTCAGACTCTGCATTTCTCAAGCTGGAGCAGTTACTGGACAGATGGAGCAAGTGAGGTGAAGAGTCAGGCTCTGACTTACCTGAAATGACCCAACAAGCCAAGACTCCCCACTTCACCCAGGTCTGCTTATTTATATTGGTTTCTGACCCAAAGCAACATAGGCCAGTAGCAGAGGTGCCCCAGCTGTAGCCAGAGAAGCCAGCTTAATTGCATTAATAATTAACCTTCAAAGGAGACTTGCATGGAAAGCAAAGTGCTGGTTAATTGGGTGAGCTTTCTACTGGTCTGAAGAATGCTAAATTAGCATTATTCTTCCTGGCTCAGCTTCCCTGGCAGGTCAGTGTGGCTTGTAACTGGAACAGCACCTCCAGCCTGGGTCCTGTCCTCTTTGACTGAACTGTGGTGGTGCTTAACTGTGGGACACGGTGCAGGCTGACCCAGGCTGGGCTGGGTGCCCCCTCAAAGCTGCTCTGTGTTCCCCCGCCCCAAGCTGCTCTGTCCCCCTCCTCAGCTGGGCAGGGAGAGGAGAGATAAAGAGAGGCTGCAGGGCTGCCAGGCATCCTCCCTGGGCTGCAGGGACACAGCCTGCCTCACCAGGGGCTTCTCCAGGGGCTGAGGAATCCCTGCTCCATCATCATCCTCCCTGGGCTGCAGGGACACAGCCTGCCTCACCAGGGGCTTCTCCAGGGGCTGAGGAATCCCTGCTCCATGTCTGGAGCTCCTCCTGCCCCTCCTTCTGCCCTGACCTGGGGGCTGCAGAGTTTCTCCCATCTCCTCACTCCTCCCTGGCAGCAAAAAGCTGCCCCTTGGGTTTCAATTCCCTCCTTAACTCTGTTCCCCAGGGATGCTGCCCCCATCGCCGATGGGCTTGGCCTTGGCCAGTGGTGTGTCTGGCCTTGACCTGCCAGCATTGGCTCTGTGGGACCTGGGGGAAGCTTCCAGCAGCTTCTCACAGAAGCCACCCTGCAGCCCCCCCTCCACTACCAAAACCTCACCATGTACACCCACAACCTACAGTAACTTCTACCCCCCAGCAAAGCTGTCCTGACATCACAAACCCACCGCCCAGCCCAGGGCTCCCACCCCTACGTTGCTGTGAAGGCCTGTGTGGTAGTTCAGGTCCCAGCAGCTCCTCAGATGCTTTGTAAACCCAGCCTCAGTCTTGCTAAAGGTCTCACAAGAGATGGGTAATACCAAAGAGCCAGTGTCTCATCGCAGGGCAGCTGAACCGCTGCGGTGGCTGATGCAGAGGAGCAGATATCTGCATCAGATGATTCATCTGAACTGTCTTAGAAAGGATGAATCACTGGCTGGTCGTGGCTGGGTCTCTTCCTTGCCTGTGACAAGTGTGATGGCAATCACAGCCTGGGTCTTCAGTATCCCCCATGGCCGCAGATGGACCTCTGCTAGTCTCCTGGGACAGGGGATGAACACTCTGTGATTGGCAGCAGCCTACGTGTCCCAGCCACCACTTACTGCTGGGTGCTGCCTTGAGACAGCTCTGCCCATGATGGCTTTTCCATCCCAGAGAGGGGGTGGGTGCCCTATCCCTGGGGGTGTTGAAGGCCAGGTTGGCTGGGGCCCTGGGCAACCTTGTGTAGCTCCAGGCCTGGAGGTTGGTGTCCCTGCCTGTGGCAGGGGGTTGGAGCTCTGTGCTCCTTGGGGTCCCTTCCAACCCATGCCATTCTATGATTCTATGATCCTAGGGTATGGAGGCAGAGCACACCCTGGGGTTTGAAGGGGAGGACAGGCTAAATGCCATGGCAGCTGGAAGAGTGCTTGTTGCATATTTTAGGGGACTCTACAATACCATCACCAACACAGCAGGACTAAGGAAACTAGAGGCTACATCCAAGGAGCAGCAATTGGTTAGCATGGTCTCCTGGAAGCAGTGCAGAGCAGAGAGGTCTCTGCAAACCCAGGTTCCCCCCAACTTTCCCTTGGCATCCCTCCACCTCTCTGCTCCAGGCCCTTCTTGAGGTGGATTGCCTTGAAAGCCTGTGTGACTCGTGGTGGTTTCCTTCATGCAAAGAAAGCACATCCACCTCCTTGGGTCAGAAGGGACCCTTTGTGGAGGTTGTGAAGACATCTTGTGTGTCAAGACAGGACAGGGCCAGGATGTCTCCATCCGACTTCGAAAGGGGGTTCCCTGTTAAAGAGAAGGGGTGCCAGGGGACACCTCACCCCTTGACGGGTGCAGTACACAAGGCCGCAGCGTGGTGCAGGAACATGAGCACCATTTACCTCCTCTCAGTTCTCCCCTCTTCCCAGAACCTTTGAATCAGTTGCACGTAGCAATTAAGCCCAGCTCACACACCCTGTGAGGCAACCAAGAGCTGTTTTACTTATTTTATTAGGGATGGGGAAACAAACGTGGAGAAAGGCCTAGCGACAAGTGGCGCCGGAGCCTCTGGCCTAAGCCGGCGGTAGCCTTCGCTGTGTCCCATGGGTGGTCTTCCTCCTCTGCTGCTCCTCAGGGTGCGACAGGCTCACTCCAGCCCCTTCCCATTGCAAAAGCATCCGTCTCTGGAGTGTACTCTGAATCCTTCTGTGTCCCTGGCTGAGCTAAGGGTGAGCTCTGGGGGGGGTCTCAGCACCCACCGCCCAAGCAGCCTGTGGTAACGTCTGTGCAGGACCATGGAGGGGCCTGGGGAGCATCGGTGGTGTTGGTATAGAATCATAGAATCATAGAATCATAGAATCATAGAATCATAGAATCACAGAATGGCATGGGTTGGAAGGGACCCCAAGGAGCACAGAGCTCCAACCCTCTGCCACAGGCAGGGCCACCAACCTCCAGGCCTGGAGCTACACAAGGTTGCCCAGGGCCCCAGCCAACCTGGTCTGCAACATCCCCAGACACGGGGCACTCACCCCCTCTCTGGGCAGCCCCTTCCAGCCCCTCACCACTCTCTCTGTAAAAAACTTCCCCCTAATATCTAATCTAACCCTTCCTTCCTTTAGCTTTAATCCATCCCCCTTGTCCTGCCATTATCTGCCCTTTTACAAAGTTGAATCCCCTCCTGCTTATAAGCTCCCTTCAGGGACTGGCAGGCTGCAATGAGGTCCCCCCACAGCCTTCTCTTCTCCAGGCTGAAGGGGCAGAATAATTGGTTGTGTGATTAATCCTGGGCCTATCAGGGGTCTCCTATTAGTGATAAACTGGAAATGCCAACCTGGTTGGGATCGTGCTTGATTGGCGCGGCGTGATTTAATGAACCCGGGCTTACACTTCATCATTGCCCATTAGCATCTGGTATTAAAACCTCTCTGAACTCCCTGAGCTTAGCAGCTACCTGAAGGAAGTCGTTTGACATCTCTTCAGGAGGTTTAATTGTGCCATTATGTGCCCGTGTACGGTACCGAGTGCCATTTAACCATTGCCCTTGCTCGGTCAGTAATTACTGGGCCCGAGTCACGAGCGTGGGAGCTGGCTACACGGCTCCCCACGGCTGAGCCAGCGACCGTGCCACGCTCACCATGAACACCAGCCTGGCTGTGGCCTGCAGTGGGTATGGTGGGATCTGCAGGCAAAACCAGTTTGTTTTACTGGGGAGGCAGAGAGTGTTTGGAGCCGGCATGAGCCGGAGAGGAGCCGGGCGTGAGGCAACTCAAAACGCTTTCCAGCTCCAGGGCTGTTCTGGAGAAGGAGGCCAGAGCTTAAAATAGCTAATGCAAAAGAATTTCAACACCAACAGAGGGGGGGGGGAACATTTTAAACAACATATCTGTGTCCAGAGCTGGGGCCC
>VZTU01011505.1:573-16391 GCA_013400835.1 Zapornia atra
CGGGAGCAGCCCCTGACGGCGGGCGGGAAGGGAGCGGGCGGCCCGGGAGCTCCCCCGCGCGGGGATCCGCCGGCGGCAGTACGGAGCGGCGCCCAGCAGGGCTGGAGCGGCGGTGTTTCTGCTGTCCAAGGTGTCGGCGATAGGCGCCGCGCGTTTCCCGTCCCCTCGAAGGCGGCGGCTGCCATTTAAATCCCTCTGCCCGGCTGCCGCTTTAAGTCCTTTCAGCTCTTTCCTCTTCGCGCGCAAGAGGAGCGCTTACTTTGTCTTCGCGTGTATGGGACGTGGAGGTTTCCTGCTACGCACGGGCTGTTTACTTTAGATTGCTGGTGACAGCGTTGGGCATCGCCCGTTTTCTGTCATGGTTTCGTTTTCTGAGGGAGTAATAAATGCCTTTAACCTGTGAGCTGCCCGCACATGCTTTATGTCGTGGAACGCGCAGGAAGATCAGCTGTCAACTGCGAGCTGATAAAACATTCTGGTTTAGTTTCTTTATCTGGTGGAATCTGCACTTTGTTTTCTTCTTATATTAGTTATATAAATTAATTGTCTCTTAAGGTACATCTATATCAATCTACTCAGAATATTACTCTTCATTGAATCACTACGATGCAAACACTTTGAGCAAATGTCTTGGTTTACGCCGTGCCTGGACAGTGTTCAATGGGATGTTTTCCTACTGCCGTGGAAGCTTTGAGTTACCGATGGCAGCAGGCATAGCTGTCACACATGACTACCTCCTCTTTGCACAGTTGTACTTCAGAGTGGCATAGTCATGTTCTGCTAGAGGTGCTGCATCTCTGCTGCGGCTTAAGCTGCTTACTCCTCAGCTGTGATGTGGCTGTGGTGTGTTAGCACGTCCCTTGGTCTGGTCACAGCCCCTGAAGTTCAGGAGACTGGAAGAAGCAAGTAACTGAGTGGAATAAAGAAATCGGTATGCTTAATGCAGTGTAACGTTCTGAGATGATAGCGAGCTGGGTTCATGGCCTGCTGAGAACCAACATCCTCCTTAATGGAGCATCATTGTAGGGTTTTTATCTGCTGTGAGTAATTATAAGTGTTACGTGATTTCCTCCAGGAGTAGTCTTAATGGGTGCCATTCCATGTACTTAGCAGATGAATTGCAAGGATACTTCATATTTTCAGCATTTAGGGCAAGCATTTTGATGATTAATCCATATTTTTTCTTAGCTTTTGTAATTAATTGGTGGGCTGAGGTTAATGCTAATTTGCAGATTGTTACAGAAGAGAGTCTTTCTTTTTGTGGGTTTTCTATATAAGCTGCACACTCCATTGACATGCATCCTCATGGTGTTCAGTAGTTCACAGAGCTTTTGGCATATTTGTGGTCTTCTATAGAAATAATCCGTTATCACAAGATACCTCAGGTGTTGGGTAGAAACAGCTTCAGGGTTTTCTTATCTCAAAGCTGTATTGATGTCCTAGACTTTAATGCTATTAGGCAGACTGCTTAGATATGCAACATAGCTTTTGAAAAGTCTGCTGCTGCAAAGCAGAACTTGATGTGTTTGGGTTTGGTGTCTGTGAAAGTAAAGCTTTATTAAGTGTAAGTTCTTACCTTGTCAACACCATGATCCTTATCACCGATGTTTTGGGGTGTTAAGGACAATAGAGTTGATGCCCCTGTAAATACCCTTATGGGTTCCTTCCAACTCAGAATATTCTATGATTTCTAAACCTGAACAAGAATCTCAAATTACTATTCCCTGAGAGAAGGGCCTTCTCTAATGTCTTGACTGTTTGTGAATTCAGTCAGAGATCTTCCCGTTTCAGCTAATTTCAGCGTGGTGGCTCTTTGCACCTTGAAGCTTTCCTTAGGTTACATGTGGGACATCCAGCTCAGAAAGCATGCTGAGGCAGACGGTTTGACATGACCAGTAAATGCCGGTATAGCGAAAACCAGACAGGCTGAGGTCCGAGGAGTTTGAGGTCTGATGCCTCCCATACCAACAGTGTACAGGTTCTCATTAGGCTTCTGTAAGAGCTTGCTGGCATCTTGGTATCTCTGGGAGTTTAGTGTGTCTTTCTCCAGATGTGGTACTCCAAAGTGCCGAATTTGTGACATTTTGACAGTTATCAGCTAACTGCTTACAGGATAAACGTGCTGAATGGGTTTCCCCATGAGGACAGACTTTCCCCATGTCATGGTACTGAAAACGTGTTAGTGAAGTTACAAAAGTTCAGGAATAAAAATTCTGATAAGCAGGTTTGGGATTGTTCAGACTGAGATGAAGCAGAATGTTGTGTTTGGTTTTCCCCAATTATCAGAGACCATCCAAGTGCATGATGAGGCTAATGCAGTGTGTCTGGCATTGCTCGTTTCCATGGGTGTCCCGCCCGGTGGCTTAGCTTTAGGTCAACTTTCATCCGCAGTTTGTCTTGCGACTGAATTATTCTCTGTAGCAGCAAAGGTCCACATGTGTTTTCCAGTCTGCCAACTGGGCTGTGAGAGTGGTGGTGTCTGACAAAGGTGCCAGGAATATATTAGGCTGTTGGAACTGTTTCTGCTGTGAATATCTTCCTGTGGCATAGAAGAATTCATTTGGATTTAACTGGATACATGGGAGTCAAGGGAGAATGCAAATCTTGAAAAAAATAGTGAAATTAAACCTGATTGCAATATGTGATGATCCCAACTTGAAAATACTTGAATGCCTGAAGGCATGGGCTTAGGCTGCTACTTTTGAGCCTTTTTTTTTCTTAATGGCAAGAGAAGGTGAGTATATTCTTTTTTGTGTAGGAAAATAACCGATTCTTGACACGAGATTCAGCCACCGAGAAGTGGATTTTCAGGCCCATTCTGTGTCCTCTTTGTTGTCATGTAAAACATTCCCACATTATTATTAAAATGTTACTAGTTTTTTAAACTTTTGCTTGGTTTGTTTTTGAAGCATGTATTGTCCACTTATGAATCTTCTTACTGTCCCCTAATGAGTTAATGGATGCCAGTATGGCTAGATGTCCCTTTATATATTGATAAATATGCTTTTCCTTCAGGGAGATGGGGGAAGAGAGAAAAAAAGAAAAAAAAGAACAAACTAACATTAGAAAAGAAGCTGGAGCATATATAGTTTTTATTCTAATTTGCCTTGATCAGTCCTAAAGGAAACACCTTTTAATCAAAAATGATCTGTTAGCTTGACTGTTCCACTTGAGCATATGTGGAACAGTCATGGAATTTCCAGACCCTTGAAGTTTTAAGCATAAGAAGCCAATTAATTAGGGAGTCTTGCCTCTTGTTGGGAGCACCGTTGCTTGTATATAGCTTTCTGACATCTTTTATTAGGTAAACTCCCCACTGCTTGTCCAGATGTTTAGAGTACTAAATACTTACCTGTAGTGAGCGGAATGGAGCTGAAGTTTGTTGGCAGCTAATCCTTGACCTTTTGCTCACGTTGTCCAGGTACACGGTGAGGTTGGTGCTTCAGTTTGCTGCTAATCTAGCAGGAATCATTGCTTGCATTTATAGGGGTCACATACCTTTTAAATTGGAAAGGTGTCTGTGCTGAAAAGTACACAGAAGCTTTGCTGTGTGTGAAGGGTTTTTTGAGAAGCATTGAGGTGAAGTACCAATCTGAAGAGAGCTAATGCTGCTAAAATTAGTGTTACTACTTACATAGGAATTAAATACATTTCTAAATGCTTCTTTAATTCTTTTTGAAACTTCTCATCATTGTTACCACCTCCTTGTTTGAGGAAATATATAGGAAGTATATATCTGTATTCGGTCTAGGAAGTTAAGTATCTGTAATTTAAGTAAACACTCAAAATTCAGATATCACAACAAAACAAAATATTTTTCTTTTAATCCTTTGTCACATATTTTGTTGAGCTTCACATTGTATCCTGTCAGTGTACCTACTATTTAAACAGATTGGTGCCAGTCCACCAAAATAAATCCCAGAGTATCAATAAGTTGAGGCAAAAAAAAAAAGGGAAGATGGGGAAGCAGTGGTGGAAACTCAAGAAATAAGTGTGGGGTTTTTTTTTTTAATTAATGTATGTTTGCCACTGCTCATAAATAAGGTATAATGAAATTATTTGTGATCAGTTAAAATATATTAGCAAGTTCCATTGTTTTTATCACTAGAGGGTAACTCCTAAGTGTTTTTAAGAGGTATTTAGGTTACTTACTAAACTATTGTTTTGATAAATTTGCTCAATAAAAGTGCTTCCATTCTTGATGACAAAATCAATCTACCTTGTTTCAATGATATCTTTGTGTTATAAGACCTGTGTTCATTTACTCATTTTTCAAGATTCTCTGTAATCAGAAACTAGAAATAGGTGTATTTTAAACATGCTGTGCATACACAAACCAAGTTCATTTTTAAATAAACTGTTGGAGGTACTGTAAGACATGTACAAGACACGTATGACAGGCTTCACTGCAATGCTTGTGTCTAGCATCTGTTACTGACATTGCAGTGTGAGGAAGGATGCAGCTGGCATAGGCTTGGTGCACTTAGGTGCTACCTTACTTGTTGACTGATTGGGAAAGCTGTGCCGCTTTTAAGTTCCTGAGCACTGGTGATACAGTGAGATGCAGAGTATCCGCATTCCTTTGTGATTACTTATCCAGGTGTAACTTCTTAGATGAGGCCAAGTATCTTTTACCTTTGAAGGGTGGCATCAGAGTTCTTGTTACTTTAACAAGTGATGCCATGCAAAGTATTTTCACGATAGAACTTGTATGGAGTTTATGTCAAAATTATGGCTGATAGTTGCACTTGTCCACATTTGTGATTGTGCTTTTAGACACAGTTGCTTGTGAAGGTTTGATGACAGTTCCTATATTTGTCCAGACTCTGAATTAGTCTACTGACAGTGTACTCTTTGCATAAAATCAGGGTCCTCAGCTTCAGCTGACAGCAGAAGCTTCTTAAATCTTGAAAAGTTGTCTGAGTTAACTCCTTCTCAATAAGATTTCATAGGCTTTATATATGCAGCTTCTGTAGAAAGCTGTCAGGCAATTCCTTTTTTCTTTTTTCTCTCTTTTCCCACCAAAATTAGAATAAAGCTCTACTAAAGATACTGCATTAAATCTTCTTTTTATTACTGGATCTTGTTATAGACAGCAAAGTGCTTAGTGTTTCTGTTGAGCCACCTGGTCACCTCTTGACACCTTTCATTGATATCTTGTCCTAAACATTTAAAACGTATCAATTGGACTTCTGAAAATAGTGAAACTTTTAAGTAGGACAGAGAACAAGGCACTTAAAGTTTTGCAACTGTTGTCTTCTGTAGTTCATTTTTTAGATAGAGGTGACCCTGTCAAGGAAGGATGGTTTGAAAATGAACCTAGTGAAAGTGAGCACTAGTGTTCACTGCTGGTTTCTGTTTGTAGGTTGTCTCTATTTGCCATCAGCCCAGGAAATAGGGGCTATTGGGTCTTCCTGTATCCCTGTAAGATACAACTCTTCACTTTGAGCTCTGAGAAATGCTTAGAAATAGTTTCTGTCTTTTTGAATGCAACTTTTGTATTCCCTTTCTGTTGGTGTCCAAAGACGATATATGTTTGTGTTCTGGCATTAGGCAAGCTCAAATTATGATTAAGGATGATGGTTATCATGCTTGCTCTGATACCTAGAGTTCTCATTACCAGGACCTCACTGACACATCCTCCACAGGTTGTCCTCATGTTGAGACTATCTGACTCAACAGTGGACTGGATAAGTTTATCTGATTAGCACTTTAAAGAGTTACATACAGTTGTTCTCAATTATTGTCTCTACTTAATCTGTTTATAACTTAGTTATACAAATTAACAAGTAAGTTATGGCCTTAATGTTATCTAGTTGTATGAATAGTTGATAGATGATACAGGTATCTCAGTATCTGTAAGCACTACTGATAGTTATTGGCTTGAAAATCTGCAATTTGAGAATAAAATCCTTTTCCTTATATGTGTTTTATTGTTTCATCTGTTTGTTGATTTAATAGAGTTCTCTCAGGTTGGACTGGTAGTTATTTTTAATGTGGCATAAAGCAGGATAGCTAACTGGCAGATCTGTATCTTTCAGGTCACAGACTGGCAAATAGCATAGAACGTTCAGTTAATCATATGCAGAATTGCAGAAAGCTACAGCGCTCTCAGAGTTTGGATGTGGCATTTAGATTCCTTTTTTTTTAGACTCCTAAACAAGTCCCCAGAAAGGAGCTGCTGGCTCAGTGTGAAATCTCAAAGTAAATTTGTGTTTCTTGTAAATCATGTTAAGCAGCTGAGCTGTGTAGGTAAATTCTGTGAAATTGAGTATCTGTATAGGATGGCACCGAAAATGCCCTTACCAGATTTCTTTGGAATTAACTGATACATTTCAGGTGCCCTTTAAGAGGTTCACATTGGCAGTACGGTTCATTTAACAAGATTATTTCTGGCTAGGTGCCACTTTGTGGAAGGTGGCTGTTTAACTTCTCTGTTAGCCCTTTAACTACATTGCTGAACACTGAGGCCGGTCCTTCACATCATTCTGATGTGTCTGCCTGCTGGGAGTGGTTACCACTGGAGGAGACAGAGCATTTTAAAGGCACGGAAAGTGTTACTCGTAGGAAACAAGTGTTTCTGCTGGAAAAGTTGTGTTGCAAGGGGTTAAATATCTTCTGTAAAGATACTGTAGTTTCAGTTTCACAGCTTTGTCTGTTCTGTCTGAGACTGTTCCATTCCTTTAGTTTGAAAAGGCAGCACCAGCAATTACTGTTCTATGGTAACAGTCGGTAGGACCACTGGAAGCAGACTGTGGTTTTTTTCCTTCACTTACTGCTTCAAGCCTATCCATGTTGTTGCAAGCTGTGGAGGTATGCACTGAAGCATTGCACATTTGGATGTTGAACACCTTTTCTAAGGCAGATGGTAAATCCAGAGGTGAAGTCTATGTTGATTTAATTTTAAGTGTTCTAGTTGGCTTAGTAGCCATGTAAGCCTCACGGTGTTCAGATCAAATGGGAGCAAGATTTGCTTTGGTGCTTATGTGGTCCTCTCTGTGAAAGAGAGGAAACTGAGGACTGTTTGAAGAAGTCTTTGCTGCTGAGGAGTTTCCTGTGATTTGTGAGTTTGTGTTTTGTTTTGTGGCTTGTTTAGTTCTTAGTTTATGAAGAAAACCTGTGACTCAAGCAAGTATATAAATTTAACCTTGCTATTTGATCCAGATTTAAGGGTTGAAGAGATCACAATTCATTCTTATTATCATCTCATGCTTGTAAATTGCTCTGTTGAAAGCTGCTTCGGCATCTGGCATTCATCAGGCTGTTTCAAACTCTTACCTTTTAGCATTATATTAATCTAATGTTATAAATACCCACCAACAAATTGAGAGCTATTAGATTTATATATTTATCATGAAACATAGGCAGTGCTCCAGGCTGAGCCTCCCATTCATAAAGAACGTGTTCCTTTTGTTTGTACAAAGACAGCTTTTTGGCTTGTATATCATTTAATGGGTATAATGACTGACTGACATTGTGCTGGGGGCAAAACAAGCTCACCTTAGACAATTTTCTTAATTTAACTTGCTGCAAATTAACACAAACCTCTGATGATTGATTGGGGGAGCAATTAAACACATTGGAAAATGCTTTTCCTCCCCCTTCTCCAAGCTCATCCCTATCATACACTTCTTTTCCCCCATTCCTAGGTCTAAGCTTGTCTTGTTCTCTCCACACGTGGTGCGAGAAGTCAGGGCCATGAGCAGGGCTTCTCTTCACTGCTGCTCCCCCTCCACGCTCCTTACTGGTTTTCTTCTGCTCTGGTGGGTTGGTCACAACCACAGCATGGTGGGCATAGGAGGACAGAGAGGGGAAATTCTCTGCCCTGGCATGTATATGCCATGGGCACCACCACCTGTTGGCTGCTCTGAAGTACCTTCTTTCAGTCTGTCTCCAGTGTCATCCCTAGCAGTGTCTCCTCTAGTGCAGGTCCTCTCTTGCTTCTTGCTTGTCTCCTCTATTTCTTCCCCAATATGTTTGAGCAGAAACAACATGTGCCTTTCTGGTTGAAATGTTGGTATGCAGTGCTTGTTTTCATCAGTTTGAGCGCCATCTGGCACTGGCTGTGACTGGCAAAGGGCAATTCATGGTGTCCTTCCATACTGGTCACCCCTACAGTACTCTGGCACCAAAACCCTGCAGTGTACAGTCAGTGCGTACCCCTCCGAGTGTGGTTTAACAAACAATCTAAATGGCTCTTAGTGAACAGCTAGGATTCTATTCAAAATTTGGTTCATCAATATAATTCTTCTGTATTTGGGGGGGGTGGAGGGATGGGGAGGTGGCTTTTTGTCTCTTTTGTATGCATATAACTGCTCATCTGTGTAATACTTTTAGTTTTGCATTTGCTCATAATGATCATGTGTAGCCAGTACTTTAGGAATCCTTGTCCTTTTGTATATCTGTCTCTCTGTTAGGAGAACATACAATTAAAATACTTTTTTTCCTAGACTGTGAATTAATTTGGATCTTTTCTCAGTTTTTTCCTGCAAGTCTTTTCTTTTGTAGCCCAAAAAATAAAAGCTTTCTTTTTAGCTGTTTTAACATGCTAACCTCCAAATGTACTTCCACTGTGAATATGCAGAGATATTCCTGAGTATAGTGATTCTATTGTACTCTTCAAGATTTTGATGACATCAAAGGTTAGATCATGATTGTGCATCTGGAAAATTTGCAAAAGAATAGCCAGCAGATTTATAATCTGAACATACTTCTAAGTTGTCATGTGAATCTTCTGAAGTCAAGAACTGAGTGCATCTTTGGTGCTTACTTGCATAGATGCTGAGCTGAAAGGGGCACAGCAATGAAACTTTCAAGTCAACAAAACATAGAATGATGTCTCTCACATATGACAGTCTTGGTGAGAAGGAAATTAAGTATCTGACCAAACATTGTTTATAGGAATCAAATGAAACATCATCAGCTGTTCAAGTAGATGACGCAGTAGGTTTGCATTTATTCAGGGATGCCTAGCTCATCTTGCTGGAGATCACATCCACATAATGAGACAACTGTAGAGCCACCTCACTGCCACCTGGCATAGTGGGAAGAGCCAGGGGCTAACTAGGAGTGTAGGACTGAGGGAAGGAGGAAGTAAAACCAATCGGTTTTACAGAAAATTTCTCTGAACACCTGATTTCTGTAAGTTGGATAAAGTTTACAAAGGATGTAGCCTTTTAAATTCTTACATGGACAAGAAAAGCAAGTTATTTGCAATTAGGATCAAGAGACCTGGCCAGTGAAGCTGCCTAGTAGCTTACCTTGAAATGACAGCCACTTGGAGCAAAGCAGAAAGGACATGTTGCCGGTAGATACAGTAATGCTCACCCAGGAAACGCAGGTCATGCTCTGCCTACCAGGCTGTTGCAGTTGGCTTAGTTGAGCCTCACCTGTGGAATGGGGGAGAGGCAGGAGGAGGCAGCTGCTCCTGCTTGGTGAGCAGGCTGCTGTCTTGTGCATACACTACCTCATCCCAAAGCCTTGCTGCTGTAAATACTTCACTCTTAAAGCCTTTAAGTAAATAGTTCTCTCTTAAAATGTTTTGAGAGCAGAACTTTTGGGAGGTAGACAGGGAAGCTGTAATTATAGCTAGAGGGAAAAGATGCTTATCTGTGCATGTTTCAAAGATAAAACTCGCCAGTTTAGTTATATGTTCACCATTAACATCAAATGGCACAATAGGATGTTAGCTTTGTAGTATCCATAATATTTAGTACTTATTCTACTTATTTTCCTTGCTCAGAGCAATTTTTATTCTTTTTTTTTTTTGCACAGGTTTGCCATGTGGAAATTTGTGTAATGTGAGGGGTTAAGTTGAAGTGATCTGAATATAGAAGAGCTAAAAAGTAATAATTACTCCAGACTTTAAAGTCTGAACATCAGTCTCTTTGTGTCATCTCAATTTGTTTTACTTGCACCCAGTGCTATATTTGACTATTTTGCTAATTTTGCTGATATGTATCTTTAACATAGTCATAGCAAGGGAGAAAGTAACTAAAAGGTGGAAGGCAGACTTCCAATGAAACTTTAAGCAGTGTTTTAAGGATATTTTTATTAAGTCTGAGTGCTGGAGATAGAAAGAAAGAGGTATGGGAAATTATGAGGGCAAACTGCTACAGGGAATGCAAGAGCTTCAGGGAAGAATCTAAAAGTGTAGAAAGCACCTGTCAAAGTCATGACCACAGGACTGACTGGGTTGATGGAGTTAAACAAGACTAAAGTTGACTTTTCCTTGAGTTTCAAGCACCTGGAAGAGCAGGAGATAATACAGATATTTAATTTATTATTTAGAGGAGGGGATTAGTATTGGATGTCTGCGTGCAAAAATGAGGGCAGATACAGATGCATGTAAGCATATGTAGAAAGCAAGATAAAATATCCAATATTCAGAAGTTGGAGGCAGCAAAGATTGTTTTGGTCCAGAAAAATATAATTAGAAATTTTTTGTAACATAAAAATACTTAAATCATTATTTATTTTAAAATGTATTATATAGTTGAAGAACAAAGATGTTAATCTGTATCCAAAATTAAGATGTATTTTATTTAATTTCTCAAAGCAGTGCATTTAAATATGAAACATCCTTTAGGTCATGACCATTACTGTTGTAGCTGCAGTCTGAAGTAAAGCTGTTCAGTCTCCTTCCTCATCCCTCAAAATGAGGGCTGTCTTATCCATAAGGCAGTATCTCCTCCTTAAAATTCCTGTTGCTTGCTAGATTATATTTGAAGGGGGAAAGAGCAAACTACTCTTCTACAGACAGTTTTGGCTAAGCTGAGAAAGCAAATGAAGTTTTGGAATGAAACTGTGCTATTTCTGAGTTAATATGGGGAAATATTTGGTTGCTTCTCAGTAGTTTGTGACAAAGTGAATAGAATGACGGCTATTTTTGTTTGTTTTATCTGAATACTTTGTGGATTACATAGTTAACTGAATAACCTCCAATTTTTGTAGGCATTTGGCATAGATACTGATGAAAACTTTGTTATCACCACAACAAACAGGAAGGAAATTACAGAAGACAACTTCAGTAAGTATCGTAGATGGTGAAATAACCATGGCTATTTCTTATATTGATTGTAAAGACTGCATGGTGATTATTTATACTCTATGACATGCAATAATTAACTAGAAGTACACATCCTATAATAGTGTGCCAAGAACTGTTACAAAGTTGATGTTCTCAAACACATTTTTAACAACTACTCATTAGTATGATGGTAGTTACACAAGGTAATTTTTTACCTTCCATCACCAATTTTGTAAACGGCGTGTAAGTAGCTGTTATCTGAGGAAACTTGTGTTGCTAAGCTTGGAAACATGACAAAATTTGAAATTAAATGTTTTTTGCTGGGAAGCTGAGTAGTCAACAGAGGTTACCTGAGGCTAAACCTCTACTGGTTTTGAGAGCAGAAGTTGACTGGCGCAGTGTGCTCTTCAATACACTTTATATTTCATCTTCACTGCAGGCGAACTTGTTCAAGATGGAGTTACTTTGTACCTGCTGCAGTCAGTTGATCAAATGCTGCTTTCAGCAACCAAGGAGCGAATTGACTTCCTGCCCCACTATGATACTCTTGTCAAAAGTGGGATGTACGAGTACTATGCCAGCGAAGGGCAGAATCCTTTGCGTAAGTACTTGGCAAAATAATCTTGTGTAAATGATGTTTGTATGAACATAATGTGGCTGTGAGCTATATCGCTTCTGGGTACAGATGGTAGGAAAAATATGTTTGTAACCATAAAAGAAGAATTAGCTGTGTTCTTTATACAAATTTTTCTTTTAAAAATAACTCAGAATAGCCGTGTAAGAGTTCAGGTTTACAGAGGTACCTCCTCACGTACTACTTTTTAAAAGTTTGAATATTTTAGAAGTAAAATGACTTCAGTCTTGATAATTATCTTGTGGATGACACCCAAGCATGTCAGCATTTGTGTTATTAGGTTTTTGTCTCCTGTACTGACTTTAATTTGAACTTGGTGACCAGTTTTTGAATGAGCTACCATAGAATTTTGTCTGCTATCTTTGTGGTTCTACAGGGCTTAACTTAGCAGGAAAAGCAAGTATTTCTTTTAAAAGATGCTGCTTAAGTTTTTATCTAACTGGTATATTACATATGTAACCAGCACTTCATATTGTTTTATTGGGGGGGGGAATATTTCTGTTTATGGCTTTTGAAAATTCTGTCTATGGCTACGATTATGTTTTAAATATGTTCGTCTTCTGTACAGCAGTCTCAAAATTGTACAGAAAAAATACCTCATCAAGACTCAAGCATCATACCATTCACACAGCTATTTCTGTTTCAAAACAATCTCAACAGTGTCTGTAAATAGTAACTGTACTTTTAAGTACCATTCTCCTTTTGCCCTCTTTTTGCACTTCGTTTTCAGTCTCATCGAAGATGCTGTTTTGCTTCAGGTTTGGGGGCACTGTTCTCAAAGGGCACTAATAGTTTGGTCAGTGATTCTTGTGTCTCTGTGCATGGGAATTGTTCACTATTAGACAACACAAAACCTTCTGTCTAGATAGATCTGTCCTTTGCTTTTACCAGCAGCCAGTATCTGAGAAATACTAGGAAAACAGAAAGGCAATGCAGAGATGGAACAAAATTGATTTGGGGGACTTCAGATTTCCAGTCTGTGGGCTGCACTTTTCTATGAGTTTACGTGGCTGAGGCTTCACAGCATTTTGCAGGATTGAGCCCCCAGCTTGCATGCACTGTGAAGTATCACATCTTTTTATATATGTGGAACTAGTTAGCAGTTTTTCACCTGGTGACCCTGCTTTGTATTCTGAGAGAGATCTTATAGCATTGCTAGCTGACTTAGTGAATCACATTTTAAACTAACAAACTTGGAGGTTGGTGTACAAAGCTGTGACACTGGTGAGGCACTGACACAGGCTGCCCAGAGAAGCTGTGGCTGCCCCCTCCCTGACAGTGTTCAAGGCCAGGTTGGATGGGGGTTTGGGCAACCTGGTCTGATGGGAGTTGTCTTTGCCCACAGCAGGGGGGTTGGAACAAGATGATCTCTTAAGGTTCCTCCCAACCCAAACCGTTCTATGACTAGTGTAATCACAAGAACCACGGTGGATGGGCATGCCTGCTGGAGTAGTGAGGAATGACTCCAACTATCCAAAAAGGCTCCACCAAAATGGTGAGAGAGTCAGCAAGTCAACTGAAGTGTGTCTATATCAATGCACGCAGCATGGATAACAAACAGGAGGAGCTGGAAGCCACTGTGCAGTGGGAAAGCTAGGATCTGATCACTGTCACTGAAACTTGGTGGGATGGCTCTGAGCAATCTGATCTAGTTAAAGGTGTCCCTGCTTACTGCAGGGGTGTTGGACTAGATAGTCCTTAAGGGTTCCTTCCATCCTAACACATTCTATGATTCTATAATAAACGCAAGGGGAGCACTTACCGTTCTTTACAATTACATGGAAGGATGTTGTAGTGAGGTGGATGTTGGTCTCCCAAGCAACAAGTGATAGGACAAGAGGAAATGGCCTCAAGTTGTGCCAGGGGAGGTTTAGATTGGATATTTAGAAAAAAATTACTGAAAAGTTGTCAGTTACTGGAATAGGCTACCCTAGGAAGCAGCTGAGTCACCATCCCTGGAGGTATTTAAAAGACATGTGTTGCATGGTTTAGTGGTTGGACCTGCAGTATTAGGTTAATTGCTGGGCTTGATTATCTTAAAAGTCTTTTCCACCCAAAATAATACTATGATTCTGTGGCGCAAGGTCATCAAGTTCTACAATAAATCTCGAAGAAGTTCTTTCTTCTGTTTTTATGGTGTCATGTCAGGAAAACAAATGTTTAAAAAAATTTTCTGTTTGGAAATGTATTATTTTTAAAGAGTTTTGTTATCATTATTGCTGCTGTTTGGGTTTCTTTGTGAGTTTTTTTTCCCTAAAGCAAAATTTAAATTATTAAATCAATAAATAATATAGCCTGAGGACTGTAATTGTGCTGTGGTGCAGAAATTCTCCAATTAGTGCATGACAATCCAACTGTTACTCTGTTTTAATGGTAATAAACAGCAGTGCAAACACGCAGTTGGCTTGTCGGAAGGAAGACTATGAGATCTTTATGAAGCCATTCAATACTGTTTGTGATTTATAGCTACCACTCATCTACCGTGAAATGCTGAGAATTTCCCTTGGTACAAAAACATCTTTTTCTTCTCTCCATGGTCTTAAGAACAATAATATGAGATGAAAAGGCATAATGCTTACATATGTTCAGTTTTCCTTCAGTTCCTCACACACATGATATATTTTTGTTTTCCCTCCCCTTCTTCATAAAAGAAGTTTCCCACTTCTGTTGCCTCACATTATGATCCTGTACATAACTCCAATGATAAACACTTGTGTTATCCAGAAATTTTGTATCAAGGTCAAATCTATCATACACATCTGTGAATGTTTCATATTACAATGTGATTTGAGTGTAAAATATAGTAGCGGTGTTGGCATTTGTGTTCTAGAAGTATTGAAACAGGAAGTATGTCCACAGGAGAGAAAAAGATCTTGATCATGCCTGTCAATGTCTGTGAGCTTCAATATCAGTGTTTTTCAACAACTTGCTGTCATTTATAAACATTTTGAACTTTTGTTTGGGTTGATCTGGCAGTATCATCAACATATATTTGCTGTTTTCCCTCCCTGCACACTGAGTCAGAGAAGTGGCTTAAATAGGGGATCTCAGTGTTGACTATTTAAAGTCCATGGAGGTTATTTTTAGTAGTAAAGCGAACTTTACTACTAAGAAAAAAAAGAACTTTTTTTTTCCTACATTTTTCTCTATTATGTTATTACTAAAGCAGCTTGCTAGGGTGCTTTACATCTTCATTCTCTCTAGAAGAGAGCAAACAAGCTTCAAGTGTTTGAGCAACTTTTCATGTGTGTTTCAGTCAATTGTTGGTCTTGTCCCTACTCTGCAGTAGGTGACACAGGGAAAAGGAGAAGTTGTGCTCTGAGTATATTGTGTGTGTTTGTATTTAAAAACTACCACAAAAGCCTTTAAAAATGGTGCAAAAGTTCTGGTACTGCTTGTAGTCATAACTCTTCAATCCTAAAGAGACTACAGGGATCGAGACTACAAACAACTTTTAGATCCACCTCTCTAATGATATAACTGGTGTATTTTTTTCCTAATGTTTTACTAATTCTCACTCTTTGAAACTGTAGTAATTTGTGAAAATCTGCAACACACCAGCAATTAAAATTTGTTCTAACTTTATTATGTACTAGAATTGACTGTTAGAGCAAATAGCAATTTTGAGCCTGTGGAAGTGTAGTGCAGCTCATGTTCCTTATTTACAACTTCTCTAAGGGCTTACCCAACCAGTACATGGGTTAATGAAGGGAAATTGTTGCTTGATATGGAAGAGTAAGCATGGATCAAATGACTGATGCTTAATTCCTGTTGTTTGCAGTGAAGAAAGCTGCAAAGAAAATGAAATCTCTTTTATACTTCAAAAACAACTTGAGTGCAAATTCCCAATGCTTCAGCATTGCTCTGTGATACTGATGCTCAGGGGGTTTATTCTGCGTGCCTGAAGTATACATGCAGCTGGTGTAGTTTGCACTGTAGTGTTTGGAAGGATCTTGAAGATCATAGGGAATAAAACTTCCTTATGAGAGAGACTGAATGGAAATGTTTATTTACTAGGGCTGATCAATCAGATCAATCAGTTAATTAACCTGAACTTCTTGTATTTTTTTTCTGATTGATATTGTCCTAAATTAAATGCAATTTTTCACTGAAGTTAGGTAGTCCTAACTTTAGTTAGGTGAGAGCTGCAAGTGA
>VZTU01011506.1:6350-34758 GCA_013400835.1 Zapornia atra
AAAAAAAGGGAACCAAGGTTATGCTGAAATATTTCTATAGAGTTGACTAATATGCCTCTTATTGTATATTTCAAGTGAAAAATCATCAGGGTAATGTCTTTAAATTGCTGGTACTTAGATCATTGCAGCAATGAACTATGAGAATTTGCCAATGGCTGCTACATTCTGTAGGTGTTACTGAAAGCAAGTATTTATTGTCATGTTCCTTCATTTGAGTCATGGCATTCTATACATCATCTTTAGTCTGCCCGTGCCACTGTGTGGAACACAGAGTCTTAGATTTTGTACCAGGAATATTTTTAAAATAAAAGTAGCTTTTTTTGCTTACAGTTTCAATCATTTGTAATCTAATGTTAGCCTGAAACTTCTGGTTTACATGTCACTTAGTGTTTTGAACAAAAATCAGGTCTCAACTGCATCGTGTTACATGTGAAATCATTCCATCTATCACAGAATCATAGGGGTTGGAAGGGACCTCAGGAGATCATCAGGTCCAACCCCCCTGACAAAACAGGTTCCCTAGGACAGGTCGCATAGGTAGGCTTCCAGATGGGATGTCTATATGCCAACATGTTGTGAAATGTACACTAGGTAACCAAGACTGAAATGTATCCACTTTCTTTTTACCCTTGTTCAGAGGTGATACCAAAGGATGTTCAACAGTGTGTTTCCTCTTGTGGAAAAGACATTTTAAGGACAGCCGGACACCCATTCCTGCATACATGTGACAAGCTACGGTCTTCTTCGCTGTGCCAACAGTTAGCGAAACTCTTCAGAAAACCAGATATCTGAAAAAATTCAGCTAAAAAGCAAAATAAAAATAAACATGAAACCTTTTGCTGCTCATATTCACATTGTGGTAAAATAAAAAAATTCCTTTTGTATAATGGGAGAAGGGAAAAACACAGGGAACTAGGGAGCACATTTATTTATTTCTTTTTGGTGTAAAGAATAAATGTTCATCAAATCTCTTAGGTTCTGACTCGATTTTCTTGCTTTCCTTATGAACTATAGTGACTAGTTAGACTACTGTTTTTCCCGAGTACTAATTTTTCATGAATTTTTGCATCATTGGAACAAGAAGCAGGTAAATTCTCTATCTAAACTGTACCTAATTGAACAGCATGGTTTATATTCAATTGGTATAGTTATGCTTATTTCTGTAATAAAAAAAAAAAAAACCACAAAAAAAACCCCAAAACAACAAAAGCAAAACTAATAACAAACCCAAACATATATGAAGCAAATATGTGGACACCACCCCATCTCCTCTCCCCCACCCTCCTCCAAAACTCTCTAGAGGTCTTATAGCTACATTACTGTGGTGGTTTTGGCCCTAACCAAAGGCCAAATACCCACCAAGCCACTCGCTCACTCCCCTTCAGCCGAAAAGGGGAGAAAATAGATATTGGGAGGCTTAGGACTTGAGATAAGGACAGAGGGATCACTCTGCAATTAGTGCAATGGGCAAAACAGACGCAGCACAGAATAAAGGAAAGAAAAGTGATTTATTACTACTTGCTACAACTAATACACCCTGTGAACNTAGATTCGCTCCCTTCTTCCCTCCCGTTCGCAGTACAGGGGCAGGCAGGGAATGGGGAGTGGGGGATTTCGTCCATTCCTCCCAAGCTGTCTTCCATCTCAGCTGGGGTGGGGGAGGTATTCCACATACACACCCCTTTCCCCTGCAGCACCATGGGGTCCCACCCACGCGAGAGTCGTGTCCACGAACTTCTACAGCTTGAGTCCTCTCTATCGGGGAGTCATCCCCTCACCACAGGCCTCTCAGCAGGACTCTCCCCTCCATAGGGTGCTGACATCTGGGTTCAGACCCCCCGGCCTGGTCCCCCAAAAAGTCACAAGTCCCCTGGCAAACCTGCTGAGGCGTGGATCAATCTCCACAGGGCATAGATGTCTCTGCTCCCTGTCCTCATCCATGGGCTTCAGGGGGACACTTGTTTCACCATGGTCTTCACCATGCAGGGGAAACTTTCTCTTTGCACTCTTCATCCCCCCCTCCTGCAGGCCTGGCCTTGGAGTCTGTGCAGCTTGTTACCTCTTCTCACTCCTGCTCCAGTGGCAAAGTGCTCCTGCCAGCAGTTTTTTTTCTCCTATATGTGATTCACAGAGGCGCTATGACCAGCTCTTACAGGCTTAGTCTCAAATTTGGCCTTGATTCAAAATATGGGGCTTGCAGAAAGCTGTAACTGCGGCTTACAAAAGCCACCGAAGCAGCACAGCTACACCAAACTACAGCAATTACTAAAATATTTCAGGGAAATTTCTACTTAGTCATAATGGCATCTGTGTGATGTAAATTTGTGGGTTTTTTTCTTAGAAAGAGACATATCCCAAACAGCAAAGAGCTTTCCCCAGGGAAAAAACCCTCTTGGGGTTTTGTTAAGTTTGGTAACCAGGCGGTCCATTTATCATCAGGAAAATATTAGCATTATATTTTTCACCTAATTCTCCCCAGTTAGTTCTTATTACTTCAATAAAAACAAGCTAGGAAGACATTCTACATCCCATGGAAAGTCAGAGATGAAAAAATGTCTCAGAGAAGGAGGAAGAAAATAGGGGGTGGGGGAGGGAAGGCAATAAGGTTTCTGTGTATCTGCTTTGTACCATGAAAATACCTAACATCTAGATAATCTGTACATTTTTTATTCCTCATGTAGCTGTATTATTTTTAAAGAACCACTGTACATACAAAAATGCATTAAGATCAAAGAATATATTTAGAAAAATAATTTCCTGATCAGTTATGCTATATTTTCTTACTCTTCTGTATCACAGTACTTCATGATTATTTTCCTGATTGTGAATCATGTATGAATATATCTGTTTCTTCTCTATGTAATGAATATATCTGTTTCTTCTCCATGTAATTTCTGCAAGGTATTTCTATGGCAAAGCTAAATGGTTGCAGTGGTGTTGATAGACATGGTTTCAAGACTGAAATCATGCTGTAGCAGCCTACCTTTCACTTGTAGCAAATCTCAACACAGACAATTTGGAAGTGAATGAAAAATAAATCTCCTGTATTTCAAAAAATATATTCTTGATCTGCATCATGGTGATAAAGAAAACTTTCAGTGTATGAAAGGAAAAAAGCATAGCATGTAACTGGGATACAGAATACCCTTCTCAGCTTCAGAGAGACTGAAATGAAAGACTTATGCCTAGGTCTTCTGTTTTTCTTATTAGCTTAGTGTGAAAAAGACTCTCTTAGTCTATATTTATTATGGAACTATAAAACTTATTCCAATTATTTTTTTTCCTTAAAACTGATGATTTTTCATAGAATTATTTGATTTGCATCAACAGACATTTTCCAAAAAGGAACAAAAGTAGTAGATTCCCATTCAGTTCAGACAGCTGGGATGAATGGCATCATTGCCACATAGTTCTGGTACACTTATACCTGTATACATTTAGTTGTTAATTACTGCATGATCAAGTTTAAACCATTTACTTTATGCAGTGAAGAGCTTTTTTAATCACAGCATTGATACAGCAAAAGTTATTCATTGAGTTTAAACAAAAATTAATCATTTCATGCATGAATAATCATGTCTGTAGTCATGCAGGAGAGAGTCAAAGATCTCTAATATATTCAGGGTTCACAAGACAGACAAGTTGGTTGGACAATGATGAATAACTGCTTCTGTTGCATTTATTTAAGAGAGCAGGCTAAGCCACTGTCAACTAAATGGGTCATCTGACTTCTCACTCTAGACTAATTTCTTCCTGATTTCTTTTTTCCTGAGGTTTCCCATCAGTGATTATTGTACTTCATCTTTTCACAGCCCTGCAGTTGAGAGGTTGTTAATGGGATTCCTTAGCTGTCTCAAGAAGATGTTTTCACATGCTGCAACCTCTTCCTGTTCACCTGAAAAAGCATGTCACTTCCCCCATCCTGTGGTCTTCAATTCAGAGTACTTCCAGAATATGCACAGGCTTCCCACATAGCTGTGCATCATGCTGTTGGCTCACACTGTTCACCACAAAGCCTTTTTTCTCCACTCTTCTTTTGCCCTTTTTTTCTAACATCTTTATCAATGATAAAAAGACCACAGAATTTCATTTTCAGTGTCATTTTTACTGTAAATGGTAGCACATCAGTATTCAAATTTGAAAAACATAATGGCCGATATTTCACCATCATATATTTTGACTGACTTTAGAAAGCAATATCCCTTTATTATATTTGCCAATCATCAGCTATATTATCAAAAAGAAATGTTAGAATTTTTATGGGAAAATGAAGAAATGTATAATGGAATATATCAGATCCTCTGTCTTTCACATTATTTTATAGCACAACAAATACAGAAACAAACATATTGTATACAACATATATATTATAGATAGGTAAACAGACAGACAGACAAATAGACAGGCAGACATTAAGTATTTAAGTCTTGCCAGTAGCTGAACCATACCTACAGCCTTACCGGTAGCCGACCCTCAGGCTCAATGCTCTCCCCAGTAGCTGACTTAGACCACCTGGACTCTCCAGAAGTTACCTTGCTCATCTGATCTCTCCACTGCTAGCCCAGTGTTGGCTTCAGTAGTTGAATCTCAAACCTATTATACTACTCGCCAGCCAGTCCAACTTGATTTTCACCAGCAGTCACACACTGACACACATACCAACTCAACATGCAGGCTCAATGGCCTCTCTAGCTGCTGGCACCACAGACAGACAGACTTCCAGGTCTGACTCCAGTTGCTGGACTACAGACCTCCATACACACATACACAATGAAAAGAGTCATGCAGGAAAGGAATTGGAAGTGTAGTTTAATGAGGAGACAGTACAAACTGTGCTGACAGGGCACAGGGCATGGCCACTTGTTTACATGTGACTCTTTTTTTTTTTTTTTTTTTTTCCCACATTTATCCCTTCCTTTCCAATGTTTGCCATACCCTGATCACTTGCTTTCCCCATGTTTGGTTCCTCTCAAACCTCCCATTGTAAGTCTTGGATAATCCTGAAGTGCTCTTTCTTTGCATCCCATAATAAGTCTCACAGCCCTAGGCAGGGAATCCTTTCAGTCCAAAACATGATGCAGAAGAGCATCTCCCATGGACTCATTACGGTTGGGTGTCCCCCAGCCCATGGGGCTTGAGGTTCCCCTAGGATAGCTGTCTGGGGCGCTTGTGTCACTGGCTTACTAATGGGTTCCTCTTCTACTGCTGAGCCTCAGTACTTTTTTATGTTTGTGGAGGAGCCTGATACCTTACACAAAAATGCTGTGGGATTTATCAGAACATGTTTTGAAGTAATATAGATCATTCATAGAATCACCTAGGTTGGAAGAGAGCCTTTAGATCATCGAGTCCAACCATAGATGCACTAAATAAACCTTGGGTAAATAAAGGCTGCAACATAGTGGAAGCACATATTTAAAAAGTGAAATCATACAATGCAACTAAATTACTATTGGCGGTAGCTAAATCAGTCTTGAGTTCACTTCAGCCAAGACAACAGGAACAAGAGGTTATATATGCTTCATATGAAAGATTAAGTCAATTTTAAAAGTTAGAACTCTTAAATGAAGAAGAAATCCTCAGCTTTGGTTAGCAGGTGGTACTTATATCTCTCACTAAGAAATTACTCATCTGCATTCTGCTCCTTTAGCAGTAAAAACAAGATTATGACATTTTGACCTGAATTAATCTCTATACAGCTTTGTATCATGTCTAATCAATACTGTAAGATGATTGAAATACCTCCAACAAATCTAACTATTTTATTTTATTGACAGAGAGCTGCTCCATGTTTTCAAACACAAGTAAATCACCTAAAGGAAGAGCCAAACATTGCAGTCAAAGTTTCAGGAATACTTGGCATTTTGGGGGTGGGGAGTTGGTTTTGGTTTTCTCACGACTCTTAAAAACCAATAAACTGTTAGTATTGTCTGGCCATCACATTGGAAACTGTCTGCTTTTGTGTACTGCCTAGAATTACTTTTTCCTTCCTGAATCTAATATGCAGAAACTTATTTCACATATACTACTCAGTGAAGAAGGATCTTGAAGCAAGTTTTTTTTTTTCCTTTCTGCATTCTTTGGCAGTATATTATCAGCAGTTACAGTGCTTCTAACATGACTTGATGAAAGTAACTATTTTTAGGGAATACGAAGATTTTTTTCAGGAAAAAGGAATTTAATTGTCTCTTTAATTGATGCACCACAAAATATATGGACCTGACATCCAGTAATGAAAATTGTCGCACAGGAACAATGGAAATGGTGCTAATAGCAACAATTACAACAAAACCAACAACAATAATAATAACAACTCACAAGGAATAATTTATATGATAAATTTAGGCGCTTTTTCTGCTCCTGGTATATCTGCATTTTCACCAGTTTATCTTTCAGCACCCAGAGACTTTGAATTAGGTAATGGACACAAGTAGTCCTCAGGAGACAAGCCATATGATACTATGCTTTCACCTATTGGAAGGGTATTAGTGGTTAAAACACAGCAATAAGAACAGGATTAAACAATTCTTGGCTTACAAGAGCAGCACTACTTTTCCATTCACACATGTGAATTAAAAGTTTTGAAATTCATGGAGAAGGACCTGGGGGTCCTGGTTGATGACAGGTTGGCTATGAGCCAGCAGTGTGCACTGGTGGCTAAGAGAGCCAATGGGATCCTGGGATGCATCAGGAAGAGTATGTCCAGCAGGTCGAAGGAGGAGATCCTCCCCCTCTACTCTGCCTTGGTCAGGCCCCACCTGGAGTACTGTGTCCAATTCTGGGCTCCCTGGTATTAAAAAGACAGGGACCTCCTGGAGAGAGTCCAGAGAAGGGCTACGAAGATGATTAGGGACCTGGAACATCTCCTGTATGAGGATAGGCTGAGTGAGCTGGGACTGTTTAGTCTGGAGAAAAGAAGACTTAGGGGGGACCTAATTAGTGTTTATAAATATCTTAGACATGGGATGCACTGGAGCACAGGAAGTTCTGCACCAACATGCAGAAGAACTTTTACACAGTGAGGGTGACAGAGCACTGGAATAGGTTGCCCGGGGAGGTGGTGGAGTCTCCTTCTCTGGAGATACTCAAGTCTCGTCTGGACGCCTATCTATGTAATACGAGATAGGGAGCCTGCTTTGGCAGCGGGGTTGGACCCGATGATCTCTTGAGGTCCCTTCCAACCCCTACGATTCTGTGATTCTGTTCCAGAAGTATCTATTGCATAAATTTTCATCAGAAATGGAAACAAAGAAATACAGACTTTTCTAGGAAAAAAAAAAGAAATTGATGTTTTCCTATATTATATTTATTATTTATATTTTACTTATTTTATTCATACCATAATGCTCCTTTCAATTTCGGTAGCATTTTTGTTATTATATCCTACATAGTATATGGTAGTACAGTGCATGACAAGGAATAGTTTTATGCACAAGGTTAGGAAAAAAACGTGACTAGACAGGCTGGAGCAGAGATGGTGTCATATGGCCATTCAGGTAGGAGGGGACCTCCAGGGGTCTCTACTGCCCTGCTCAAAGCAGGACTGACTGGCTGTGAAATCAGACCGGGCTGTTCACTTCTTTGTTCTGTTGGTTTTTGGAAACCTGCAAAAATGGGGCCTATACAACCTCTCTGAACAACCTGAGCAACCCAGCCTTGCAATCCAACCCAAATTGCTTCTATATTAGTCATTTTTGCTGAATACCTTACACCACACATGTCTTCATCACAGCAAATAATCCATCTGCATTTCAAGAATATGTTGTTCTGCTTGTATTTCATCTTGAACAAACACACTTTACGTAAGCTACATTGACCATATGCAGAATTTTCTCCATTGCTGTTACCGGGCATCCTCAGTTGGCATGTGTCTAGTGAGAGAAACAGATGCAATAGGTACATTAATGTGCAGCCATTTTTGAGTTAGGATATATCCTGAGATGACTGTTCCACAATAACACGACCTATTAGCTACATTGTTATATATCTCAACTTTATTCTTCCACAGTAACAATCTATACTGAAAGACAGCAGTTACATAATTAAAAGGTGCTGGACTGACAAAGCTAAGGTTTTCCTGTGTCCTGGAAGCTCACACAGAATGTTTTTTACCATCTAGGCGGAGTTCTTTGCCAACCCTCTTCTAAAATGTTATTTCTAAAAAGAAATAAAATACATATTCTCTCTTTTATTCTAATTTATCTGGCACTAGAAAACTTCTTGATCATGGATGCTTATTTCAAAACAATGGCTGGTCACAGTAAGACTGAACTATATGGGTTTCACTCTGTGACTGATGATTTCAAAGGCAAATGGCCATATTAGGATCATTGCTGTAGTTTAACACAGTGCTTTTTGGACATCATGCAATCGGCACTGTGCAAATTCTTCTCTGTCCAGCAAGTGTGAACTGTACTCTTTCTTCCTTTTCCTCTTGCTAGTGCCGATGCTGGAGACCATAATAAACCTGTACAGTGGATGAGAAAATAATGTTCTTCCTTGCCTCCTTTCATTTACAAGGACTAAAAATACAGTACATAAAGAGTACTCAAACATTTTTCTCTTCAAGTTCTGTCTACTATCTCTTTCTACATCATGTAGTTTCTCAGCTCAAGGATAAATACAAGATGAAATGTATCTGTTGGGCTGTGTGTACTGCATAGGATATAGCTCTGTAGGGCAGTAATAAAAGTAACAGTACCTGGCACTTGATTTGAAGTTATTGAATTCCTCACTGTTTATCAGTAATAGGAGTGCCAAGGCCTGATTTCCAAATCTCTGACTGCTGAAAGCTAGGGTTATTCAGTGCAGCCAGTGGAACTTTCTTCTTCTTGTTTTCCTAAGTGTACTCTTTATTCAGAAAATGAAAAGATTGTTAAGGACCTGGCCTGTTCCATCCAACCTTAAACATTTAACAGAGTGTGTAATCTAGGAATCTAGTATTGATAGCCCACCTAAAATTTGACTCTCAGTCTACTTTTTTCAATACCTAGGCACAGGCACTTGAAGATGTCTCCATTGAAAACGATGAGCTCAAACAACAGTGCTTGACAACATTTGTGATGTATGAAAAATGAAAAATGAATTGAAAAAATTGAAAAATGTATGAAGATAAGTTGGAATCAGAAATTCACTAAAATTAGATAGTGATGCGTAATAGCTTACATGGAAAAAAAGTTATTTTCTAATTCAAGAAATCCAGACAGCAGAAGTCAAAGATATATTTGCTTGCCGAAGTTCACTCCTGAGGCCAAACTGAAAGACATGTATTTCATGGATTCTTGATAGTTTAAAGCAGGGTTTCTTTAATTTTTTTCTCTGTTCTTCAGTTTGTGCTAAAATGCTTTCTCCTCTTTTTTTTTTTTTTTAAAGTGAGAAAAATAAGCCAAATCATTTTCCCCATTCTTTTCTCTTCCTTTCTGGTCCATCAATGCATATTTTTAATATATATTTATTGCTGATGGGAGGGCCTCTTCTCTCTATCCTGAGAAATTCTATTTGGACAGGTTAGCATTTACTGTTAAGAAACTATAGTGATATTATTATTATTTTTTCTAAATGCTGTTTGAAAAAGGTCAGTAATCAGGAAAGACTAGGTTCTAAGATGGCTATGCTGCTGCAAACGTGAGTTAGTTTTAAGACCACAGGAATACTTTGTTAATTTTTAAATCATCCATTATTCTTTGTTGCATGCTGGAAGAAATTCTCTCTTTGCAATATATATGTCAAAAGTAGTTCTTGAGTGTTTAACAAAGCTGAGTGCCAAACTAGTTTTTCCTCATATTGTTCTGTCATTAAAGGAAGACCTGAAGTAACACCAATGAACTATTTTAACACACCTTTCCACAAGGTATATATTGTAGAATCACTTCATCATATAATCACTGAGTCACAGACAGCTTTAGGTTGGAAGGGACTTCAAAGACCATCTAGTTCCAACCCTCTGCCATGGGCAGGGACACCCTCTACTAGACCAGATTGTTCAAAACCCCATCCAACCTGGCCTTGTATGCCATGTCCTTGGTCTGTTACTCAGAGCTCAGTTCAATCTTACTGCTGTTTCAGTTTTGTAATTTTTTTTTTAATCAGTCTTGCTTGTGCAATTCACCATCAGTTTACCAAATCACAGAATCACAGAATCACAGAATTGTAGGGGTTGGAAGGGACCTTAAGAGACCGTCGGGCCCAACCCCCCTGCCAAAGCAGGCTCCCTATCTCGTATTACATAGATAGGCGTCCAGATGAGACTTGAATATCTCCAGAGAAGGAGACTCCACCACCTCCCCGGGCAGCCTATTCCAGTGCTCTGTCACTCTCACTGTGTAAAAGTTCTTCTTCATGTTGGTGCGGAACTGTGCTCCAGTTTACAGCCATTGCCCCTAGTCCTGTCCCCACAGACCAAATATCTCAGTGTCAACAGTGGTGCTGACTAGGGATGCTGATGGGTTACAAGGAATTAAATTTTGTATGACAGCTGTGTCTTGTATATAAGGTTTTTATTCTCAGCCCCTGAATATTGCAAGGTTTTAATTGCAGAAGCACATTCATATCTTGTCAGAAATGTTCCCTGAAGATCAAAAAATTCTTGAGGTAATCAGAAGAAAATTTGCAAACATTTATGGATCTATTTGTCTTTTCTATTGGTTTTATTCTTTTCCACTAAAAGCTTCACTATTCATATGCCAACTTAAAAAGGATTTTGTGATGAGTACTCAGATAATGTGGCACAGTTTAGCATGAGCAAGGTGTTTAGCAATTTGCATCATGAAATATGACAGACTTTCCACCTTTAATGAGATTTTAATAAGTTTAGAAGCAAGCAAACTTTCAATAATAAATAATTGAGGTGAATTTAATGAAATTCATTATTTTAAAATATCTTATATTCAGCGTTTATGGTAGAGCCACAAATTTTCTGTGTACACAATGCTAAAACTTTTTGTCAGCTACAGATATTTCTGATGAAAGCTCATACCTCAAATGGTATTTTTTTGATTTACTATTTTAGATGTATGTGATTGTATACTGGAATACAAAACATCTGTGTTTTATTTAATCTTTATGTGTGACACCAAATTTATCAAATGCACCACACCTTTATCATGTGAAGTACAGTTCTCTCCATTAAGACATACATCATCACTGTTGTAATTTTCCTCAATGCTGTATTTACATATTGATGATAATTCTTCACCATCCAGATGTCAGACTTATTTCTGATATTAGGTGCATATTCAATATATTGAAACAAGTAGGTGATCCCTGACTTCTAAGTAGCTGTCACACAAAATGCAAAGTTGTGTTGATCTCTGGAAATGTTATTCTGCCAAAAACATACAGTCATATCTGGCAACATAATTGGTAAGCACAAAGTTTGAAGTTCATTCAAATGCAAGAGTAGTTCTGGTGAGATAGAAAACTGCAACTAAATTTAAAAGGTTCTCGTACAAAAAGCATGACTGTGAACACAACAGTCTTTAACCAGAACACACTCTTGAGAAAAGTTTACACTTGGTGCTTAGCCAGCTCTTAGGAAAAGGCCTCTGCTGGCAGCAATTGAAACAAAATAAAAAAAACTTCATGTCTTGATGGCGGCTAGGCCTGCACTGTGGTCTATCCTTCATTGTTTTCTACTTCTTTTTCCTATGGATGTCTCTTGGCATCCTCCATGATAGTGATGGTGAGTATGCTCTTCAGTTCCAAAGATCTTGGCAATCAGAGTGAATTTCATTTCTCACTGCCTAATTAAGGAATCTCACCCTTTGAATGTTCCTCTAGGCATCACTGCTATCCTGCAATCCTGGAAGAAGATAATTTTGAGGTTGTTCTTTCCTACTCATTTTCTTTTTCCTCTTTGGATGGGATCTATAAAGTCTGTTCATCTTGGAAGATTATTACTACAGGCTTTTCTGCTGTTTTCAGATAGTGGCAGACTATATCCTTAAGAGTTTTCAGTCGAAGAGTGTGAATAATTTTCTCACATACCTTCCTACATCTGAGAGCATAAGACATTGATCAACTTTTTTTTCATTGTGTTACTTCTCCTCTCACTGTTTGCTCCTCGTATGTTTTATTCCCTTTTGTCATAGATGTACGGTAGTGTTTAGGGAAGGAATTAGGAAAGTTTTTTGTTATACCCAGTAAATAATCAATATTTCCTTTATTTTAATTGATACTTGATTATGTGCTTTGTTTAATCATTTATAATCTCTGAATTCTTGCGAAAGGACGGTGGATTCAGAGCCTGGCTGGAGGCCTGTATCTAGTGGAGTCGCTTAAGGGTCTGTACTGGGACCTGTACTATTCAATATATTCATTGATGATCTGGATGAGGGAATAGAGTGTACAGTCAGCGAGTTTGCTGACAACACAAAACTGGGAGGGGTGGCTGACACACTAGAGGGCTGTGCTGCCATTCAGCAAGACTTAGACAAGCTGGAGAGCTGGGCCGGAAGAAATTTAATGAGATTTAACTGGGGCAAATCTAGGGTCTTGCATCTGGGGATGAGCAACCCCAGGTACCAGTATAGGTTGCGGACTGGCCTGTTGGACAGCAGCATAGGTGAGAGGGACCTGGGGTCCCTGGTGCACAGCAGGATGAATATGAGCCAACACTGTGCCCTCATGGCTAAGAAGGCCAATGGCATCCTGGGGTGTATTAGAAGGGGTGTGGTTAGTAGGTCAAGAGAGGTCCTTCTTCCCCTCTACTCTGCCCTGGAGAGACAGCACCTGGAATACTGTGTCCAGTTCTGGGACCCTCAGTTCAATAAGGACATAGAACTCATTGAAAGAGTCCAGTGCAGGGCCACCAAGATGATTAAGGGAATGGAACATCTTCCTTATGGGAACAGGCTGAGGGAGCTGGGCCTGTTTAGCTTGGAGAAGAGGAGTCTGAGGGGTGACCTTATTAATGTGTATAAATATGTAAAGCGTGAGAGTCAGGAGGACAGACCCAGGCTCTTCTCAGTGATGGCCAGCGATAGGACAAGGGGCAATGGATGCAAGCTGGAGCATAGGAAGTTCCATGTGAATGTAAGAAGAAACTTTTTCACTGTGAGGATGACAGAGCACCAGGACAGGCTGCCCAGAGATGTTGTGGAGTCTCCTTCTCTGGAGAGATTCAAAACCCACCTGGATGCATCCCTGTGTGATTTAGTCTATGTGATCCTGCTACGGCAGGGGGATTGAACTAGATGATCTTTTGAGGTCCCTTCCAACTCCTAACATTCTGTGATTCTGTGAAGAGAGGAAGCTGGGCTGGACAGATGTGAGAGAGAATGGACTGGACTGACCGTATAGCCAGCATAATTGTATTTTTCCTCATGTAATGAAAAAAGTTCATCACCTTGCAACCTTAGCTTTTGCTCTAAGACAACATTGGAATCTAAAATTCTTATGCTTTAAGAGTAATTTCTCAAACAATAGAAGTATTAGGTGGAAATAAACTATTTGAGTAGTAATTATTTCTTTGCCTTATATCTAGAAAAACAGGCTAAGAAATTTGACTTCTCACTGATATCTATAAAAATACTTTGTTAATCAGAAAAAATAATTTTACACTGGAAGTTCTTGCTATTTTTCTTTGTCTTTTTTTTTTATCATAAAACTCATAAAAGGCTACTCTTTCTTTTCTTAGTTCTTTCTTTATAATCCTTTTCTTCCTTAAACCCTTAGAGCAAATAGCTAGCTAATGCTTTTATTTGTAATGGAAGACAGAATGTAATGTTCTTTCTGCATCCTTCCTTGGACTAATTCTGCTTAATAACCATATACTTTCAGTGATGTTGGCTTCATCTGTCATCCTGAGTCCTAATATCTTGTTACACCCCCTGTTATACTGAATCCAAAGTCTCTTTATAAGGTGCTCTAGAAAAAGTCTTTTTGGCCTCTATAGAGTTGCATCCGCTTCCTGAATATGTGAAAAGTAATTCTTGATTTTTTTTTAGCCTAATTGGAAGGAATAAAAAAGGAAAAAAGGTATTGCCTTCATATTATCTTTTCCTTTGTGGAGACTGGAAAGGAAAGAAAATACTTGTACCTAACAAGTGACTCTATGGTTCATTTTTTCCTTGCATGTATAAACATGAGCTAAATACTTAATATATACATCAAGGTTTTTGAATTAAATATTAGGGCTACAGGATTTTTCCACTGAAATATTAGAAACCCCACAAGATTTTGGATTTTTTATTTGACTCATCTCAGGAGAGCAAAAGGGCAGTGGTCTCAGGACTTCTATCCCTTATTTAAGCTTTGCAATTTATTCTTTTCAAGTATTACCTAGTAGTACAAGAACTTATTGCTATAATCACATGATATCTAAGTTTATATTGTACCTTACATAATTGAAAAAACACTGAAGTCAGAATTTTTCTTTTAGGCATGTTCAAACACATCTGAAGGGATTAAGTACTTGTATTTAAAGCTGGAAAAAATTAAGAATCTAAGGAGGGCTAAGCAGTGTGGTTTTATGCAATGTTTCACCTCTGCTTGCTCTTATTGTTAAATCACAACTGAATCGTAATTAAGCAAATGTCTTGCTTAATTTTTTTTTTATACTTGAATATAAAGTTTCTCAGTGCCTTCCTTTGATTTAGGACCTTAATGGGTTGCCTTTTTTCTTTTTCTTGTTCTGTCTGTTGTTGAGGTGTGCCACACACTTTGGGTGGCCATAACTGTGAGTTTGTATGTATGGAGGTATCAGAAGTGAGATAGTCTTACAATACAGATTTTCATAGGGATTGCTTTGAGTATAGTGCATCTTATAAAAGATACAGTGAAAGTTCAGAGATTGTAAAAATGACTGAGACAAAAAAATGCCCTGTTAACAAGTCCAGCTTGCTTGCTTTTCCTTATTAGAAAGATTCTATACAGGTACTTCATTGTCAAACTTCAAATCTTGTCAAGGCAGAGAGAAACAATAGGAGGCACTATCAAAGAAAATATTGTTACATATTCACAATTACTGTAAAAGTAATGTATGTAATAAAATCACACAATGTGGTATACTATGAAAAATCACATGCTAATGCCCCTTAAGGAATGACTGCAGAATTTAGGATATGAAGTTTTGAAAGTGTCTTATTTTCATGCCAATAATACTCAACAATTGCAATAGGAAGACTTCATGGCTGTTTTGCTTAAATTCAATAAAAAAATTATTAGTGCAGCTCTAGTCAAGACAATTCTTTTTCTTGGGTGGCTGAAAGAATTTGTGGCTTGTGTCTTATGACTTTTGAGTTCTCACATTGTTAGGATATGCACAAAATTATACTGCTTGAGCAAGCCTTTGTAGTGCCCCACTGATCTTTTCAAAGGTACTGTGACTAGATGGAATTCCATTCTAAGACAATTCCAGGTCTAATTAAAAACATCTACAGAAGACATGGACAAAGAAAGAGGCATCACACGAAATGCTTATGTTAAGACTATGTTAAAAGCTCATATAAGAGAGAACAAATAGTAAATTCCTAAGTATAGTCATGGTGGGGGAGTGGGGGAGAAGGAGGGAAAAGTCTTTCCAAAGAAAAAAATATATTTGAAAATACAAAATATTAACATATTTCAGACAATTGTCATATTAGTGCGGGATACCTTTTTTTTGCACATATATATATGTATGTATAAAATAAAATAAAAAATACATGAAAAGAACTGGAATAGTAACTAGCATTAACCACCTTTGTGGCACCCAAGAACAGACTGCAAAATACTTTCACATGTCATATTTATACCTGTGTGAGGACTGTTCACTGCTTTTAGCTTTATTTTTCTTTGTCCATGGGAACAGATTGTTTTGTACAGTTTCATTTTGTAAATATCTGCATTTATCCAGTACCAGTACTTTTTGAGAATTCAGTTGCCTGCCTTATGATTTTTTTGCATTTATCACACAACTGAACAAGCTTAAGGATGCCACAAAATGCAGCAACAAACTGATTTTTTGGAATATTTTCTGTTTTCATAACACCTATCATAATGTAGTCTTTGAAGTTCCCTTCCTTTCAAAGTCTCCTATCTGTCAGAACTCCTTTTTTTGTGTGTTCACTTTGCATTGACAGAAAATGTTGCATAAGAGGACAGTCAGCCCTCGAAAGCCTAGATTTAAACACTCTGTGGTTATCTTATTTGCTGGGTTTGCCCTTGTTAGCAGCCAAGAACTCACCAAAGTCACCCCATCTAATCCACCACAGGATGGGGAAGAAAATATGAAGAACAGTAGTGGAAAAACTCATGGGTCAAAATAAAGACAGGTAAATAACTCACCAGTTACTGTCACAGGAAAAACAGATTCAACTTGGGGAATATAATTCAATGTATTGCCACTTAACATAAATGTTTAAAAACTGACTGAGGTACTCAGAAACAAAGACAAATATTTAACCAACTATGGAAAACACTCTACTCCCCATTTCCCAATCTCTACTTCTTTGTAATTACTGCAGGTTACATGTAGTCCCTTTGGTGATGCAGAGAAGATTGGTGTCAAGAGTGTGGGAGTTTCTTTCTACCACTCCTGTTTCTCAGTCCTTTCTCCCTGCTACTTCCTTCATACTCACCTCCTCTTCTGTGGTGAGTCCTCCACACCTCACCCTCCCTGCAGGGAAGTACTGGCTCCAGTATGTCCCCTTCACAGTCTGCAGTCCCGTCGGGGGTGTTACAAGCTCTGTCACCTCCTAGTCCTGTGGCTGTGGCCTTTCTCATTCTCTCTCTCCCAGTGTTTTGCACTTTCTTAAATATGTTTCCCAGAGGCACCACACACTTGGGTTCAGCTGTGTTCCATGGTGGTTCTCTTGCAGTCATTTGGAGCTGGCTGCATCTGGCATGGGGCAGCCCCTGGCCTCTTCTCCCAGAGATTACCACTCCCAGAGAACACCACCACTGCCAAAACCTACAGCTAATACATCTTGCTATAGAAGTCAATTCAGAGAAAAAATAAACCCAACCAAACAACAAGCCATATAAAAACAAGCATTCAATTAGATTTAACTCTTCAGCAAGAGAAAATTGCTGAAGAAAAGTGGGTTTTGTTTCTTTATTACGTATTGCTATTATTGTTTGGGGTTTTGGTTTTTGGGTTTTTTTAAAATGGTTAAACTGGACAATACATATGAAGAGCCAGACTCGTTTAGGGTGGTATGATAAATAGAAAGCAACAGCTAGTGGAATGGAATCAGTGGCTAAATAATGGAACAATAATGAAAAAATGAAAAATATTCTTCTTCCCAGTTAAACAAAATTTAATCAACCAACTTTAGATATTTTTTCTTAATCAGACACTGCTATGGGTGCTCTAAAATGCTGGGGTTAACTTTATTCCATTTACTGAAGAAAATTCATGTAATTCTGCCGCCACTAAGTACACTATATGTTTCTACATCATCTTCTGTTTCTTTGATGGATAACAGTGCCTCTGTGTCAGTTCATGCTACAACATATAGAATAATTTTACACTCTTTCTCTCAGTGATTTTAAATAGGGCATGTACAAGTGAAAAAAAGCATTTACCTGTTTCTTTCCTCTCTTTTCCCGCTTTTTCCTTTATTTTCTTTTTACTTATTTTTGCAAGTTGAGAAACAATTAAGAACTATGTCACAAACTTTATATTCATTCTCGTCTAAAGCTACAATGTTGGTTAACCTTTTCAAACATTGCATTTGTTCACTAAATCTTGAGTCCCAATGTAATAAAACTCGTCATTGTTTTCTTGGCTGTAATCATATTTTACTTAGAAATTAGGACCTGTTACCATTGGATTGTTATGTAAATCCAGATGTTGATTTCATTTTGAGCTCTCAATTCCACTAAAGAAAATGCCCACTCTCACTGTTAAACAATGTTTTACTTTTCCAGATAGGTTGCATGCAGTTATGGATAATACAATCCTTTTAGTTAAAACCCCATTTCAAACATACAACAGTATTTTAATATGTTCACAGGTCACCTGATGTTCAAGTTTTTATCAAAAATCAAGGATTATTTTTTTTAATTGCTTTTGAACTGTTTACCCAGAGTAGCTCCAAAACTGCTTATCTGAAAGAAGTGGATATTAAGCTCCTCTTCTATAAGCTGAAAGATAAGCTTATTTTATATTTGCTTATGAGGGATTTATGCAGTTAGTGTTTACTGAAGTTTATGAAAACAAAATATCTCTCCTTAAAAACATGGCATTGTATCTTCAATTTTGAACATGGAAAACTGCCATATTGTGCAAAATACAGTCTGAGTAGGAATTTTTTCTAGTCAATTTTCTTAATTTTATGTAAAAATATACTGCGAGTCTCATGAGGTAACTCATGACTGAATCTTTCTATCTTTCTGTCACTGTACCTGACAAAAAGCTGTGACAGGGTTTTGGGTAGGAAGTTTGCATAGGACTTGCAAGAGGACTGTAGCTTTAACTGCACAGTAAAGCCATATCCTGGTTTTAATAGAAGGCTTAGAGGTCCTACTTCTTGAAGGGTGACAGTTGCATCAGTAGCAAGAAGGAATGCAGCTAATATGTGATTCCAATGTCCAGATCCCAGGTCCAGTTTAAGGTCTTTCTGAGGGGCAGTTACTGATTTAGAGAACAGATTGATGTCTTGCTCCAGAACCAGAAGTGTCACTGATTTTCTGGCTTAAAACCTAAAGAAAAGCTGTATTTGGACTAGATTATGAGGGTTGGACTCAATGATCTCCAGAGTTCCCTTCCAACCCCTATCATTCTGTGATTCTGTCATTTCTAGAGTGAAGTAACTGAGGATGTAATTTATAACCATTCTGATGTGGCCATATTTTAGATGTACTTTCTGAGTAATTTCAAATGGTACAAAAAACTAAGTGTATAAAGGTTTACCTAGATGAGGATGGCTACTGTATTCACACCTGTTTAGAACATGTTCCTTCCTTATAAACTTTTCTGTAAGTTTTTTCTTCTAAAAATAAATGCTATGCCATTTATGATCACACATAAAAAAAAGAAAAAAAAAAGATAGAGATCTATTACAGTTTATTTTCTTTCAAAAATAGTAAAAATAGAGGTTTTCAAAGATAGTAAAAATATAGGTTTTCAAAGATTTCAGAAATACTTAACTAGAAACCAGAATAAATGGCAAGATCCACAAGTGGATTTGGGTACCTCCATCCTGCTTTAATCTGTTTTCTTTTCTGGAAAAAAAATATTAAATATTCAGCTGGGGAAGCATTAAATACCCTGTGTACTGAAGGCATTGGTCCCAGTCCCTGTTCTGAATGATGTTCAAAGAAACTGTAGTATAAGTAAGACTGTGAAACAGACCCAGTCCCTAAACCTTGAATATGCCTTGATAAATTACCTAGGTTTAACTACCTACTGCAAATATCAGAGACAACTTTGAAACAGGGGTTTCCCACATAACGAATGAGTTTTTCAAGTGCTGAATTACTGCATAGAAAGCAGCCAAGATATCCTTTTTTCCTTATTTTGGTATGAGTTTATCAATTTGCATGGCTGAATGCAAAGGATATAGTCAATGGTTGTGAATCCTGACTTGAGCTAGATATTTTCTTTTTAGACCATTATTGAATTCTCCTTGACAGGGAAAGTGTTAGTCATATTCATTTCCAGTGCTCATTGTTGAGTTCACTCACAGCTTACTGGCTTCTGTAAATTTCATCTTTAGTGCTTGACTTTTCTTAAAGCATCATTAAGATTGCTTGGATTCTTGACCTTGAAACCATTGATTTCATTAGGTTAGTCTGGTAAAACTGAGTCCAGTCTCTCCTGGAGACTGTGACTTGTTTGGATGCTAAATGAAAGACACCAGGTTCAGAGATTCTCAAGATGATAACGGAATGGAAGAAATGAAACTGGAAAGTATAAATTTTGGCATTGACCCAATGCCTCAACTTCAGTGGGACTGTCAAACAGACATGTAGTTATAGAACAGATGATCAGTTTTGTAGAAACATCTTTTCTGCACTAGAGATGGAGTTCTGTAAGCTCAGAAAACTTAGCCATGTGAAAGCTTATTGTTTCACTTAAAGGATGCACTAAGGACCATGGATGATCCACTTGAGGCTTCCAGCACATTTTATTCACCTACAATGACCTGCTGGCTGCCAAATCAGAACTAAATCCTTTGTGTTCTAATAGTATTTTCAGTGTACACTTTCCCATTAAAGGCAAGCAATGCAATAATAGAAAACGGACGTATCTTTTCATTCTTTGCCATACTTCCTTCCCACAATTCTTGATTCCTTATTGTACTTGAAATTTTTTGAACCAGCTTATTGAGATTACTGAAACACCCTTAATTTTAGACTTGAATTATAAACATTACTAAGGAATTGTTTTTAAAATGTTTTCTGTATTTTTTTTTTTTAATCAGAAATGCAGACCAGATTTATTTATTTGTTTCCTCTCTGAGTACAAGTAGTTTCATAAAGAGCACACCTGAGTGTTTCAAAGACAATGGTCTACTAAATAAGATTATGGGGTTTTGACAGGCTTTTTTCTGTAGGAGCAATTAATGTGGTGGTAATACTATATCAAATCATTCCCACTTGGATGCTAGTGTAAATTGCAAATTCACACATTGTATGTTTGAAAATGTTGTGAATTACCTCTGTCCTCTCCTTTCTTTTTCTGCTCCTATTTTATTCCTCAAAGCCAACAGAAAAAGACCTGAACTGCCCTCTTTATATCAGGAATGAGAAAACTTGTAATTCATACAGTGCAGCAAGAAGTGCCATTCATCATTAATGTGATGAAGATGAATGTTGCTCACCACAAAAAGGAACCTTATGAAGATGACTGTGGCTTGCAGGAAAAAGGAATATTCATTTATCTTGACTGAATATAATAGTCCAAGGATTCAGGAAGAAACAGGACAATGGTTACATTCCTTCAAAAATATGTTGAAGTAATTTTTTAAGAGCTACTTTTAGCATCCTTTAGGATCTATGAAAGTCTTTTAAGAAAAGGAAATCTGTAGTCATTGCCTTTTAAAAAATTCCTATATTGGGCATTTTCACTGGAAGAGCATTATAGGTAAATAAATGCTACTTCTATGAGGCAGGAATATGAAAGGTTTTGTAAGTTTGATGCATGAATGTATATATTGAAAAGCATGCCGTAAGTTAAAGAGACCATCCCTACATACATACGATTCTTAAATTTTGTCAGTGATACATGACACTGTCAGTTCACAGATATTTAGGGCATCTGTGTCAGTCAAGTCACTTGTTGGTTCAGGAGAATTAAAGGAATGCATTGTATGTTCTAAATCTCTGTGAAATCCAGCAAAGAGGAGGTCTGGAAGATGGTTGAGATGTCCAAGTGTATTTTAACAGGTTAACTCCTTTTTTTAATTACGCAAGTACATTTAAGTTTCTGACCAAATGTGACTTGTGTGGTAGGTCATCTCATCTGAAAGCCCACTTTAGAAGAATGGCTTACTGGTGCACAGGGAGGCACGATGCACCAAAATTGTCTCTCTGATGTGGTCTTGTCTTTGGTTACCACGAAACTCAGAGAAAATAGCTGACTTCAACTCAGATTAAGTAATGTCCTGTGAACATGAATTTGAATGCTCTAATGCTCATTTGAGAAGTTCTGGACAGCATGTTCATCTCCTGACAGAATTACAGAGGGTTCAAATGAACAAAATACTACTGTATAGATTAACAGCAGGGAATTGGAAATGAACTTGAATAAAAAAACCCTAATGAAGACAGAGTTTAGCTCTCCCATTCTTTTCAAATTCGTATTTTGATATCCCCTCTTCAATTTCTTTGGCACTGTAAAAATGTATGTGTTCTTAAAGAAGTTCTTTCACCAAATTAGAAGTTGTTTGGTGAGAGTTGAGCTGGACCGGGTTAGTTAAATACAATTTCTGTCACTGCCATTAAATTGCCATGCCAATGATTGAACAGCTAAATTATTCACTAAGATATTTTTAGATGTATTTATCATTTATGTTCAGTAAATTAAAATCATGGGCTTGGGCCTGGAAAGCTAATCACTGTATCATTTTTCTTATTTACTACTAGGTATTATGTGCATCTCTATCTGAACTGAACTGACAGAATCAGAGCTTTTTTTTTATTCTTTTATGATAATTAGTTTGAAGCAAAACTTGGCAAGTTGGGTCATGAATGTTCCTAAATAATTTTCACGCTCAATTGTACAGTATGTTCAGTTGTTGAAAGAAAGAGTATTATTTCTAGCTTTGTAATATAATTTAAATGTAGAGTTAGCTAATTCCTGTTTATTGCGAATTTTATCTCACTCAAGAGAGAGAACAAATAGGCATGGGCACATTTGTTTTCTCAAATCTATTATGAAATTCTAAAATATTGTGAGATGTCCTATTAAAATTAACCTGAAGTAGTTAGAAATTTATTTTTGTAACACTTAACAGAGAAAAATATACTTCACTTTTAAACAAAACTCAGTATTTTCTGCATATACAGCACTTCATTAAAGCTAGCTAGCCTCGAATTAATTTAATAAATGCTTGATTCTATGAGAAAATAGCTAGAAAATATATTCTAAGATATATTGAAGGCTTGTAAAAATGTAATAAAATCAGAAATATTCTGGAGATATTTTGAAAAGCATATAATAAAAACTCTACATCCTGAATGTTTCATTTCTGCAAAGACTTGTTTAAGGGAATAAGTACTGGGATATGGAAGGAAAATTGATTTAATGAAGCTGGATATCAGCTTCCAGTGAGGTACTCAGCAATTTAAAAGTAATCTGCAAATACAAAAAATACTTTACACACTCTAGTAGTCCTTTTTGGGGGGAAGATATATTACTAATACAGCAATAGGATATTGCTAATTGATTAGGTCATCAGAATGATTGTTAAAAGATATTGCTAAAGCAATTAGCCTATTAATCAGACTATTAGATATATTTGGATGATGAGATTTTTTCTGAATAAAAATAAAACCTTTTGATAAAAAATAACTTTTAAACAGTAGGCATGCAGCATGGAAAAAAACATATCCATAAGAATAATACAGAACAGTCTATTCCAGATAATTTGAAAAGCCGTTTTAGTGGTGAACTTTCAACCACCCTTCTCAACTGTGATTATCCATGCTTACAAACCACTAAAGAGAACCATACAGCCCAAGCTGTAAGCTGTGTGAGATACACGTAACTTCCTATGCATCTTCACTTTTAGCAACATGATGGTGCAATGTTTAGTGCTACCACTTATCAAGACTAAGGAACAGGACGTGTGTGCATGAAATCACTAATTCAGAGTGCAGAAAAACTATAGTAAAAGAAGGAAAGATAAACCCCAGTGTGAGACTATTCTATTCCATTTAAAACCAACCTCTTCTGTTAAATACTATTAAAATAATATATAAAAGATCTGTGCAGGTTCAAAGGACAATTTAAGGGCAAGTCAATTTGGCCTTCTCCAAATAAACTGCATATTTTTGTTATTTAAATATATAAAGTCTTTTTATAAAGGCAAAAGAATGAATTTTTATTTCTTATCTAAAATTCCCGATATTATTATCATTAAAAATATATCAATAACATGTTAGAACAACCTCATTCTTAAAAAGGTCAATTAAAGCTACTTTTTAAATACTCATTTTTCCCTGGAATATATTATAAACTGTGCATTTATTAGTGAAAGAAGAGGAAGATTCCCCTTTTCCTATATGATCTGAAAATAGTTAGCTGAGAAAAAAAGCGTCGTTTGTCTTTTCAACAATCCCCAAATCCATTTATTTCCTCCCTCATGCGTTCCCTGTTGCAGAAGTACCACGTACTGGATACCCTGAAAGAAACAAATGAAGAAGTACAGATGTGCTGGAGCAATTTCTTTCTCAAGCCTTCCTGATAATGACTGATAATACGTGTTGCGGTGTTCTGCAGAAGGCTCCAAACCCTCTGTGAAAGTGGCTTCTCAGCAGGGCTGGCATAACCTGCTGCTGGGGAGTGCGGGATATGGTGGCCAGGACAGGCTCCTCACTCGCAGGGTGTCCAGATCTGCCAGGATCTCATCACAAAACCAGTCTGAACTTCGCTATGGGACATATATTCAGCAGAGGCTTTTTGTGTGACAATACAGAAGAGCTCTCAGTGGGGATTTGAAAAAACAAAGCCAAACATGTAGGTTTCCGGATTCATGACAAATACTGTATGTCTGCTTAGTATGTGTTCCTAAGGACTTTCAAGAAGGCAGGTATAAATGTGCTCGTATCCTTACAGATTTAAGTTTCTAAAATCTCGACTCTATTAATATATTAAATTCTGTGTTCATTAGCTCTCATTTACAGAACATCATTATGATGCCAGAGCAACTTCGACATCTTCTACAGCCCACACCACATTTTGCAGGCATGGCTTGATAAATGTTGCCTTACTAACTATGTTAACAGCTGGGCCATCATTTCCACCCTTATATTAAAAATACAGCAACATGGTTTATATTGCAAAATGCCGCCTCTGCCAGTGGCCTGATGCTCCCTCACATCCCTTCTTTCAGACTGTGTGTTAAAATAGAGGAAATGGGATACTCTGCACCTTCTGGAATCAAATATGCCTTTATTGGCGGCATTTCCCTTTCTTTGAGGAAAAAGTAATTACATTAGAAATCACAACTTCAAGTGGAGGCATAGCAGCTGTGAGAGGGAATGAAAGACTGACAGAAATTAACTGAGATGGTAATATTTCCTAATTCGGAGGAACAAGATTAAAAAGGGCAAAAGGCTGTAAAAGGTTCTGCATTTCACTTCATCTTGGCTGATAGAAGTGTTGATAGCACTTGAAATGGCTACAACAGAAATAGGGTGTCCCATTATCAAGCTCATCTTCAAAAAAATCACAAGAAACACATTCAGGTAAGAAGACCTATTTGAGTCACCCCTAGTTATACTGGGATAGCTAAATTGAGGAAAAAACTGTTGTATATACAGATTTTTAAAGCACTTCAGGTGAAGCGGGTTACTAGTTTAATGAACTTCTCAATTTTGTTTTATGTTTATAGATAATAAAGACTCCAAGTCTGAGCTGTGGGAACTATCCTGGGGAAAAACAAATGTTTGGATATTTTGCCTTGTCTTGTAGCCCTTTTTACTGTTTCTATTTGGGGTGGGTTTTTTGAGATTATTGAATAATTCTTTGACTAACTGGCCATCAATCATGAAAGGCTGTCTCCTTTTAAATAGGATTATTGCAATTTTTGCTAGCCTCAGAAAACATAGAATGTTTTACTGAACTCTATAATACACAATACAGCAAATTTTATTTCTAGAGACAAACTTGGTAAGAAAGGGAAGCAAACTGTACTTTTTTCTTCCAAATCTTACCTGCTTATGATGTGAAAACAGAGGTAATGTTAACAACAGGGCTATAGCAGATAGTTCTGCACCCCACCTTCCACACAACAACATTAACAGTAACGTTGAACTTTGTGTAGAATGGACTTTCTTTTTGATTCCTCATCTGTGTAATGTGTAACAACTTTTAGGAATCAAGCTGGAAAAGTAACTGTTTCAACTTCTTGTGCAGTGGGAAGCAGCAACATTCAGTCTTCCCTTGTGAATAACTATGGAGCAAACATGAGGGTGATTTTTACCCTTGCAAACAGAGAGAGGGAATGAAAGAAAAAAATAATACCTATCTCTGCAAGGTGATTTTGTCTAGTTTGGGAAGATTTAAACAAAATGGAATAAAAAGCTTTTGGAAGTGAGAGAGGAAAGTAGACAGCTAACTTTTAATTTAAACATACTTTTAATTGGTTAGTTTACTTCTAGATTTTGTTTTCCACTGAGAGCAAGATAATATACTTTTTACAATTTCATACTTATTAGAATTGGTTTGTTTCCTAGGATTCCTTAACATTTCTATCAGGAATATTTCCATGCAAAGACTGTGAAGTCACCTTTATAAATTTCAGGGATACCAAAAATTTGATTTTTTTTCAGGTAAAATTATTTTTAAAAATCAAGAGGCCTGTTCACAAATATAAAACTATATTTGGATGATACATTTGATGAAAACTGTGTGACTCGGGAGCATAAAACATTAGTTTGAACTGTCTCCACAATTACTGCAGGCACGAATTGATTGCTAATGAATTATTAATGATTAGATAAGCTGAGAACTTAGACTAGCCTGGTTATAAGCTTGTAGATGTTTCCTCACTGTGACGTATTGCAAACTGTGGGGCTGCTGCATATTTTTTTATCCCCTGAACTAATTTTTCATTTTAGCATCAAATAAAAATACATAAAATCAAAACTAAGGTTCAGAAGACCCATCCAGATCCTCCAATGTCAATTCTGTGCCAGTATTCATCTTTACACAAATTAGTTTCAGCAAACTCTGCATAGCAGCACTGCTCTTAATTGGTAGAGTATTTTAATGAATTGCGGACATTTAAAATAAGATTTTGGGGGTCATACAGTGTTGAACTGAAGCATTTATACTCATGTCTTCTGGGGCTTGTCTGGCATTCTTGTGAACTCTAAACTTCGAAAGTTCTAAGAAAGAAATGGTGAGTTTGTGTTCACAGAGGTGAACAGCCAAGGCCATAATTAAAGGACAATGTCCCAGATGCCATCTATTACTTTGTTACTGGCATTCACATCCAGAAATATTACACTGAGAGGAAAATATATGCTAACATACATATCTAGGACTACAAGTGTATTCATGTGTTCATTCATGTATGCATATATATGGGTATATATGTGTGTGTCTATAAAACCCCATATTTGGACCCAGATTCTGCAAAGGAATATTTTTATTCATACTCTGAAAGGCATTTGCCTTTCCAGTTATTACTAGTGAAATGTTAGTCCAATGTAAGTAACCCCATCTTCATAAAAGATTTCCGGTTAGATAAACTGAAATCACAATTCAGTATGACCACAATTGTGTAAAAATAAAACTCTCATTTCTGTAGAGTATGATGGGTAAATAAACCTCAAAATCCTTTCATCTTTAATTCCAGTATGATATGAACTGAGATAGTATTAGACTTTATAGTTTTTACTGTGGAACTTTCTCTGACAGTATCTGAGAAATGAACTGGGAGAAAACATCTCCAAGTTCCATTTCATTTTACTGTTAGTTAGGAAACTATCTACTTTTATATAATTTTCCTGAACATAGGTACCCATTCTTTTTCTCAGGAAAGAGAAATATTTATTATAGACTTTATATATGAAAATTACTTTAAAAAAAGAAAAACAGGAGAGGAAAGAGAAAAGATAGATGATAAAAAAGAACAAAGAAAAGAGAAAAAGAGGAAATAAGAAAGAAAATGCAACTGATATATAAACATTGTAGTAGAAATAACATTTCCAGTTAGGAAAGATGTTAGTTCTTAGTGCAAATATTCCATGAAATTACTTTTCTCTTAATAGAAGATGATTAACAGACTCCACTTACATAATGAGAATGAAGTTGTAATTTTACTCTTATAGCTTCAGATCAGAAAGGACAGCACACATATCAAAATTAAGTGTTAATGTATTTGTCAGCAGTTCTGTTTCAAAGGACTGTGGTTGGTTGAAAGCTCTGTTTCACATTTTTATAAAACCATTGGATTGTAAAAATTATATATGGGCAAGGTGCCATGTCTATTACTTTAATTTTTTTGTGCCTCTTTTTATATGTTTCTTTGCCTATCTGTATATGCTTTGGGGTTTTTACTATCTATTTTTGAAGCTGGAATCCTGACAATTTTTGTGTTAATTATCATAATGCTAGCCACTTCCCATAATAACAAAGAGCAAATAAAATCGCTAGACATCGCTAGAAGCCATTTGACCTATACACAAACCTCTCCAAAACCCAACCAGCAGAATCCAAAAGCATGCATGCAGTATATTCCACTGATTTACAGAAAATATTAGAGAAATATTAAACTGCATAGTGTCTTAATTTATATTTTAATTCTTTCACCTGAAATATTGCCCGTGAATACCGTGATAGGTTCCACTCATTACTTTGAACTGTATTCGTCTATTCCTTAATAGCCTGATGCTGATGCTGCCCTTCAGACTTTTCTTCTCACAACCTCTACAAGACCACTAGAAAATTACCTATATTTGTGAAAGTATAAATCTATCAATTTATTTAAGTTGTGCTACTTCATTAATATTTCCTGAAGAGGTCTGAATACGTAGTGATCATTTAAGAGGTTTTTTTGTTGCTTTGTTTTTTTAAGCAAAAGAAGAGAACAAGACCTTGGAATTCTAGACCTATGTTTGTATTTTCATTCAATAATATTTTCAGAGGATTTTATTTGCTCAAAGAAACTGCATCCATGTTTCCTACTGAACTTGGTGATGTGAAGCCGTTCCTCAGGGACTGTGGGCTGAGAAACAAAACTTGTGAATTGGCAAAGATGTTTTGAGGTACTCTGAAATAAAGCATTGATATGAATAATAGTTGGTG
>VZTU01011508.1:0-13246 GCA_013400835.1 Zapornia atra
GCAAGGGAAGAGGGTGAGGAGTCCATCCTGTCCCGTGTCCCCACCCCCCCACACCCCACCCCCCAAGGAGGAAGGAGCATCAGAGACAACATGTGATGAACTATCCTCAACCCCCAGTAGAGAAATGGGGAGTGAAGTTGAGCCTGGGAAGAAGGGAGCAGTGAGGAGAAAGTGTTTTAAGATATGAGGTTTCTCCTCATTATCCTACTCTGATCTGATTGGTAACGACTTAATTTTTTCAAGTTGAGTCTGCCTTGCCTGTGATGGTAATTGCTGAGTGATCTCTCCCTGTCCTTATCTTGACCCATGAGTCTTTCATTATATTTTCTCTCCCCAGTCCAGCTGCGGATGGACAGTGATAGAGCAGCTTTGGTGGGCAGCTAGTGTTCAGCTAGGATCAACCTAATACACGGACAGAACAGGCTTTATATGGGCTCATTAAGGGTCAAAAAGGTGTTCCAGTTCCAAATTGGAGGTCAAGGAATCATCATGAAAGCATATAACAGAGGAGTGAAATAAACATTCTTCATTCTACAAAGTGATACAGAGCCAGTCCATGATTACTATGTGCTGCCCTATAGCTGAAACAGAGGATAGATATACCCTAAACTGCATCCCTAATATAGTATTTTCAGTGCTGTCCCCATGATCATGGAAAAAGGTTAACAAACTAAACCTCTCCTCTGGAATTAAATCTCACCTTCAGCTTCTTCTAGAAAACAGTACTGGTAGCCAGAAGCATATGTACTGTTCAGGGAGGACTAACAAATTATTTCATTTTTTCTGTGATTCAGATCTCTGATTTTCATCCCATGAACTTATTAAATGTTTTTCTTACCTATTTGTCTGTGTACTCTCATTCTCTATATCTCATTCTCTGTGTGAGTGCTGCACAGCACGAGAGCATATACCAGAGAAAGGAGCTGTGGGTCACAAGGTCCATAGGCATGTGTCCCAGCAGCTGGAGAAACCTGTGACTATCTTTCCCTATTGTATTTAATCTTGAATATGTGTGTGCATGTGTCATTCATTAGCAAATGTCAAGCTGGACTAGCTGGCAAGCAGAACACCAGCATGGAGAGGCACAAAATCAGAGAGTAGGTGAGGTCCTCACTATCCAGGAAGAGATTTTATGTAAACTTAGAACTTGGGCTAATATATCATAGAATCATTAAGGTTGGAAAAGACCTCCAAGATATTACTTACTAAACCATATTACTTACTAAACCATGTCCCTAAGTACCTCATCCAACCTTTCCTTGAACACCCCAAGGGATCTGTGAATGTTTGGGTGCCAGTTCAGTGTGAGACAAGTGTGCAAGAACATGCATCTGGTTCCTAGTGAACATTAAGCTGGACTACTTGGCAAGCAGGAGACCTGCATGCTGGGTAAGGGGCCCAGGGTCCAGCCACGCACAAGAAGGACCAAGAGGCCACACGGATACTCAAGGGATCTGTGATTTTGTGTGCGTTTGCCAATCGACAGAGTGAGGGGGTGTGTGCTCTCACTTCAGTCCTGATCGGGACTAAAGGAGGGGCAGGACTGTGCTGCTTTATGTGAATGCAGTTGATGTTTCTGGGGCTGCTGCTAAGGGCAGTGCCCTGTCGGTAGTAGTAAGGGTGACCAGCCACATTAGCATCCTCTGTGCATGTGTGTATGTGTGTGTGTGCATACATGTGTGCATGCACAGGCCACTCTGGGACACAGACTGAGACACGACCTGCTAAACCAGCAAACAGGAACAGCAGTATCCATGGGAATGAGACGGAGAGATCTCTAGGTTCCCACACTGCCCCTGGCTGGGCTTTAGGAACCACAAAGAAGACAACCTTGTCCTGGAATCCACAGCCTTCAGCAATTCATAAGTTCCTAACTTTTTCACTTTTATACTACATCTGAATTAGGTTTGTTAGTTTTGATTTGATTTGCTTTGAACAGCTTTTACACATATCCATTAAAAATACAAAACAACATTATTTTCAGCTGTTTGACTCATATCTTTTTCACAGGAACACAGCATCTGATGTACAAGATCAGAGATCCATTTAATCTAATTTTCAAACACTTTGTGCAATGCTAGGTGTTTCAGTGAGATGCTATGAAAGCTGTCATGTTGAAATGGTCCTGTTAACAGAACCCTCATTTTAGAAATTATTTAATTATGGATCTAGGATTCTCCAAGGACTGGTGAGAATAGAGAACTCAGCATTAAGCATGGGACAATAAGAGTGCCCTTCTGAGCAAGAAGTATCCAGGAGCTGAACAGCTACTGCTTCAATGAACATTGCCTGCAAGAGAGTTTTACAGGTCCTTGCTGACAGCATGGGATGAGGCAACGGCAGCAATGAGGAGTACAGTAGTCTGTATGAGAAAGCAAGAGAAGAGGATACCCGCAGACTTCAAAGGATCCAGAATTGGAAGTAGTATCTGCAGCAGATAAAGTGGTTGAAGGACAAAACATAGTGCTGCTTCTCCAATGGTCAGTGCTTTAACTCAACTTCTAGGCTATCGCAACTGAGTATGTGTGTATCTATATGGACACACTCACATTATACATACATATATGCATTTATCAGTTAATTATGAGGTTGCTGTGATAACGTATTTAGAAGACTGACAAAATCAGGCCAGTTTTAAGCTTTAAAACCAAACTTTACTAAATTTATTCATTAACACATTTTGTACTAATGATTATTTCTTGTACATTACTTACTGGTCATCATCACTATATGTAAAACTGTCAGTCAGTAACACTAATATGCAGCATTAGCTATGAGTATACGAGTAGGATTTGATGATCTTTATGGGTCCCTTCCAACTCAAGATATTCAGTGATTCTATACAACACCCTGGAGCTCATGAAGACAGTATTGGCTATCCTCTTTAGTCGTTCTCAGTTGTGAAGGTTAAAATGATCGAGACAGAGAGATTTTGATGAGAGAATTTAAAACTGAGAAGAGGGTTGTTTACGTTCTTCTTTGCCCTTACACCGTTTGATGTTTTTATGCTATTTTGTCCTCTGAAAGGGAAGCAGTGGTCTCATCTGCCCCTAATATGGCATATATTGCTTTTTTTTCTTGTATGGCAAGTCATGCTCCTTGTGTATTCCCCAAATTGCCTTACAGACAACTACATACAGAATGATAGAGGCTGGAAGGGACCTCTGGAGATGACCTAGTCTAACCCCTCTACCAGAGCATCTTTGTCCCTTTGACGATCACATTCCTCACATCCTTTGTGAAGTGGTTATGGATTGTGTCTAGTTCTGCCATGACAACATTACAAAATAAATAAGTATTCATGCTGTTTACCTTATTTTAGTACCCTTGTATGGGGATTCAAGGCAAGTTAATACTGATTTGGGCTCATGCAGTGTGTAGTTGACACAGGTCTATGCTTTGGCTACAAGCTATGTGGCACTGAGGAATTATTTATAAGTCCTAAATTCAAAGTCTTAGTTCCAGACAAAAGAGATTTGGGCGTTCAGTAATCAGATGGGTAACAGTGATCCCTCTGAGTAGGGAGTTTCCTAAATTAGCAAATAAAGAATGATGAAGAAATATAACAGGAACTTACACACCTGACTCTCAGCTAAAGGCAATTATTTTATTATATGAGGATTATCAACCTAGGAGTCTCTCCTGGACCTTGATTCTTAAATCATTTCTTTAAGAAACACAACAAAGTCATTTATTCCAAAGGATGCCTGGGAGGAATTGTGCTTAGTAGAAATCTCAGGGGCAGAAAGCTTGCCAGGCTTTGGGAGTCCAACTGGCTGCTTAGTATAGCAGACATATTACCTGGAAAATATGGACACAGATCAAAGGAGAAAAATATGCTTCATCCCCTTAAGAAAGTCTCATGAATAAGCACTCAACGATTAATACATTCTCTTAGGAGAATAGAAACATGTGTCTAGCACTAGTAAGCATATATACATATAAACCTTACTGAACAGCCATTACTGAAAATAAAATTTACTAAGTTCAATTTCTTAGTTGTATTCAGAAATATTTCCTCCTTTAATATTTTTTGCACTCTGTATTCACCCTGTTTCAACTAAATTCTGTATGTAGCGATGTAGTAAGAAATGTATATAAGGGCCATTATGAGCAGTTAATGTGAAACAGCATCATTTTACTAATTTTAGTAAAGCAACATCTATATATAGAAGCTGAGAAAAAATGTTTAAAATGTGTTTTCCTCGATATCTAATAAATTTTGATAATATTTTCATGTTAAATAAATATATAGACTAGAATAGAATACTTCAGTTGGAAGGGACTTACAACGATCAACCAGCCTAACTGACCAATTCAGGACCAACCAAAAGGTAAAGCATGTTGTTAAATGTCCAAATGCCTCTTAAACACTGACAGACGATGAAACTTCAACTGCCTCTCTAGGAAGTCAGTCCCAGTGTTTGACCACCCTTTTGGTAAACAATTGTTTCCCAGTGTCAAGCCTGAACCTACCCTGGTGCAGCTTTGAACCATTCCCACTCATTCACTGTATACCAGGGAGAAGAGCTCAGCACCTTCCTCTCCATTTGCCCTCTTCAGGAAGCTGTAGAGAGCCATGAGGTTGCCCCTCAGCAAAGTCCTTAGCTGCTCCTCACGGGACATTCGTTCCAGCCCTTACACCAGCTTTGTTGCCTTCCTCTGGATGTATTCAAGGACCTTCACATCATTCTTAAATTGTATGGCTCAGCACTGCACACAATACTCAACATGAGGTTGCACCAATACTAAAGAAGAAGGATCAAGATGATGTGGGGAGGAACAAATGTGAAAAAAGGAGCGATAAGAGGAATTCAGCAAATCTGCTTGCTTTATTAATCTATGCATTCATTATATTGGAAAATTCTGTAGAATACATGTAGTATATAATGTATTTTGCTATTCATTTTCCATCTTATTCTAGACATATTCCAACATTCTGTTGTGATGAAACCAAGTTAATTATTTTGAGTAGCCTTTCAAATATTTATTTCCAACATATTTTCTGGAAATAACTGAAATATCTACAATTAAACTGAACTTGCTCCATTTAATGATTGTAGAGCTACTAGAGATTCTTTTAGTCACCTGAATTTACTGTCAGTTTTTAACATATCCGATATCCAAGGATTTCATTATTTTCTTTATTTGTAGCCCTTCAATGTTTCTAGTGCAAATCTTATTGCTCATTTAGTATAAAATATTTTGATGTCACTTATTTTCTCTCTAAAATACTTTTGCCAGAGGCTGTTAGGATTTCAGTCAAGTAACTGCTTGCTTATAAATGAAACTATTTTCTTAAAAATATGAACAGACTGATATGCATACAGTCATATATTCAGTAAGACAATACACTAAAGTCCATTTTTCTTTGTTTCTATAAGGAAAAATACATATATAGATAGACATTATGTCTGAAATAAAAAATGCAACTGATACTATTTCAGAAAGGTAGTTAACACCCTTCATATAAAACTAGAAATCCTAAAGTAGTAAAAATACATTAGAAAAAAAAATAAACTCATTGATATAAATTATTTATTTGTGATAAATTGGCACAATATGGAAAATAAAAAATAGTGTCTCTGTGTATCAGTGTAATGCTTGCTATTTATTGAAGCACTTTATTCTTAATAACTGAAATTTGTGGACTTAAAACAATAGTTCGTCTAGTCCATTCATAACAGGTAAAGACATATTTTCTATATTTTCATGTAAAACACAATAATCACAGAATAATTCTAGAATCAAATGTAGTTTATATTCCATGCCAACAAATTTTGCTGCCCATCAAAACAACAAATATGTCAGTAGCCCATTCAAGGGAATCATACTAAATAAAACTATCGATGTATAGTGCTGAAAAATGTAGCCCGCAAACTGAAATGCAGACAAGGGCACTCGCCAGCAAGCTCTTAACAGGTGATGGGTCCCCTTTATCTTCTTATCTCTCCCTTTTTGCACATTTGTTCCTCCAAAAGCTACCTGGATCCCTCCATTTCCTCACATTTGGTTCCTCCCCTTAACATCCTGTAATAAGGCTCGCACATCCACAGCATGCTTTTCCTCTGCATCCCATAATGAGTGCTGTGCCACACGCCTGGGACACTCTCCCCCTTTGTGCAGTGCCCTGTACAATGGTGGTCTTCCCACAGACTCACAGTACTGGGTGTCTCACCTGACCCATGGGGCTGATGCTGTGCTGGGACAGCCCTCGGGAGGTCAGGGAGGGGGTTCATGTCTCTCTGCTCTTCTGTGTGTTTGTGGGGCAGGGGGAAGCTTTTTTAATCACATACCCTAACACAGGTCAGCTCAGATAGGCATTTCAAGCTGAAAAAGAAATAATATAGCAGCACCACATCACCACACGTTACTTTTAGCTCATCATTCTCCAAGTGATACACGATGCCCCTACAGAAAAAAAAAGCAAGCAACAGAGCTGGCTGTGAAATGCTATTCAAAATCAGCACCGATATACTCTTTGCTGTAACACTGCACCTGGCTAAACAGGGGAAGGGATTCAAACATTATAAATCATTTCAGAATGAGGTACAGAGTGAAATAGATAGGAAAAGGGTCTAGCTATGTTCATGCATACCAAATATCTAGCTGAAACAAAATAGCCTGAAACTAGTCCAATCATCTTTTCCACCCACTTTCTGTACTCCCCCTCCTTACCTTCCAATCAATGTCTAACATTAAGTAATACCAACAAAATTCTGCAATATGTTACTGGGCTACCTTGAAAACTCTCAGACAAATTAACAATGCAGTCACAAATCAAAATTAAATATCTGAGCCATGATATCTGCATTCATCAGATACATGTAAGCTCCATTTTTGCCTATCTTTTCTTCAAGATTAATAATTGTGAACACTTGCCACCAAAATTTTCTAAGTTATCTATGCCTTCATGACCTCAGCATATGGCATCTAAAAGCTATCAGTACATTTCAGTTGTATATGCAGAAATGCGTCTCTAAGCCGGGTTATCAATTCTGTCTGCAATATCAGCAGTCTCTACACTCTCAAGTTTTTATTAAAAAATATATGGTAGGCAGATGGAAGACCAGTCTTCCTTCTAGGTATGAATTACTTTTAAATGTGCATTATATAATTTGCAAACTGAAATTAGTCAAGGTTACCAATGTTTTACAGGGTTAGTTTTTCTACAGCTCCATGTACAGAATTCCTGTCCAAGCCAAGGAGAATCCTTCATGCAGAATAACAGCAAAACAGAGGCCTTCTAGATTCATTCTCCTGCAGATGCCAGAGGATTTATATATGTAACTCCTGTAAGTATCATCAAGAATAATTAATTATTAATTTTATATCTACAGTGCTTATCTTCCCTAACATTCCAAGAACTACACAAAGACATTAAAAACATTAAACATTAAACAATGCAACAGAAAATACAGATAAAAACCAGTAACATAAATAATTAAAACAAAATCTGAGATGCAGTAAAACCTTTTTTATGTATTCTTTTGACCCCCTGGCTAACAAATAGAAGTTTACTGAGAAAAATCTACACTCACCAGTAAGAAAGCGTTTCAGATTTGCTCAATGAAGAATGTTAGTACATACATTGCATCTGATTATCACAATGACAGTTAAATAACTGACATGTTTAATATACCTTTACTATGCCTCAATGTAATGCAAACAAGAAAGTGGAATGTGGAAGGATGTTTAATCTCCACCCACCAGCTCACCCACTTGCATACCTACATAATCCACTAAAAAAAAGAAGTATTTTTTTCTTCAGCACCTCAGCACCCTTTCCTGATTTCTTTTTCTTTATATAATGCAACAGTACTATTATGACAGGGGGATAATATTTGATGCAATTCTAGACAATTTTACTTACTACTTCAGTGACAAAGCATAGCAGCTTCCTACCTCACTTTTTTCATCCCAGTATTTACCTCTTCTTCACTTCTGTCATTTCATATTTCTTCTCTTTTTTGTGTTGTTGGTATCCAGAAGTCCAGGTGATAATCTGCCTTTAAGCATATACTAGAAAAATTGTGTTTGTTGCAACCACCATATAAAGTATCTTCTAAACTTTCAGCATTCAAGGGTTCCTTCAGCAAGCTTTCACTGCACAGTGTCGCACTGTATCGCATGCATGAGCTTGCTGGGAGTTGCTTATGCATCTTAACAAAGCAGTGCATTGAGCAGAATAAACAACGACATCTTGGTCATGGATCAAAGGTCCTAAACAGCCAGATCTAAGGGGTAATACTAATACTAGTGTTCAAATAGCTATTTGAACGTACGCCACTCAATTACTAAGGACAGGGGAATCGAGATATAAATTCTGCCCAAGCTGACTGCCTAGCGTATCATGGTAAGCCTGGCCTCACTGCACATGCCATGTAAAAAGTCATTCTGCCTGTGTAAAGGAGTCAGACACTTTCTGATTTCCACACACCCTATAGGATTTCCAAACCATCAAACTCAAACTCTGCTGACCAGAGACGGGAGAACATTGCAGTGGTAGCGGCTTTTGCTGAGAATGGCAGTAGTCTAAATCCCAGGCAAACACACCTACACACTAAGATTGTCTTGACTGTTCATGACTTATAAAATAAAAATAAGTTTAGTCACTAAGGTATGCAAAATCTGGTAGCAGTAGACCGAAACTAATTCCTTGAATTCCACTTGAAAAGTGTTATATAGTATGGTATCTAAATCAGGAAATGTTGCATAAAATAGAAGTGCATTCTCTTGTCCCCAAACAGATTTCAGATGTGGCCTCTAGCAGAATGAAAGGAACGTTTAATAGGGAGACAACAAAATCAGAGCTAATTGTGATAATGAAACATATGATGTCTGTCTCCCTGCGAACAGTGCATCTGAAAGAAGTATTCCTTTTTTTCTTTATTCAGGAGTGTAAGTGGGCACTCTTCAATACTGCTGCTATCCAGTTTTCTTGAACAGAGATATTTTGTGTTTGAGGCAGCTTAGAACTTGATTTATGAAAACTTAAGTTAAAAAGTAATCAAGAGGAGGTAGGCATAACACCTTTCCCATCCAGCTATTTGCATCATTACATTTGCATGTTTGTTTGGGTTGTATTATACTTGATCTTCATACTACAGCTCTATCCCATACTATGAATATGTGGCATCAATGTCAGTACACAGCAGCACCCCAACTCTTGTGGAATGACTCTTGCCTGAACTCTCCCATTCAAACCTCGTCATCTGTTTCACACGGGTAAAACTGTTCTCTTAGTATCTGGAGGTAAGGTGTGAAATGCCTCCCACCTGGGGACGGCACAATGGCGTCCTCCTCTTTGTGACCTCCTCCAAAGGACTACAACATATGTTGAAAAGCCTACGTGAGAAAATGGAAGTTTGGGAGTATATTTGTAACACCCTCCTACTATTTTCAAGATAACAACATTAGGGCTCACCGACTGACAAGCAAGCAGTTCAGTATCATAGTTAGGTCTAACAATCATATTTGTGTTTATAACCAGGTAGACTAAGTTACAGGAATTCAGAAAATTCTACATTCTGCATTAGGCTAGGACATTCAAAATAATTATGTGATATGAGCAAATGAGATTTTTAACCAAAGTCAAAAACCCATTTTTACATATCACAATGTGGTTTACACATGCCTACATATGCTGTCTGTGCTTGCAAGCATTGTGTATCATATTATTCACACTGTTATTTTTCATGAAAGACCCCACTGCATTTTTTAAAGAAAAGCAATCAGTCTATCTACAATTAGAGTGAAGTTACTCGGGGGCGAAATGTAGGAGTTATTTAACAAAATACAGATACCTTACACAAAAGTATATGACAGTGAATGAAGAATAACAAATGCAGTTGAAAACGTAGGAGGAATCTGTAATGTAATTACCAAAACTTAAACTTGATCTGCCTTAGCGAAGTGAAGAAGGAACTGTGAAGGGGTAAATGTGAATAGCAATAGTAGTACATTATTCCACAGAACTATTTTGGTGTGTTTATATCTTGGAGATTCTGAGGAAAGTGTGCCTGCTTACAGATATTATAACTAAGGCATCACAGCATAGTTTACCTTATGAAGCATTCAACAATAACAGCAGGAAGGACCATCATCACTGTCAGATCTCCAATACACATTTTCCACTAGCAGTGCTGATATCCATGGGCCTGACAGGTCAGAAATTTAAGCATCTGCCCATTTCTGATTTCAGCACATTTTAAAGTTCTTGGGAGTATTTAATCATAGTGATTGACTTAATGGTCCTTGCCAAGTCACTTTCATCCTTGACTGGTACCCAAATGATCAATAAGCTTTACCATGCCAAAAGGGAGGGAAAAGAGAGAAATAAGAAGAGAGAAGAAAGAAGAAAAAAAAAAAAAAAGAGGGCAAGAAAGAATGAGGGAGAAGAAAAACACAAAGGGAGGAAGAAAAACAGAGTGAGAGAGCAAAAGAAGGGAAGAGAAAGAAGGGAAGGGAAAGGAGAAGGAGGGAGGGAGGCAGGAAAGGAGGGAGGAAAAAGATGAAGAACACTATGAATATGAAACTTAGCATAATCTATATGAGCAGAATATGAGTAGAATCACTCACAGGGTTATGGGATGCTAATATTTAACAACAGATCAACCACAATAAAAATGCAGTGATAAATGTTTGAGAAACACACACACACCTCCCCAACTCTATGAAGAAATTCATATCAATCCCTAGTATTAGTACTATCAAATGCACCTAAAATTTGCCTTAGCAGCTGAAGTACTATTTTTAAAATGCATCTAAATTACTTGGAAATGTAAGAGCCTTGGAAAATATGTAGGAATTTGGCCACAAAAATTACTTGGGCATCCTGTTTTTAACTGTAAGCATTTCTTCGTTCACATTTAACATCTAACTGATGAGCCAAAATTTCATTTTCAGAAGTAGTACAGATAACTCACAGCATAAATCTGACTGGATGTCAAACAGACATGACTTCTAACAGCATCAAAATAAGCCGCCTAAATAAGTTAGGTACTAAAGTACTGAGCAATGGAATGCAATTAATTAGAAATAATAATCACAGTAATAATAAAAAAGTCTAGGTCTTCGATATCTATTTCTTATCCTCTACAACTGATAAAGTATTTACCCCAAGGAGATCTGAGTTCCAGAGCTGGAAAGTGTTCTTGGGCAAATAAGGGCAGCACTTTATTCTAAACACATCAAGGATGTTGAACACTGGAAGTGAGGCCATTTGTGCTATTCTGAAAGCACAGGTCTCCCTTCAATTTGGAATCGCTCTTGGATTCCAGTTACATACACACATGGATAAATATAAAAACACGTATAAAGAGAGGTATACTGGAATTCTTTTAACAAATACAGTAGGCAGGTTCTGAACAGAGTGATTTTCACCCACCCCACATTACTTAAAACAGGGACCACTGAAATTTTGGCAAAAAGTTGCTCCTAAGGTGGCACTGCCCTTTTACTCCAGCACAGGGCTTGAATCACCGACGAGATCACATCCCTGACCTGCTGCAGAGGAAGTGAACAGGCCCACCGAGTTTCAATTACAACAGTCACACTCCAAGACTTATGTGTCTGCAGGAGAAGGCTGTTGACAGTACACAAGGCTGTGAAATACATACCTTTGCTTCTCCCCAGTAAACAAACCTGCATGGATCCGATGGGGCTGGTAAGTAACGGCACTTGCTGCTAAAGGTACTCTTTCCTCATGCCAGCTAGATGCAGTCTTACAGCTACGGAGGAGAGTTCAGCCAGCCATATGCAGGGCCACATTCTGCTCAAGGCTGCAGGCCTCGCTAAAACAGGGCACAGCTGTAAGTAAAGGCGGAAGACTGGCACGCAGTGCTCACCCCTACACCCACACAGGAGCAGACGCATGGCAACACAAACTTCCCCTTTCACACTGTGCTTTGGGAATAAAGGGTGAATCATTACTTTTCCAGATACCTTCAATAATATTTTCAATGACACTGTGATGTAATTTGTACATACATGTGTATATCTAAGCTAACATAAACATATGTTCATACAAATTCACAAATGCACCTACACATACATAGAAAGCCTCACATCGCATCCACAGCCCCATTGAGAACAGTTCCTAAGCAGGACACTTCTTTCATAAGTGGACTCCGCATACAAAAACCACACACACAGTTCAACAATGCAAACCCCTGTGCAGACAGACATGCAAAGATACATGCTTCCTGACTGCCTGACAAAATTTCCCAGCTCATACGCTTGTGTACGTTGTCACTTCACCTCAGATTATACCCATGCAATCTTACACATGCAGATACACATGCATGTCCACATAAAAACATACATGTGCAAGCCTGTATGAACACATGCACACATGTGCAAGACCAAAGCTTGAGCAGAGGCACACTTGTGTTGGCATGTGAAAGAACACGTGCACATACACACAAAATAACATGCACATACAGATGCAGAGATCTATGCACACTCAGGTGCATCTCCCATGCACGCATGTGCACCAGCATGCACACATACAAAAACATGCACACACACATGCACAGAAGCACAAAGGCACTCAGATTCAGACACACATGCACTCACACACATGCACACATGCAGGTGCACACACAGAAATACATACACACACGCTTACACAGACACCCCACACACACGCATCCACTTTCAACATGACAGCGCATGCATGCACACAACACACCCACACCTGCACAGGCACACAGGCACGAACATAGGCTCACCCAAACACGGGCTCACCCACATAACCACCGCACAACGCACGCACTAACGCAAGCAGGCTCTCACAGACGCACTGACACCACAGGGGCAGTTACACCTGCACACACATGTACACGCACACACACCTTACGCACAAAATGAGCCATCCCCACACCTGGAACGAACACCTCCGCACGCCCACTCACATGCACGCCCCCGCACTGACGGCATTGCTTGCCGCCCCCTCTCTGCCCCCCTCCAGCGGAGGGAACCGCCGCCCCGCGCACCTTGCGCGGTAGTTGCGCCGGGTGGAGGACGGAAGCCGAAAGCGCGGGTGCCGAGCTCCGCGGGGCGGAGGGTGGGTACCGGTCCCCGCAGCCCCCGTTCCCCCTCAACCGGGCCTCTCCCCGCGCAGCGCCCCCCGCCCCCGCGGAGCGGCGCGTCCCCGGCGGCGCAACGGAGCGGCCGTTAGGTGGCGCCAGCGCTCTTCCTGGCGGAGCCGCGGCCGCACCGCCCGCTCCTCCGCCCGGCCCGG
>VZTU01011508.1:13671-24270 GCA_013400835.1 Zapornia atra
TTGAGGGAACAGGGGGCGGGGAGAGGATCTCAATTGCAAATACTGTTTGGAGTTTATTGGAGAGAGTGTCTGAGCTTTAAGATGCTCTTCCGTGGCTCCCGGTGGCTGCTGTAACGAGCCAGGATTGTGGTGGGTTTCGGCTGTGCAGGGAGTTGGGGTAGCGGGGGGGGTGGGGGTGGGGGGAAGGAAAAGACACGATCGAGAGTAGCTGAGACTTTGTGCCCCCGTTGGAGAGATGGTTGAGTCCTCGTCAAGGTTGCTGTGGTATCCCAGAAACACCATTCACTCCGAGCTGTGACCGCGCACCATCAACAGCAACAACTCCGCTGCGCCTGGCCGAGGAATAGGAATTAGGAGCTCTCAAAAATAATATGAAAGGGATCTGCAGAGGGGAAATCCGTGCAAAGGAATCGAAATTAGCAGACTTTTGGGAAAGGGGATGTACTAAATGTGGCCGACTGGACTTCATCCTGGTGAAGAAAATGGAGATTAAAAGTGGATTTACATTTTGGAACCTCGTCTTTTTATTGATGGTTTCGTGTGTGAAAGGTAGGGTAGTATTTGAGGGGTATATTTTTAGGGGTCCGTTTGCTTTCGGTCAGGGCGTTGCAAGCTCTAGCCTTATGCCAAGGTCTATTTAAAAATATTTTTATCTCTTATTTTATATTTTTACCCTGGGTACTTTGCAGTAGAAAGCTATAAATGATCGTTAAAGCGGGAGTGAAAGGAGTTGATTCAGAGCTCTCTTCTGAGATAGGAAATGTATTTGCTTGCCAGGCTTGGCGTTCAATGCAGTGACTGAGCTGGGGCTCGATAAATATTCTTGCAGTATGTTCAAACGGAGACGTGAGTTGGTTCGTATCGCTTCTAACTAGTGTATATTCAAGCAAATCCCACTGGGTGACTTTTTTAAGGTGATTGGGGCGGCGGGGGGGGGAGATTTACCTACATTTTTGGTTTGCGGTCGAGCAACGGACTCTGTGCGGGAATGCCTGTATCGATGCACTTATTAGTTTAACCCGTTGCGTGGGGAAAGTTACGGAGCCCAGCGTGTGCGTAGCCATCTCGCAGCCCGAAATGCGCTTCACGCTCAGCTGTTTGTATGCATGCAGGGCTCCCTGGCTGTCGGAGAGGTACGTTAGCAATTCAGCCTTGAAGGCATGGTCTGCCGCTGGGTGCAAAGATCGACACATTTTCTCTTGCCTCCTTTGGTCCCTTTTTCCCTGATGTATGTGAGGTTTTGGGGTTGGGTTTTGGAGGGGGGGTGTGTGTCTTTTTTTTTGTCTTTTTTTTTTTCCAGGGCAGGATGTATTTTGCTTTCTTCCTGCTTCGGTGTTCGTGAAAGGAGAGCGAAAGAGGAAACCTCTAGTTAGCGACATAGATATCAGAGCACTAAGTCTGTGCTTGCAGACAGTTAAGGGAAATGCTACACACCGAGGAAACAAGAAATATGTGGCTTGAATACTGTGCACCTTCAAAATACTCAGGCATCGCTAAACAGTGAAGTGCTGATCCCATCACGCGTGCCTTCAGTAAAAGGATCTATTCTGCAACTCCCCACAATCGGCTGCCTACCCGAAATAATTTCCCCTTGTTTGTGGCCAGTGATTAATATCTGACTAATCACCCTTTTATCCCCCTCCTCATCCCTCCTCCCCGCCACACTCATACACTCACAGAATATTTGGTATACGTTATCGATCCTCTCCGAGTTCTTAGACTTGGTTATCGCCTATAGAGGTTGCCTGTACGGGTGGGAAGGAGGTGTGTTGGGAGGGGGGCATTCAAAGGCGTGCCTTCCCAAGCTGACTCTGCCGTGGATGGAACAGTTTATTATAGAGCTTTGCAGCTGCTTGTTCCCCTATTTGCATCGCGTGGAAAAGATAATTCGTGTTTCACGGGGTGGGGGGAGGAGTGTGTCGAGGGTTTTTACCTCATTCCACGTTATCCTGACCGGGGGGCCCGAGGGGAAGGGGTTTGCCTGCAACGTTAATGTACGTTTTAATTACAGGCAGCCTTTCTCTGCGTCTGTTGAAGCGAGCTGCTCCCTGCTTTGCCCCGTTCTGGGGAAGGTCTGCGATCGAGACCAACACGGGGCTTTGGGAGCATTTCTTTTACCCGATGCAGCCCTCTACCATTAACGCATTCCCGGTGCCGGGTGCGATCATTTGCAAGTCATGGGCTCGCTGCCTTCTCGGCGCGCCGTGCCGCTCCGCGGCGCACCGCAGGAGCGGAGCGGAGGCGCTGGGGCTAATGGGTGTCTCCGGAGCTGCTGCCGACGCGGCTGCTTTGTGAGCACAAGTCGCGGGGCGGCAGCATCCTACAAAATTAAAGACTCGGGCGGTTCTCCTCTCGTCGCGATGGCCGCGGGAGCCATGCAAGTTTTCCCCAGCACCTGTTGAGAAGCCACTTCGCTTGCCCTTGGTGCGGGGGAAAGGAAAAAACACTGGATACTGATGGTAGAGGCTCGGGTGGGGCACCTAAAACAGCCCAAGGAAAAGAAAAAGGTTTTTGCAAAACTGTCCTTTTCTCTTCCTGCAGTCCCAAACTGATGCTTGGAAGCGATTTCCTCTCTATTGTCAGGGCCTGAGCTTCCCAGGTGCTGACCCTGGCACTTTCTGTAGGCTTCCCCCAGGCGGGGGGATGGGGGTCCTCCCAGCGACTGCCAATTCGGTAGGTCAGATTTTACATCCTGGCTCCTTTAGGCAGCCAAGCTCTATAGAGCTGGCTTAGATTCACTGCAGCACTGCATCTATTATGGGCGTTTATATTTAGTTCTAGCCCCACTCCTGTGAATGAATACATTTTACCTTGATTTACATTCCCATTGTGTCAGCACACGCTTCTGCTCCCAGAAACCTTGGCAGAGGCAAACAATGAATGAATACCCACCCATTTAAAATATTCCAGATGTTGGGAACAAGGTGACTCCCCAGATCCTTCATCTGCTCTACCATAGCCTGTCAAACCCTTTTCACCACACCCCACCTCCACAAGCTCTATCCCATACCCTTCCTTGATTAATCACCTCTACTGAATAGTCCAGCACCACATCGTTAGCACCCAAACTGTTGTCAAGGTTCCTGTCATCAAGACCACTTGCACAGCTTTCCTTGACACCTGCCTGTCAGGACCTTCTTACTTTCATCGTTGTCCTGTCATCATTTCTCCAGTCTCAATCCACAGCTATCCCTGTTACAGGTGTCAAACTATACCAGGGTGCTTATGGAGTCATGTCATACCTGATTAATCATGCAGTCTTCTATATAGCCATATCGACAACTTAATGTTTATATGTAAATTTATGGCTCTCTGGAACCTCACACTCACTTAGGAGGGATTAGCAAAGGGAGAATAAAGGAGAAAATGGAAGGAAACGCTAGGGGAAGAGCTGAAGTAGAGAAATTATGCCTTCTTCTATGAAAATCTTTAACTGCTTACACAATATCCCATGACACCATGGAACAACCTACAACAAAATCTTCATTGGATAGACATGGAGTGAAAAAGCAAAGATACGGCACTATTGAAAAGTGAGAGAAGGCATAGAAAGCATTAAAACAAAAAAACCCAAACACCCCGCAACCCAACCCTTAGAGTATATAACAAGCAGGTGATGCCTGGCCAGCTGCAAGGGGTGATAGAACTTGTGGTCTTCCCTTTAGGTGTGTAAAACACCTAGGAAAGCTCTTTCCCTTCTCCCCCCTCCCCGTTGCCTTCTCCCCGCTCCTCCTTTCCCCACCCTCCGCCTCTCCCCTGCCCCCACTTTCCCCCTGGGAGAAATGAGAAGCACCATTTAGTCACAAAGCTTGGAGAAGCAGGAAATGGGAACCTCCATCATCCAAATCCTTTACAAAGAGGGGAGGAGAGGGGACAAAAGAACAACCCACAAACAAACAAAAAACAACTACAACCAACCAAAAAAAACTTCACTCCCCCGGAAAAAACCCAACAGCTTGTGATCTGTTTGTGGAGGCAAACCAGATAAAGAATCGGATTAAATGACCAGAGACCACAAAATGACTTCATCACTTCTCTTTAGCTGTCGCTCCAAGACAGCAGAAAGCAGCAAGGTCTGCTCTTTTGTCTGCCTGGCTAAACTGAAGCTTTGCCTCTGCTGTTTCCCTGTTCCCCTGTTGCAGTTGTGACAAGCAGAACAAGGGCAGCTTTCAAAATAAAAAGGAGATGAAGCAGTGAGATTTTAAACGGCTCATTGACAGAAGGAGAAAGGATTTCCATTTCCAGCGATGGGTACCTGGCATGTGGGAATACTTCTTTTAAACACCGCTGCTGTCTCCCTTCTCTCCCATTCCCACCTCAACCCCGCTTTTTTTCAGGGTCCGCCAGCCCCGCTCCACCGCTTCCTTCCCAGTCCCTTACGGGGTTACGGGCGGGTGACTTTCCTCGGTAGGACACGGGTGGGCGCAGCGAGGTGCTCGCTCTGCCCCCGAAGCGGCAACGGGTGGGCGAGTAACAGCGAGTTCAGGGTTCCTCATTTCCAGCCGGTCACTGTTGCAGCTTTGTGTGTTCTACGTGTGCGCTGTATGTGCGCAGGCGGGGGCGGGGGGTGGCAGGGAGATGCTGACTGGAACAGGGACGACGTCGTCCTTCCTTTTCAACACCCCCGCAGACACCAGGCTCCGCCGCGGCGCCTCTTCCCCGTAAGCCCCCGCAGAGCGCACACGGCTCCTGCTCGGAGCGCTGCGTGCAGCAACTCGGAGGGTTTTTTCAAGCTACGTGGTTCTGCGGGGCTGCAGGCAAAGTTACCCTCCCTCACTCCCACTCTTTCACTTCTGTTCAGGGTTAAAACAAGGCTCCCCTGTGCCCCGCCGCTTAGCGCACAGCCCCTTCGCCTTTTCTGCAGGGCAGCAATGAAGAAACACAAAACCCCGCTCAGCGGCATCGGCAGGGACCGCTTTTCCTTCCCTTGCCCGGCAGAGTTAAGGACCCGCAAAGGGCACAGAGGAACGGCGCCTACGGTCTCTGCTTTTTAACTGCGAGAGGCAGCAGTCGCAAGGCGGAGCCGGCCCGGAGCAACAGCACCCGCCGGCGGGCTCCACCCGCATCCGGCACCGGCAGCCGTACCAGCGCCGGCCTCCGCACCAGCGCCGGCCTCCGCAGCCGCCCGAGGGGGCCGGCACCTCCACGGAGTCCTTCTTAATGTAGTACACTCTAACGTCGTTTGGCGTTGCTTTCTGTTGCTCGGTGACTCCCGAGAGTCTTTTCTTTGCAAGTGTGAGACGGCATTAGGGTGGTTTGGTTGGTTGAGGGTTTGTTTGTTTGATTGGTTTTTAAACACACAGAAATAGCCCCTCATCCCTAAGCACGATGAGCCCGTTCCTCCCAGGAGGGGCGGGTGACTCCCGGCAACCACCCTCCGCCCGGCAGCTTGAAGAGGGAGGGGTTGTATCATCAACTCCCTTACCAACATCTCGTCGTTGCGTTTTCAAATCTGTCCTTTTCCAAAAGCTTTTTGCAATAAACATAGCAGAAATCTATTGGTTTTTTGCTTGTTTGTGGGATATTTTTGTTTGGTTTTGAGGAACAAGTCAAGTAGGATCAATTGCCCATCCAGCTTAGTGCCCTTGATCTCCAACGGTGACTATTAGCAGCAGTCGAGGGAAAGGTATGAGAAACAGCAAGTACAGAGCGACTAGCACATCAACTAGGATTTTAGCAGCCAGCGCTTTTGGGTCCCCCCAGGTAGAGGATGCTTTTGGAAGATCATGTTTTTAAAGGCATGGATTGTCCCGTGCTCTGCTCATTTGCCTATTCCCTTACCGTCCTTTGCATCCTCCTTCCTTTACGCTCTGTATCTGGCTGAAAGCATTGAATAACGTGAAAGCTTGGAATTCAATTTTCTTTATTGTACCTAGTGGTGTTGATGTGCTACAACCCTCCCCCCCCCAAATTTGATATTTGTAATTAATGCGTGTACATGGAACTAACATGTCTTTATCTGTGTTTAACAGATAAACCCACTTTTTTGACACATTTTAAAATAACTTTTTCTATGATTGTAACACCCTTTCAGAGAAAAAGGTTATGAAGAATAACATAGCCTTGTATCCCTCCCTTCTTTTAAAAACAGGTGTCATGGACACTATCTGATTTTCAGAGGTGTTGAACATTTCTGATTCCAGCTGGCTCCAGTAAGAGCCTGGGGAACTAGTTAGCACCTGTGAATCAAAGCCAAGTGAGTCCATCGTTATAATGCTTCAATTCAATTGAAGCATTTTCAATTGAAAACTTCAATTCTAATTCTCTGGGGTTATGGTATCTCAGGATCAACTTGTTGCTGAAAAGTATAATTTGGCTTCTATTTCTGGACATAATGGTTAAGGTTGAAATGATAGAATGAAGACGTTGCGGGAAATTAGTTTACCAGATTACTCCAAAGCAATCCCCCAGGAAAGAGAAGTCAGAGAACAGACAATTTGATCTAAGGTGTGGGTTTGTGGTTTTTTTTCTCAGACACTTATAATTTTAAGGGAGCTTTTATTACACAACATGTAAGAAAAAAACCAGTATTTAAGTAACAAATCAGAGAGTTGTATGATAAAAGTAGTTATTACAAGGCTATAAAAATTACTTCACCATTTTGACTGAATAATTTTTGTACTAAGGTTTATTGAAAATTTCCAGAACTCTGACGAGGTTCAAGCATATGCCTTTCAAATAACTTCACAGAATGTTTCCTCGTGAGTGAAATTGTACATTTTCTTTACAAAAAGATAGAATTTTTTGATTTATCAAAACATTCAAGGGACAATAATTATCAAAGGTCTTGGATCTAAATGGAAGGGTGCATGGTGTGTAAGGAGTACTGCTTCTTAGGAGTACTAGGAAATTGTGAATATCTGCTTCCAAACATTCAGCTTTTCTTTTGGAAAATTGAATGGGTGAGGATATTGGAGTATCACAAAGACTTTTAAAATTAAACATGCATACACACAGATACACAGACATATTTTTAGATGTTTATATTTAGTTGTTTACTTTTCCAGTACTTTTCCACATTTGCATTCATGGTGTCACTGCCTTGTTCTTACAGATCACGTAAGATTTACTATGGCTCCATAATCCTGGCATTACAAGTGCTGAATACTGTTGTAAATGTCAAAGAAGGAAATGGTGGAAATTCATCATCCCCTTCCCAGTGTCTGAAATGTTAGATGGATAAGTTTATAGATTTAGGAAATGTACCACTCAGAGAGACCGAGTGAGCCTCAAAGTATTGGGGAATGGCATGTGAAGGATTGATTCCACCAGGAGGGGTGCTCTCACAGAATCATGTTGTCAGAGAGCGAGGTGCGCGCAGACGTAGAGATGGACTACCCATTTTCTCTTGGATTCTACAATATGCATCATGTATGGTATTCATATTGTATCCTAGAAATAAGGTGACTAACATTAAGTAGCTTAACCTCAGGATTCACGGGGTGATGAATTCTCACCTCCCGAGGCCTGTAAGTAACAGATTATCTCTGCAATAGACTAAAGGAGGCTTGAGGCAGAAATAACTGAGTAATTACTTGGCTTATACAGATGATGAATCACTACTTCTGACCTTGAATTCTATTTTATCTGTTTCCTGTATCTATGTATCTTAGTAGCTTTATAGTTTTATGCGTTGCAACTTGTTCAATTTAATTCTCATGGAGTTGTGCATACACATACGTGTACATATATATATATAGTATACACATGTAGAAATTATATCTGTATATTTGGTTATATTATGAAGAAATTCAACTGATTGTTAGCTTACAAAGATGCAGATAACAACTTGAAATGCATGTGCTTTCTAGGTAATTAATTACCTCTTAATTTACTGTGTATTCCAAATCTCAGAAGGAAGTTCTACTATAATACATAACTGATTTCACTAACAAAGCAAGAGTACAAGTGATAACTAGCAAATGTTAGGATAAAAGCTTGATGCAAAGAAAAAAACACCAGTTCCTGAAAACACTAATAAAAAATGATCCTAGCACATTAATAATTAACTGACACATTTATTCCCACTGATTTAGGAAGGTTTTACCAAATACAGTTTTTATACAGTAAAATACCAGTTTCAGTAGAATAAAAACTCATCATCACCTCTCAAAATGTTTTTGTGCTATTTCCTGTTTTATTTTAATACCAGTATTATCATTTAAAGAGGCTGACACAGCACATCTCAGAGGTCACTGTATTTCAGTGGCAGTTAAAATGATCCCTCTGCAATCATTACCTTCCTACTGAGCTGTTTTCAGACCCAGCAAGTGGGTATCGGTAACTGTAGCTTGGAATCCTTAGTTGAAGTGAGCTACATAAATGCCGAGTATAGATATTCTCCTTTCAGTATAGTGTTGAGATGGAGACACTTGAATTACAAAACCTTTCCTCCATTATTTAATCTGATCCAGAAGGAAAATGTCACATTCTACTATGGTTAGCTTTCTTGATTGTTGTTCAGTTTTCTTTGGGAATCAAAGCTTAGCCTAATTGAAACTAATCTTTTAAAAGTCTATACTAGATGTTGTATTTTTGTTTCTGTATATATATATCAGCTTTGATCCAAAGTGAGTAGAAGTCATAAAACAGGATATAAAATGAGGTTTTAAACTGCCTGTTGTTGCACCCATTGAAAACAACAGGAGAGTGTAGAACAAGACCTTTGAGAGTAGATTTGCCTCTGCTTCTTTTCATTTCAGTTTTAAATTACAGTTTATATATATATATATATTTCATTTCCCTCAGAAACATAAATTATAACAGAAGCTATGTATTTCACATTACACTAGAAATTTTAAATATTCAGTCCTGTTTGAAAAACTCACATTCTATTATAAACCTGAAGATTACAAAAGTGAATGGCTTATGATTATGTTGAGGGAAAATAAATTTATATTTGGATACAGTCAGAAATTGCTCTGTCTTTCTACATTTTATCGATGAACGTGTCAGCACTTCTGGAGATCAGTCCACTAGATTCAGTGTAGTGTCAATGTTCTAACATAATGTCAAATGTACTCCTTAAAATCACGGAGTACTCATGCTTTTTGCCAGGACACATCCTGAATTGCAACCCATTTACAACCTGGTTTCTAGACTCCTTATTAATTTTTTTCTCCACTAAAACAGTTTGGATTTTGCATTAGTCTGCTAATAGCTGCAGAGGAACTGGGAGGAACTGAGAAAATAGATACCAGTTTTGAATGCTTTCAGACTGAAGTATCAATACAATTGGATTTTAATTTTATTGGATTATAATATATTCCAGATATGTAGTTACATCTGAAAAAACTGACTTAGCTACCAAAACTAAAGTACAAAAGTATGGAAGTTTCCACATTAATTTTATTCAATGTGTATTCTGCTAGCACATTCTTCATATATGCCACCATCTCAGACTTTAAAAACGTGTAATATACTAAGACAAGTTCACAGGAACTAAAATATACTGGAAAAGAAGGATCCAAATCCTACTTTTGGAAAGCCTACCTGGTTAACCAAAGGTGGAGGTCTTTGTCCACCTCACATAGTCAGGTCAATCAGCACTGAAGTAAAAGATGTTTTGGTTTGGTGGGGTTTTTTTTCCATGCATCTCCAGGTGTGTATGGGAACACAGACATGCATGAAAGTGTGTGTTTGCATGTGAGAACTTCTGGTAGCAGGCATCTGCAGCTGTGTGCTTAATTCACGAGTATTTTCATCTTGTGTGTTTTCCCTTGCATACATCTGTGCTAAGTGACACTTAAACTTTATTCCTATAACTACTGCTACTGATTTAAGCAATGTTTGGTGCATGACGTGGTAGTTTTAATGACCACAAGAGAAGAAATACGCGTACTTTGTAATAAATTACTGAAAGGATAAGGAATTTTCTTCAAGATCTTTGCATCAATATAGTGCTTGCAGAAGTGCTTGTCCGATTAGAGAATTTTCATCAGTCAAATATATGGAAGCAACATGATATTAATTGTAATTTATCAAGTAAATATTTTAGCAATACTTATGGCAACAATTTTCTTAGGACTATTACTAAAAGGACTAGGATTTTTACAACATTCATATTATTTACTAAATATGAACCCCTTTCATATGAAACTGCTAAAAGATTTCCTCTTCATTTAGACCATTCAATAAAGGTTCCTGGAAGTAGAAAAACACCAACATTTTACATTTGATGGGCTTGAAATATTTCCTCTTACAGCAGGATGAAGGAAACTGACTGCTCAGTTCTCAGTTTCTCCATGCGATCTTCAATTTAAAAACAAATAGGAACATCATTACCTACTCCTTTCCACATTACTATTCAGCATCTCTACCATTTTCATTCAAAATCCCTCTTTTCAACAGATGCTCCTTTCTGCAAGGTCTTTTGAAGCGGAGCATTCATTTCCCACAATTTTCCACAATTCACATCGTTATTAACTTCACAGACTTAGATAATATTACCGCTTTATCCTTTATCTGAATCGTGGCAAATCTGGGAAAATAAAATATATCTGACCTTTGGGAGAATATTTCTTTAGAGGTTTTTTATAAATTCTATTTGATGAACTTTCATATACTGTAAATTCAAACTTACTCTTCTTATAGCTATTA